>VZQC01012466.1:410810-497469 GCA_009823505.1 Rhizomys pruinosus | reverse complement strand
ATATATATATATATATATATGAGATAAAACCATCCTAGGATACTATGAAAACATTAATCCATAATCAAGTGAAATTATTAAAATGTGAAAATTACTGGAACATGCAATTTATAAAAGTGGAATTAAGCCAAAATTTAAAAATCATGTTCTTACTGTAATATTAAAACTAAATGAACCTATAACTCAAAGAAATTTTTCTTTCACAAATTTGTGTACAAACATTTAAGGAAAGTGTAACACTGACATTACACAACTAATTCCATGAAATATTTTTTTTCTGACACCAGCAGGTCCTTCATACCAAAATTTGGCCAAGATATTAGAAGGAGACTTTTACAGGCTGAGATATCTGGTGAAAAAAAAAAAACTCTAAAGTATTAGCTAACCATATCCAGCAATAATACATTACATACATTCTGTTCATTCTAAGAATGAAAGTTTTCTTTAATATTTGAAAGCAGTAATAGAATTTACCGTATTATCAGGCTAAGGAGAAAATGATTTATACGATATCCATTTCTTTTTAAAAATTATCAAACATGGGGCTGGAGAGATAGCCTAGTGGTTAAGAGCACCGACTGCTCTTTCAGAGGACCTGGGTTCAATCCCCAGTGCCCACATGGCGACTGAGAACCGTCTGTAACTCCAATTCCAGGAGAACTCCAGTTCCAGGGGAATCCCACACCCTCCTCTGACCTCCGCAGCATTGCACAACACGGGTGCACAAACCTACATGCAGACAGTACATTCATACACATACAAAAATAAAATAAAAAATAAAAAAATTATCAAACTACAAATATGAAAAACTGCTTTAATTGTAGGGCAAACCGAGCAATGTTAATCTGATCTGAAAACAACTGTGCTCTTATATAGTGAATCCCACAAAAATAAATAAAAATTTTAAAAAAGAAAAAACTGCTTTAATATGACAAAAGAATAATTGACAAAAACTACAACAAATATCCTACTTAAACTTTCCCTCATTGAATCCCTAGCATCTTTGTGAATACTACATGCCAGTTAATTATCTAGACTCTTTGACAATTTTTTATAATTTCATGTATATATCTAATGTATTTCTACAATATTCATCCCTTTTACCTTCTTTTATCCCCTCTCCACTCTCACTGATCCTACCCAACTAGTCCCCTTCTATTTTCCTTGTTTCAGTGACCCACAAACATGATTCCTATGTTAGAGCACAAGTGCAGGCCCCAAAATGCATTCTTTGCATCATTGGTATGTCAGGCTCCTTTTCTCCCTTTAGAATCAACTTAAGTAAAGTCTACATAAAAAGGCTATATCTGGTTGCCCTATACATGGAACAGGTCAGATTCTCTCCCTTACTGTCAAGGTCCAAGGTCAAATCCAAATCAGAATAAATGTATCTGACGTTGAACTATCTGATGTTGGATTTCCTCATATAAGAGACGCTATCTATCACTTACCTCTCTGGTTTGTTACAATTAAGTTCTAACAAAAATAAACTAGCATAATGCTTACCACGTAAAAGAAGCTGCATAAAGGATAGACAAGATTAATCTTCTTTGTGGATTAAAAGATATTCAGTTTTCATAAGACGCACTCTTACAAATCATACTACTTAGCTTGTTATATATTCACAAGTACAGGTGAATTGATTAGTTCCCTAGAGAACTCAAGTCCCTCAGAGCCAACTCCTCATACTCAATTCTCTCATGGGCTCAGCACTATACTCATACTGATGAATTTCTATCTCATTTCTGAAAGCTCCCCTAATGAAAATCAGTGTCTCCTAACAGGTTAGTGTACATCCACGTTCTCTGTCATTCCTTCATCCTGCATTTTCTTATTATTTTTTCTGTCATATCTCTTATTATACACAATTTCTATTGTCATTTCTATGTGACTGAAAATTTCCTCCCACTGCATTTTGACACAATAATAACCATAAAATAATGGTAGCAGCAACACTTCTAGAGCATTTAGTACGATATTTCATCTAATCTATACTCCAATAAATTTCAAGACATACCAATATCTATCTTATTATAAACCACTAAAAAAGCAAATGTGCTGCCTAATGAATAATTGATGTCCTTGATAGCTGAGACTTGTCTAGATTTGGGAAATGTCAAAATACAAGAGGAAATGGCGCTTCTTAAAATTGATGAAACATGATCTGTTCTAAACACTTTGCATTAATTAACTTACTTAACCCTCACAACAACTCTGTAAGGCTTGTGGGCTAGCCTGCCTCTTGTTAGCCTAATCTTCTTCAATATGAGCTAATACAGTCTTCTTTGATATAAGTATCTTGTAATTATCTCTCCTTTCCCTATCCACCCTAGCACCACCATACACAGAAGCATCATTGTTAGCTCTCAACACCTAATTCCTCCCCCATTTTACTTTTGACTTCCTTGACAACCAATTCATTCCCTGCTGCCATAATTAGCTTTGAAAACTGCAAATTAGACCATGCCATTCCTTCTTTAAAGCCCTTCAACATCTCTCTATGAGTTTGGAGTAAGGTCTACGCACTGCATGGCATGATTCACATAAAACTGTATTTCTGTGCTCTCATCCGCTCAAACTGTAAGCTATATTTCCCATAATCAGGACCTTCACATAACCAGACCTTTCTCTCTGGAATATTTCTTCTCTACCTCTATTTTACACCACTGTGGGAATAGCTAACACCTACCTATCTCTACATTCTGTGCCTGAGTATTACTGGAGTGAGGAAACAATGTCGCCTTTTGTGTTCCCAGCTAAGCTAGTCTGCCTCTTTATTGCTTTGGAGCACCCTTTCCTAATCACCATAGCATTAAATTCACCTTAAAATTACTTGTTCAGTGTGCCCCTTCCATTTAAGATTACAAGCTCCAGGGAGCAGGAGCCAGGTCTAACTGATTTACCATTAATTTATGAAACTCTAACAAGTCGACTGTTTTGGGGACGTAAGGAAGAGATGGTGCGAAGAAAAATATAAACTTTGTCCCCTGCCAACTTAAACTTCAGTACAGTAGTTCATGAAGCAGAACCTTACTATCTCTGAAAAGTTCTGTAGGGATCTATCGCATAGGAGTTCTAGAAAGTGAACATTCAATTTGTCAATTCTGTCTATAATATTCACATCTAAGCCCTGTGAATATTAGATGTCAAAATATCTTGACATCTGTCACTCATATGTATATGTTATGTATTTTTATATGAGAATATACTTAACAGCTAACATTTTCCCCTCAGAGTTACTTGCCAAAGCAGAGACAGAGGCCTGGAGAGCTAGCAGTTAGAGACAGGAATGCAAGAACTCAATCACCAAAGCAAAACAGACATGCTTTCTCATTTGCACAATCTCCTTGGGCAGCTAATCCGACTCACCACTGGTCTGATCCTAAGGGTCCAGACTGGCCCTGTTCCAATTTAGCACCCAAGTTTGAAAACATCTACTCTGTAGTTATTCAGAGACAAGGCTGTTATGCTCATGGCGCCAGGAGGGGGGTTGATGTCCTGCCTCCAATCCAAAGAACTACTCCCAGTAGTAAGTAGTCTCTGGGGCAGTGGAGAGACAGATAAAGTTGTAGACTAAAGACAGTCACTAAGGATTTGTAGCTTGCCTCCAGGGCACAAGAATATGCAATGTACTTAGTTCAGGCAACCCTTATCTAAAAATGAGACCAGACACAAAAATAGAGAAATGATGCATTCATCTATATGAATTTCTAGCCTCTAGCACCCACTTAGCATATGACCAGGAGCGTTTTGTAGCACAACTAAAGCTCAGGATCCTCAAATGGTTGTAAAAAGTGCAACAGCTTCAGATTCCCACACAAGCACTCAGACTACAGGAGGAAGCCACCACACAGGGACAGATGACAGGGAGCGAGCATTTCATTTTTTCTGCCATGGTGTTAAGGCACTTGTACAATAAGATAGTTTTGCAAACATTTGGCAAGCATACACCCACTCAGTAAAAGCAAGAAAATTTGCCACACTAGACCCAGCTGGAGGACTGAGAAAGATGGACTGATATCAAGCAAGAAACTTAGAGGAAGAAAAAAAAAATAGGCCACTGAAAATGAAGAATGATATTAACAGACCAATTTAAGAAATCAGAGAAACAAAATGAAGAGGTTGATGATGGGATCCTCACACAGAATCACAGTCAAGCCCTTGTGTCAGTGGAAGAAAGCAGAACATTGAGATTGAAAGAAAAAAAATCAAATTAAAAGACAAGAAAGAGCAATATAAGTGCTTGAGACAGGTCAGAAAATTTGGTAGGAAATCACTTTGGCAAAAGAAATGCAAGCAAAAGTACAAGTTCAGTCACACAAGACTTCCTAATGTTTGTTAAATATTGCACCAGATATTTTCACCAATCTTCTAATAGACCTTTCCAGCCCATCTTCTCTCTCCCACATACCAGCTTGCCAAACAGCGATTTTGGTCTTTTCACAATCACTTTAACTGTCCTGCTGCTGCATTAATCCATCCTTCACACAGCAACCAGAAGGGACCATTAAAATGCAAATCAGATTGCTTTACTCCCTTGCTTGAAACAATTGAAAGGCTCCCTACTGTTCTTGGAGGAAATACTAAAATCTTAGACTTGGCCCAAAAAGTCTTTTAAAGAATTTGTAAAACCCTAGGTCTTCATCCTCAACTCATAATATCACTTTCTCTTCTGCAATGGCACAATGCCTTCCCAAGTTAGAAATTACTTGAGAACATGACACAAATCGCCATTAGTACCATCACTCCTTTCAGACCAACCAACGTAGTTACATTCAACATAAAGATTACTTGCCTCCTATCTTTTTTATTTCTGTTTAAAATTCCAACATTGACTTCCTACACTTTGAGGGCCAAATTTTAGGCAAGCCAATATTCTTTCTCCCATATTCAAATACACCTAGCCGCAATGACCAATTTGAATGGACTTATGGCTCTGTTGCTCCATACCTAGAGCAATACTCAAATATATAAACAAAGTAATCTACGGTTACAGATTATACACAGAAAAGGAATCAAGAATAGTTCTCCATAAGTCACGACCCAATACTGAATAGTGGTTGTGTGAATAATTTGTTATCCTCATAGAAATTCCAAAGGATCATCAAGTCAAGCTAGCAATTTTTCTCAAGGAGAAACACATCTCAGCTCCAAACAACTGCTAAATCACAACACATGCATTAAAAATAAAAGCATAATAAAGCTTCACAGAAGTCCACGACTGGCCAAGTTTTAAAAAATAAGAGACTACAGAGTGTTTCCCTGGATAGGACTCCTATATTAAATCTCACCCACCCAGGGCTCTGCAACCATAGTGGAAGAGGGAGCAGAAAGATTGAAAGAGCCGGGGCTGGTTCAGGAAATACAGCAGCAGAGACGATTAATCAGACAAGAGCCCAGAGTGGAGTTAGAAAAGTGGGTGGTGGGCCAGCCCTGGACTGGAAACTACTGGTGACTGACTGATTACTACTGGGTGAGGGAGAGTATGCCTTACTTGTGACCTCTAGATAGGCAAACTAGACTCCACTAAGTGAATTAGCACTGAAAGACATCTGGGTACAAATGCTTCCATGGATGGGACTTAACATGTGTGGTGGGATGCGTGAGGTCCCGTGGGGAGTGGGGACATGGGTGGGGGAGGGATCGAAATTTGATTAAGATCTGATGTATGAAATGTACAAAAACTCAATTAAAATGTAAAAAATAAAAAATAATAACACTCAATTGTGAAAAAAATAAAGGAAATACTTTCACAGAGATGAAAATATTCACAATGGAGATTTTAGGTCAGGTCAGGGACAAAAAGCCAAGATGGCATAGACCAGAAGGACCCTTCCTTCTTTTCCTCCCTAGAGCTTGTGTTTGCCCGCAAAAAATCACTGGATGGAGTTCCAAATTCTCATGAGACCACAGGACCTGATTGGCTGATTCCAAAACATTACCATCTCGCCTCTCCTGACCTTTAAAAGACCCTCCCTGCCTGTCTGGCACATGCTTTTCGATGGTTCTTCACTTCAAAAGGGCTATCAGATCCTCCCTGGGGAGCAGTTCCCTGAATTAAAAGCCTGCCTTGGTTTACTTTTAATTCGGACTGATTTGGCCTTTTTCTTAGCTTTGGTATACTTCTTAGGAGAGAGCAGTCAACACCACTCACCTTCTGAGAAATAGGCACAGGAGTTAAAAGTTGGTATAGAGTATCATAGAACAGTAGTGCTGAATACACGGCGGGGTAGGAAGGCTGATCAGTGGAGGAAAACAACCAGTAAGGCAATGACTCCTATACAGAATAACTTTAAGTATGCTATGAGCATTTTAAGAGACCAAGATAGCCAACTGAGGCGCAGCCTTGAAGGTGAAACACATATAATTATGTAATTAAATCTCATGTCACCATCTCCCACTGGCTCAAAAGCTGGACTTCTGCTATCATGAAGGAACAAAAGCCCCAGGAAACCAACATAAGAACTGGTTCTAAATCAAGGGACTGATTGAATAAAACATAGGCTAGCCAAACCCAGAGTGAGGATAGGCAGGAAGAAAACACAAGTTTTTTCCATTTAGAGTAAGTACGCATGAAGGTAGAATTGCGAAAACTGCCAAACAAATGTCGTAAGACAATAATAAACAGTTGACAAATATGGAATTATAGTATCAGAGTAATACAAGAGACTTAAAAATAAGTAGATTTAGCATCATCAAAGAACTACAGGAACAAGATCTATGAAAAGCAAAAACAATGGGTTTTAAAATATAAAAACTATATAAATATGAAATCATCAGAATAAAAAATTAAAAACACTTAAATCAAACTATAAACTCTGAAACAAAAGTTCAAAACACAGTATAAACCCTACACTCAATACTGCCAAAGAGTTAGTGAACTCTAAGACATTTCTGAAGAACATATGCAAGATGAAACACATCAGAGAAAAAGATTCAGGAATAGATAAAATGAAAGAGAAATCAAACATCTAGAGAACAGACTTAGATGCTCCAACCAAAGACTAAAACATCCTCAGAAATATTAAACAGTAAGTATACAACAATGGTGGTGGTGATGAGTGCACACACATACTATATGTGCAACGTCTGTTTTCTCTTTCTATCTCTCTTCATACATATATATATACATATACATACATATTATGTCATATACAAAATTCTAGACTAATTTAAACTGGTATTGGTGGGAAAAAAAGATACAAATATAATAAAGTAGAAGTGCTTACCTCCTACAGAATTTGGAAAGAGAAACTAATGATCAGAGATGCCAACAAGTCAATACAAAGAAAATGATCAGCCAATAAATCTTGAATCATTTGCAGTTAAAAAGATAGTTGACTGAGCAAAAACATTTGGTTGTTTCAAGTTAAAATTATATTTCAGTGCCAGGAAATCAATTTATTTATTTTTGTAAATTTTTACTGAATTTTTGTGTATTTCATATAAAACAAAGTAATCAACATTATACTCCCTTCCCCACTGGCACCATTCCAGAGCACACCCCCCCCACCCTGAAGGAGAGAAGAGATATATGTTTAGGAGTTCACAGTTTTCCTTTTAATTTTAAATTACTCTAAAATATGAATATATACCTTCTGCCCATATACATTAATTACCATGTCTGAAAATAAGTGGCAAAAAACCTGAGAGAATCATATTAATTTCACAATGTATTGACAAATTACACACACAATACCTCTACATGAGTCCATATATAAAGGCTGCATATCAAGAAACAGTACCAGACAGGAGAAACCTTCATTTGAGTCGTTGACCAGGGTAGTCCAGAAGACTCCCCAAATTACACAGACTATTGTTACAGTCCTTGATTACCTCCTGGACCTGAAGGCAAGACCCTATTGCTGAACACAGGACACACTTTAAAGACTAGATCTTGAGCAATGGAGCTGGATCTGACCTGGAAGCCACCACCCTTGAAGACTAGCTCTCATATCTGTGGAAAGCACTATGCAAGCCACAAAGGGAGATCATCAATATATGGTCCAACATCGGCCTCAAGACCAAAGATCCACATCAATGACCAGCACAGCATACAACATCAGTGCAATAGTGGCACTTCTATCTTTGGGGAAATAAATGGCTAAGTAAAACCTAAAATCCACTCAGTGGGAGGAAATTCATCTGTGGTATTGTAAACATAGCCAGATGCACACATCTGGAAAGGTCATGGATCTCAGACATTTCCCCAAGGTTGCCACATCCCTAGGCTAAGGTAACATTTTATTAACTACAAAAGAATTATACTTATATTTATAGACAAATATCCCAGACACCACTCAGAAAAGAAGCTTCTTTTGCTCCAGATGAGAATAGTACAGAATCCCACAACTGGCACACACAGACGCTGTCTGTGAATGGCTCATGCCTAAGCAACACATCTACAATGCAGCCTCTACACACAAGACTCAAACATCATAAAACAAGGACTCAAGAAGGCATTAACTACCTTTTAACCATAGTTAAGGAACCTCCTCCATGCAACAAGAGACAAGGAACCCAAAGGGCCTGAGTGGCCAAATCATGAAGATTAGGAGTCTACGGAGTGTGGCTCCATGGACAGGCTGCCGATATTCAGTCAACTTCATCCACCCAGGGCTCAAAGAACACTGCAGAAGAGGTGGTAGGAAGATTGTAAGAGCCAAGGAAGTGACGAAGAACAAATGGAAATGAATCCTACAAGTTCCTGGGACCTGGTTCTTATGAACCTCCAACATTGGCATCAGCATGCTCAAGACCCATGCAAGCTCAGCTGCACAAAAACCCAGCACAGAACTGCAGAAATGGGTAGCAGAGCGCAACCTTGGCTGAGCAAATATTGGCAGCAAATGGTGGTCAACTAAGGAAGACATGGCCTTCTTTAGAAAAAAAGACTCCAGATAGGCTGACTAGAGCTCAGAGGAGGAGCTGGCTCTGAGGAGTGAGCAAGGCGAGTAATTTGGTGCAATGGACCCTAGCACAAATGACAGAAGGTGTGAACTCTGGAGGGGCAGTATTCGAGGGAGGGTGCCAAGGAGAAGTGGGTATAACGGCAATTAAGACTGACTGAAAAATTATGTGTGAAATAGATAAAAAATTAAATAAAATAAAATAATGTATTATAAGAAAAAATTTAAGGTTCCATTTCCCTAATAAAAATATATACCAAATTTCTAACAAAATATCAGTTAATATATTTCAGAAACATGTAACAAGCATAATACAGTTTGAGCAAGCAGAGTTTTCTCCTGAGAATCCAAGGTGGTTCAGCACTTGAAAAGCACCATTGTCATAGACACAGAAAGATTATCTGGAAAACTTCAACATATATTCCCAACAAAAATCTCTCAGGAAACAATGGATAGAAGGTACTTTCCTCAAATTTAGAAATTACATACAAGAAAAGTCAGGTTGCCACTGTGGGTAATGATAAAAAGCTAAATAGGTGTTGCAATGAGGTCATGAGCACAGCACGGTCTGCTCTAGGAAGGGAGGGAGAGAGGGAAGGGGAAGGGAGGAAGAGGTGAGAGGAGGGAAGTAGATGACAGATAGATACAAACTGAAAAAAAAACAAATAAAATGCTCTTTATTGATAGATAGCCTAATCATCTATGTATTAAATACTAAGAATAGAAAAATGCACTATGGTGAAAAAGTGAGTTTTTAAAAGGCAGACACAAAATTCATTCCATTTCATATGCATAATAATCAACATTCAGAAATTGCTATTTTAAGTGTCATTTATGATGGCCTACAAAGTATGTAATGCTTGTGAAGAGGCAAAGCACTCTCCAGCAGCCACCTCCTGTCCCAGCAGCATCATTGTGAATAACTATCCTTTCATTAAAACTAAGACAACTAGGTGAGAGATAACAGTACCTGGTCATAATACAGTAATGAGAAAGAGAGCAAGAACCTGCATTACCACTCAACCCACCCCAAGCAAAACAGCATAGACAGAGATCTCATTGGATTAAGAGAAAAAGAGAGCTATGTATAAGATGTTGCCATAAATCCCCAAATGGTGCATAGCACAGATAAACCCATCTTTGACTACCTGCCCGGAGTTACTGAGTCCAGGTCACTACACATAGACTGAGCTTCTAGATGTTCCATGGTGTTACATAGGAAACTTTCTTAGACAGATTCTAGATGCAGCCTATAGCACCGTCTGGGAATTACAGTGGTCTTGGGCTTCGAATAGCCAACAACAATAATCAAGCCTTCCCAGCCAAGGAATTAGATCCCAACCTGGTTTGGCATAGGCTAACCACTTTCTATTGGTTCCTACTTCAGCACCACACTAGGGAACAAGCTTCCAGCAAAGGAACCTTTTGAAGACATATTTAAACCATGTTCAAGCCTGACACTTAGGTACATGTCATTTTCCCAATGTGAAATAATAAAACCATTCCACTCCCAATAGTCTCAAAGTTCAAACTCATTACATTACTCAAAGATTCAATGCAAAGGCAAACATGTTTTAGCTTTCAGCGTCTAAAATCAAAGCCAAGTTATCTACTTCAAAGACACGATGTTGGTGCAGACACTGGATGAGCATTTCTATTCCAAAATGGAGAAAGGATGAAGTAGAAAGGAGTAAGTAGCTGAAAATAAGACCAACTGGCTAGTCAGGCATTCAAACCTTAAGCTATGGCTGGCATCCTGTGCACAATGGGGTAGGAGTGGACCCCCATGACCTACAGAACCCCAGAAGACAAGTCACTCCATGCTGTTTACAATCTTACCAGAAGTCACCACTCCCCAATACTTAATGCAGCAGAAAACAGCACCAGGTGAACGTCAACTTTTTTATTTGCTCTCTTCAAGAAAGTGGCCTAGCCATGCCTGAAATGACTTGGACCCTAAGTACAGCGGCCACAAAATAGTTTTTATTTTTTTCAAAAGAAGTGAGAAGAATTGCAAGGGGCTTCTGAGAAGAGAGAACACAGGAAGCCTTGGACCTGTTCTCAAGATAATTCATCCTTCCATTAAACTCTAAATTATGGCCACAGCCAGCTAATTCCATTGTAATGTTGTTACAACTCCAATGAGACCCTCCTTTGAGGCTGAGCTGATTCCTTAATCTCCTCATCCTCTGAGTCCTCATAAAAATTTCCATAATGCTGCTCCCAGTGTTCTGGGATTTTGCTGGCTAGCTTCTTTGAACTCTTTGTTTATCTCCTTATTACCCAATTCCAGAGGAGCGTTTATGTTTTCAGGTGGTTATAGCAAGTATTTGACATCAGTGCTAATTTCCTATATTAATTCTGCCTTTTATTTCAATAACAAAATAATGAACCTGAAACTTCAACCTTTCTTTTTTTGAGGGGGTTTTTTTCGAGACAGGGTCTCCCTGTAGCCCCAGCTGTCCTGGAACTCATTATGTAGACCAGGCTGGCTTTGAACTCACAAAGATCCACCTGCCTCTGCCTCCTGAGTGCTAGGATTAAAGGCAGGTGCCTGGCATGAACCTGAAACTTCATAAAGAAAATTTAACCAAATAGGTCTTGGAGGCTCTAAGTCTGAGATTGGGAAGCCTGACTAAATAGTCTCTGGTGAGGACCTCGTGGCAGATGGCATTACAATGGCAGTTGCAGAGCCAGAAGACATGATATGGAGAAAGAAGAAGCCAAAGAGATTCAGAAGATCCGGTGGCCAGGCTTGCTCTTTTTAGATCTTAATCTCCAGGAACTAGCCAGTATAACTATGCAAAGTGTCTTAATCCCTTCTGATAGTGGTGCCTCCAGTGACCTAATCACCTTCCACTAGGCCCAACTTCTTAGAGGTTTTCACCATCTCAAAGAGTGCAACACAGGTACCAGCCAAGCTTCTGGCACATCCAAACCATGGGGATCTTTGCCTCTTACTCTGTACAAAAATCAACTCAAAATGAATTCAAGGCTAAAGTGTAAAACCTGCAACTGTGAAACCCCTACAAGAAAGCACATGTGACAAAAGTGAAATAGACAAATGGAATGTCATCAAAATCAAAGTTACACAACAAAGGGAACAATCAGTTCAGTGAATAAATAACATACAGAATGGAAGAAAAAATTTGCAAGCTATATATGTGACAAGATGTTAATATCTAGGAAAGCAAATAGTCTGATTTAAAATGGGAAAATAACTTGAAAAGAAATTTCTAAAAAGAAGACTTGAGAATGGCCAACAACTATATAGAAAAACGTTTGCCATCATTCATCTCTGCAGGAATGCAAAACAAACTACAGTGAGATAACACGTCAGTCCTGGGAGAATGCTTATTATCAAAATGATGAATATGGCTGTACATAAAAAGAAAACTTTGCTTGTTGTTGGAGGGGATGTAAATTAATAGAATACTATGGAAAACAGTATACTGGTTCCTTAAAATTAAAAAAAGAACCTCCATATGATGTAGCCATATTACAACTAGATGTATGTACAAAGGAAAGAAAACTAGTATGTCAAAATTTATATGGCAACATTTATTGTAGTACCATTCACACTAACCAAGAGATGGAATCAACCCAAGTGTCTATCAACTGATGAGTAGATCAATGAAATTGGGCATATATACACTATTGTATGCTATGCAGCCATAAAAATTAAATACACAGTAGAAGCTGGGCATGATGGAGCATGCCTTTAATCTCAGCACTTGGGAGGTAGAGACACATAGATCTCTTTGTGAGATTGAGGCCAGCCTGGTCTCCATAGCAAGTCTAGGCCAGCTGGGGCTACAGAGAGACTCTGTCTCAAAAAGACCAGAAAAAAAGTAGAGAGTATAAAGAAATGCCATATCACTGTGTAGGGAAACTCAAGATAACTTTATTTCACAAACTGGTCTATAGATGTAAAATTCAATCTCGAGGCTAGAGAGATGGCTTAACAATTAATAGCACTTCCTGTTCTTGCAGAGGATCTGGGTTTGAGTCCCAGCACTAACATGGCAGCTAACAAAGGTCTGTAACTCCAGTTCCAGGGAATCCGGCACCCACTTCTGACTTCCGTGGGCATTGCACAACACATACATGCAGGCAATACACTCATAAATATAAAATTTTAAAAATTAAATAAAATATTTTTAAATAAACTTCAATCTCTTTAAAAGTTCTACCAAGACATATGGGGTGGATGATGATAAGTCCACTAATCAATTTATCGAAAATTTAAAATGTCCAAAAATATCTACAACTTATTTTAAGAAAGTAACAAGGTGAAGGATCCACAGTATGGTATTTCAATATTTAAAATAATGCTGTATGCGACTTCCTCAACCACAATACTATTAAAATTTGGGGTCAATACTTACCTTTTAATGAGACAGCTACCTAGCATCTATCTACTAGATATCAACATCATGCTTTTCCAGATATGACACAAAAACAATCATCAGACATTGCTAAACTATCATTCTCTGGGGAGATAATGCCCCAGTTGAGATCTGTCAAAGTAATCAATAGAGTATAGTGCTGTTGAAAAGTAATACAAAGTAATCAAAGAGGATACAGTCCAGCAGTAGATTCGCTCATATGTGGTACAGTGATTGTGGCAACAATGCCAAGGGAAGGCAATGAACAAAGGACAGTCGTGTAAACAAATGGTGTTAAAAAATTGAATGCTCATATGAGAAGCTTTATCTTGCCACAAAAACAAAAGTCACGTAAACCTAGATGAAAAACTTAAAGAACTAAATCTATGTAATTCTAAAACAAAAAATTATTTTGAAACTGAAGCAAACGATTTTTTAAATTTTATTTATTTCTGTATGTGTATGAATGTACTGTCTGCATGCAAGTTTGTCCACCCGTGTCGTGCAACGCCTCGAGGGTTTCGGATTCCCCTGGAATTGGAGTTCTCCTGGAATTGGAGTTTCAGACGGTTCTCGGCCGCCATGTGGGTGCTGGGGATTGAACCCGGGTCCTCTGTAAGAGTGGTCGGTGCTCTTAACCACTAGGCCATCTCTCCAGCCCACAAAGGATTTTTAGCAAAGATAGACAGAGTAGAGAAGAGCACAGCTCCCAGGGTCTAGAAGGACCACTATCTTAGGTAAAGATTTCTTAGGATACAAAAGGGATCACATTACATAAGTGAAAATACAAGCCACAGAAGAGAAAGTTATTTTGAAAGTATGCATTGTTAAAGGGTTTGTCATGTAGATGTATAGGTATATGTGTGGGCATATATCAAGTATCTGAAATTTTAAATATGCAAATGATTTAAATGAACATTTCTCCAAAGAAAGTACACAGATGGCTGCTGAGAATCACAACAGAAGATATTCAATACCTGGTCACAAGGAAACTGAACCATGATCAACCTCTACCACTAGAAAGATTGACATCAAGATACAAAATTTATATAGAAAAGCCAATTGCTTTCTAATATACCAGCAATGAGCCAATAGCTATGAAAACACAGTGTCGCCGGGCATGGTGGCACACACCTTTAATCCCCACACTCGGGAGGCAAAGGCAAGTGGATTTCTGTGAGTTCGAGGCCAGCCTGGTCTACAGAGCGAGTTCCAGGACAGCTGGGGCTACAGGGAGACCTTATCTCAAAAACACCAAAAAACAACAAAAAACAAAACAAAACAAAACAAAAAAACAATGCCATCAATATTATTGCAAAAAGATGAAAGTTTTATGTAAAAATCTAATAAAATATATAAGAGGAAAACTAGGAAACTCTTATGAAAGAAATCAAAGAGCTAAATTAATGAAGAAATAGTTCATAATTGTGGATAGAAAGATTCTACATTTTTGCATAGGAATACTCAATACTTTCAAGATACCCATACTTCTCAATTAATATGAACACTAGATACATCTTATTCAAACTTCCAATTTATTTTTTGGATGTCAACAGACTAATTCTAAAATTTATTTGGGAAAGCAAAAGACCCAGGCATTTTAATCAACATAATTCCAAAGAATAAGAATAATATTGGCATACTGAAACAATATAATTTGAATAATTACTTCAAAGCTACAATAAGCAGGTAGTATGGAATTGGTAAAATAACAGACAAACTAATCTGTGGAACAGATTCACAGGCCCAGAAATAGACCCATGTGAATACAATTGACTGATCTTTGGCAAAGATGTAAAGGCAATACAGCAGGGAAAAGGAAGTCTCAACAAATAGTATTGGACTAAATGAACATGACATGAGATGATAATGATGATGATGATGATGATGATGATGATGACGATGATGATGATGATGACGATGATGACAACAACAACAATAGTGGTAGTGTTGACTTGGCAAGATGGCTCAGTGGGAAAAGCATTTGCCTCCATGCCTGATGATCTATGTTCAATTGCTCAGACCCACAGGGTGGAAGGAAAGAAAAACTCCTACAAGTTGTCCTTTGCCTTCCACATGCACAATGTATGTGCTATGGCATGTGTGCACCCGCACACATACAAATACACACTAAATAAATAAATGTAATATTTTTTTTTAATTTTTTTTTTATTTTTGTATGTGTATCAATGTACTGTCTGCATGCAGGTCTGTGCACCCGTGTCGTGCAATGCCGCGGAGGTCAGAAGAGGGTCTCGGATTCCCCTGGAGCTGGAGTTCTCCTGGAATTGGAGTTTCAGACGGCTCTCGGCCGCCATGTGGGTGCTGGGGATCGAACCTGGGTCCTCTGTAAGAGCGGTCGGTGCTCTTAACCGCTAGGCCATCTCTCCAGCCCCATAAATGTAATATTTTTAAAGCCAATGTTTTATTGAAGCTCTGTGCATTTCATACAAGTAATAAATTTTAAAAATAATAAATCTAGACAGACTTATGTCCATGAAAGAAATTGCCCCCAAGTGACAGAGGCTAACATGAAAAGCTACAAACCTCTTAGATGATAGTACAGAAGCAAAGCAACCCTGAGCCACAAAGCCAATTTGATAAAGTGGGACTTATTAAAGTTTAAACTATTTGCTCTGTGAAAGATACTGTTGAGATAAGGAGCATATAAGCCATACGATGGGAGAACGTATTTGAAAAACACATGTCTGATACTAAACTTACATGCAAAATACAGAAAAAATTTCTTAAAATCAAACATTAGGATAAAACACCTGAGTTTAAAATGGCTGAAATGTGTGGGCATGGTGGCGCACACCTTTAATCCCAGCACTCGGGAAGCAGAGGCAAGAGGATCTCTGGGAGTTCAAGACTAGCCTGGTCTATTAGTTAGTTCCAGGCTAGCTGGGCTTACACGGAGGCCCTGTCTCAAAAAGACCAAAAAAAAAAAAAATGGCCCAAAGAAGCCAGGAGAGGCAGCCTATAATCCCCTCACTCAGAATTCTGAGATTAGAAAGATTATAAATTCAAAGTAAATGTAGGCTACATATTAAGTTTGAGGCTACTATGAATTGCATAGAGAATTTCAGACCTTCCTGGACTACATAGTAAGATCCTGTTGGTTTTTTTTTAAAATAGGCAAAAGATCCAAACAGACACCTCACAACAATATTACCAATATTAAATGAGTTTATGAAAAGATGTTTGACATCATGTCATTAGGGCCCAGCAAATTAAAAGATTGAAATGGCAATAAATATCCATTAAAACGACTATAATTCAAAATGCTGACAATATCAAATGCTGGCAAAGATATCGAGAAACATCTACTGCTGATGGCAATGCAAAATTAAATAGCCATTTTGGAATATAGTCAGGAAATGTTTCATAAAACTAAAGAGTCTCAGCATATGATCCAACACATGAACTTTTTGTTACTTAACCCAGATAAGTTGAAAGCTAGGTCCACACGAAGCCCCAAACACGAATGTCAACAACAGCTTTATTTACATCTGTCAAAACAGGAAAAAACAGTCTCCTCCAATCAGTGAACAGATTTTTTTTAAATACTGTAAGGCTCTCATACAATAGAATATTACTTGGTGATAAAAAGAAATGAGCTGCCAACCCATTCAAAGACATGGAGAAACCTTAAATCCATATAAACAGATGAAAGAAGCTAGTTTAAATGGCTATGACTATTAAAATTGTAGATACATGGAATTGTGGAAAAGGTAAAATTATATAGAGAATAAAATTACAAATGCACCATGTCATGTATTTTTCTCATATGCAGATGTGTACTTTTTAAATACTTTATTTTTTATTTTATATATATGTGTGTCTATTGCCTGCATCATGTGATGCCTGCAGATGTCAAAAGAGGGCATTGGATTCCCTGTAACTGGAGTTATAGATGGTTGTTAGCCATCATGTGTCTGCTGAAAATCAAACGTGGGTCCTTTGCAAGAGCAGCCAGAGCTCTTAACCCTTGAGCCATCTCTCCAGCCCCACAGAACGGATATTTTAAGAAAAACAAAAAAAAATTGAAAGTAGAATGTCAAAAGGTTGATGTCCAGTAAGAAAGTAGAGAGCACAATCGAGAGCAGCATGTCAAAATGAAACTCATTTTTTTTTTACTATACGGACTACTGATAACATACAGTGATGAAGATATGCATTATCCACTTGTTACAATTCATATAACGGCATAAAACAAATTTGAACCCAAATGTAGACTATGGACGTAAGTTAATAATAAGACATCAGTTTTAATAAATGAAGCACATTAATGCAAAGTGTTAGTAATAGGGAAAACATAGGAGGGGGCAGGGTCAGCACACATTAACTGGACGTTCTGTTCACTTTTTTGTAAAACTAAAACTAAAATTCGAATTTGTGTCGGGTGTGGTGGTACATGCCTTTAACCCCAGCACTTGGGAGGCAGAGGCAGGTGGATTTCTGTGAGTTCAAGGCCAGCCTGGCCTACATAGTGAGCTCCAGGCCAACTGGGACTAAGTGAGACCCTGTCTTAAAAAAAAAGACAAAAAAATAAATAAAATGAAATAAAATAAATTTGAATTTGTACCTTCTTTGGAGATGCATTCAGTTTCTTATAAACTAAGAAATGAATTTTACATATAACCCAAAAATTTCCCACCTATGTATTCACATGATAAATAATGAAAATATATGTGGAAACAAACACCTGTCTAATAATATTTAGAGCAACATTATAATAGCATTATTTATAGCAGTCAAAAAGTGGAGACAACACAAATGCCCATCAGCTTGTAAATAAACTACTCAGCAGTACTAACAAACACAGCTGAATCATAAAAGCCATGTACTATGTGAAAAGAGCCAGGCACAAAAGTCTACATATTATGTAATTCCATTTATATATTAATATCAGAAAAGCAATACTTTAAGAACAAAATAGAAATAGAATAATGTCTGACAGAAGCTACAGGTGGAAAGAGTTGACTTTTTCTTTTCTTTTTATTGGAACCAATTTTTTGTGATGTTGTCTTCAGAATTAAAAAAAAAAATCCCTAAAAACTCCTAAGTTTGGATATAGTACTTGCGCAGTTTTCAACTTTCCTCTACTCCCNCCCTGCCCCTGCCCCTGCCTCTGCTTCTGCCTCTGCCTCTGCCTCCCCAGTGCTCAGATTAAAGGCATGCGCCACCATGCCCACCTAAGAGTTGACTTTTTCAAAGGGAACCCCAGGGGCAGTTTTAAGGTAAGGTAACTTTCCCCTCTGTTTATAGTGCTAGTGATTACATGGTCATATGCACATGTCAAAACTTAAACTGCAAAATACAGAGTAAATTTTATAAAATGCCAATTAAATATTGAATGAAATATTGAATGAAAAACAAAAGATAACTACAAGTAAATCTAGTATGTAATTAATGATAACATAAACCTCTAATTATTGTTGTTAAAAACATTTTATTAAATGCTAAGATATATTTGTGAACAGGAAATTTCACTATAAAAATGTCAGCTTTTCTCAAAACCATTCTACAGATTCAATAAAATTCCTAGAAAAAGCCACATGAATTCCCTGGAACTTGTCAATCTTCCTCTAAAATTAAGTTAATGGAGCAAAAGATCAAAATAATGGGAATAATTCATAAACAAGAAACGTGTGAGGACAGACTTATAGTGGGCAATAGCTTGACCTTACGAGTATCATTAATTTCATTACAGTGCATTTGTAGCTAAAAAATGACATGTAAAAACTAGTAGAGAGCCTAGAAATGGACCCAAATATGTACAAAATCTTAGTACTATGGTAGGTTAGGCATTCTAAGTAGCTGTTATATACATGATATTGAGGCAAATGGTATTTTACTCAGAAAAGTTAATCCATGTCTCACATTGCATACAAAAATAAAGTCCAGATGGATTAAAGAAACTAAGTGTAAAGATAAAATTTTAAGTCTTCAAAAGTCACTTTTTATGATCATGGGGAAAGGAACAATTTTTAAGCAAATGCAAAATAATTCACATTTAATAAAAGGAAAGAACAATCAACTAAACATCAAAATTTCAAACTTCTGTATAATAAAAAACCCACGAACAAAAGAGAAAGCCAAGGAACACAGTAAAATCTGATACATGCGATGAACTTAACTGAAAAAGAAGAATATCCAGAATGTGTTACTTATGAAAATCAGTGAGCTAAAGCAACCAAGTACAGAATCAAGCACATGTGAGGGGTTCCGAGTGTTGTGCATAGATGGTTGTGCAAAGGAATGAAGTATCAGATACACGCAAAGGAAGTTCACATTTTTCCCTGTAAATGTTTACTCATAAAAAAACGGAAACCAAAATTACAAAATGCTAACGCTTGGTCATTCTAAGTGGTACATATATGGTTGTTTTTTCATTAAGTGGGTCACTGGTTTTCTTTCTATACATTTTAGATCCTCAGCATTTAAAAAGATAAATTTGGAAACCATAAGTATAAAATAAATTTCATCAAAGAGAGAAAAATACACAGTCAAATAAAATATTAAATTCTCCATATACCAGCAGCAATCAATTATGAGAAATAATAGTAGTTCTCCTTTACAAAATTGAAAGTCTAATAATACATTACTGCTGTTAGTTCCCAACACAGATAAACATTGAGCCTATACAGATACTGTGTAGAAGAGCTGCAGCAATCAAAATTAGTTAAAAGTTAAAATAATACTTAAACTTTGTAACTAGGACAAGAAGAGACAGACCACAGGAAGGGAAAATACATAAATTCCCCAAAGAATATACTATATATAACACTTTAGATATATTACACAACGGGGGGAAATAATGAATTATTCAATATTTGCTGCTGTGAAACAAATGAAGGGAAAAACAATTTAGAAAATTACCTCACACCATACAGCAACAGCAATTTCAGAAGGATTATGCAGAAGCAATAAAAACTAAGTAAAAACTATTCAAGTACTTATTAAACTTGAAATGAAGAATGTACCCATAATTCATGGGAAGAAATTACAAATGGAAAGCTGAATATAATTATCAACAAATTAAGATTGCTATATGAGAAAGTTCTTTTAAAATAGAAATAGACGAAATATTTTCTCAGTAGCCAGAAGGGTCTACTAAATATACTTAAAGTAAATAAAAGTCATTTACAGTCTCAATATAAAAGGTTCACATAAAAGGACACAAAATGATCAAGAAATACAAAATACTCACTCTGACTGTGAAAAAGGATTATACATTAAAACAATGTTGCTATTTTACCGGGGGTGGCAAAATTGTTTAAAGAATGACAATAGCCAGCAGCCACCTGGTGCAGGTGTGTGAGCAGTGGGGCAATTTCACACATAGATTAAAAGAATTTTTTTTTTTGGTCTTTTCAAGACAGGGTCTCCCTGTAGTCCCAGCTGTCCTAGAACTCAGTCTGTAGACCAGGCTGGCCTTGAACTCACAAAGATCCACCTGCCTCTGCCTCCTGAGTGCTAGGATTAAAGGCGTGCGCCACTATGCCTGGCTGATTAAAAGATTTAAAAGTTAATATCCTTGGGCCTGGCGGTGTCTGCCCTCGCAGTGTCTCTTAACTGATATTGGTAATTCATTAAACCAAAAATTAATATCTACATTTAGACATTTTATATAGTAGCTGATACAATAGCGAAGAAAATAGGGGACTATTCTGTGCTTTTAGATTTTCATTCCAAAGTAATGGGTCCAGCATCGAATCTAATTACCTGATGATACACAAGAGAGAGCGGAGGAAAGCCAAGAAGAGGAGAAGGGCATGATAGGGGACAGGAGTTTGCATCTTTATGAAAGCTCATTGTAGAAGATATCAGCAAGGTAACATGTGAATGAAGGCTGTAAGGACATAAATTTCAAACAGCAAAGATGTATGGTATGCATAAAGATAGACACTGCAGAGCTATGCACAATTGAAAAGAAGTTAGACAGTCAATATTGGGGCTGTCAGATAATTATGCCATACAAATTATACAGCTGTTAAAATTTCTGAAGGCTGATTAATGAGGTGAAAATTCTCAGAATATAATATTAATGAAAAATCAAATATAAAACACACACACACACACACACACACACACACACACACACACATTGCAATCCAAAGTGAGCAAACACAGAAACATCTGGAAAAAAGCATGGCAAGTTCTCTGTGGAGTAGGAGTATAGAGATAATTTCCCAATTTTCTATAATGAGCCGATTTTGCTTTTAAAACTAGAAAAAGTAAAGGTAGATATTATAGTCTTAAAGTAGATTGAAAAATGTACGAGACTTTTTTTTAAATTGGAGTTCTGGGAAGCCAGGCCCTCAGGACTGGGTTCAGGTTCAGACATCACACATCCAGATTCATGTTGAAAATGAGGGGCCTGTTAGAAAAGGTAAAACGTTCACTATATTATCTGAAGGACTATTATTGGACCAAAGTGGAAAGAAAAAAAACATCTTTCAGTATTTAAATGGCTAATAGAGGAAAGGAACATAGAAATAAGTCAGCATTGCTGTTGCTCCAAGGAAGAATGCCAACAGCTTGGGCTCAAAGTTAGGCTTCAGGTGAGAGTGAATGACTTGCTCACAATCAGAGCTTCATATTATTAGCTAGTGCTGAACAACGTTTCCTGGAACCATTCACACTGAAAATAGGTGACCATATGTTCAGAATGATAACAGAGTTTCATGATCACTAAGGATCATGCCATCCCTGAGCTCCTCTTGTACTATTTTGAAGTTATTTTCTGCCATAATCACTTACATAATTCTATCTCCAAGCACCTCCCCTTCCCTTCAAGAAAATCTGTGTAATATTTTTCCTTTCAAGAAAGCATTTTCAAAGTGAAAAATTACCCATGTAAATACACCTCCTGGTGATTTTTATTCTTCCTTCTGTGTATAGTAAGGAAACATACTGCATGCAGACATCAATTCCTTTAAAATAACGTTTCAAGTACAAGTAAAAAGAATGATCTTCTATTACCCACCAGGATTTCCCCATCCCCTAGGAAGAGAATGCCTAGAAATTATATTTCAGCGTACAAGATAACCACCTCCCTTCTCTTTCACAGTATCCTGCACCATTTCACTCGGTGACTTGTTTATTTCAAAATACTTGTAATGGAAATATCCCCCACTATGCAGCTTTACTACCGATTTTAAGAGATAGCTTCTTTATGTCTCAGGACAGTCAATTTCGGCCATCTCAGAGATGGAATAAAGAAGAGGCCTTTCTGTGGTCTCTTCCAAACCCCCAGGATATTTCTATCAATGTTAGCAATGTTCAAAATTCTGCATGAAGAGTTTAGTGTTACTTAAATAAGTGGCTAACCTTGAGACACATGTACAAAGTGATTAGAATGCAGTGTCGAGCAGGGCAGCATCTATAGAACCTTAAAGCTAACAAAGTCTTTATAAATAATCTAGGTCTAGTCCAAACCACCCCCTCATCTTATAGTTACAGAAACTAAAGCTCACACAAGATGAGTAATTTGTCAAAGGAAACTAAGTCGGTCTCTAGCTCAGGAGTACATTATAAACTAGGCTATCAGAAAGAAATCCATGTTCGGAGAGATTTTTAAACACAGAATTCTTCATAAAATGTTTTCTCTCTCAAGTGTCTTTTTCTTTTTTGTTATTTTTATTTTTCGGTCTTTTTGAGACAGGGTCTCCTTTCAAGTGTCTTTTTCTATGAATTGCTGACTGGAGAAAGTCAGGGGATCTGTGGAGGATGCTGGCACACTGAGAGTTTAAGTTAAGCTAATGGCATATCATCTGATTTTCAAGGAAGCCTGTGCTCCTGTGGACCTGAGCCTGAAGGGACCTTTCCCTTTCCCTACTGTGCCATCGTTATCATCTGCCAGATATCTGCAAAACGGTTATGCATCATCCAGCTTAACTGTTAGTAAGCACTGTAATCTTCAGAGTAGTAAGGACTGTTCACGCAAAATTGGGTGTTGTTTTTCAATACTCAACTCTGCTGCAAAATGTAATAACGGTGGTCACATCTTCCTTCTTAGAGCACTACATTTTCCTCTGCATGGAGATCAAAATTGATGACTCTATCATCCAGCAGTTTGTAAATTAAGTCTTATTTCCCCATCTAAAACATGAACTCCAGGATGGCAACAACAACCCTATTTTTCCACCACCGTGTTCTCCATGCCTAGAAAACAATACATAAGTGGCTGAGGCCAGGCCTCTCTTACAGCATTCCCCCTTTGTGGCTTCACAGCGTTCACACAGGCCTATCTCTTTCCCTTCCCCTATCTTTATCCCAAACATAAACATTGTTCGAAGAACCACTCTTGGATCTCTTTTCCTATTTCAAGTATAGAGAGACACTGTCTCTGTCATTGCTCTCTCCACATGACTCTTTTGCCAAGTTCCAATGCCACATTTTAACTGCCCTTAGCAACTCTTGCTGGGTTACAGCGACAGTATTGTTATCTGCATGAGTTTAGGCAAATCAAGCCACACTGTGAAGAGCAGATTGCTCACCCCCCAAAGTGGTGTCATTTCATCTCCTTTAAATATAAAATCTTCCTTTTTCCAAGCTGGCCTTCTATATTGGTGGTATTCAAGTTCTCCACCTATCTTGCGAAACATTTCTCACAAATATGTAATTTCATCCGACACATTGACCATCCCCCAACACAACTATCCAAAGTCTGTTTGGGCTTCGATGCAGAGTTCAAAATCCACTTCAAAGCCTGGTCTGCAGAGTGAGTTCCAGGCCAGCTGGGGCTATAGGGAGACCCTGTCTCAAAAAAAAAAAAAAAAAATCCGCTTTGAGGAATTGCCTTTGCTCTCCTTGAAGCGTTTACATTCCTAACACTATCATTGCTTATATATTGCTTCCTCCTACTTAACTGTGTCATCTCAGAAGGCACAGACTGATTCTAAGTCACTTTGTGTCTTCCACATTTTCTTGGAACTATTATAGACACTTAGTAACCCTATACTAAAGTGGATCCGGTTTAGATTCTGTCATTCAACTTAAAGCACTTTTATCACACTCCATGTTTCTTTTCTCTCTTTTTCTTGTTTCTTTTGTTTGTTTGAAACAGGGTCTCCCTGTAGCCCCAACTGGCCTGGAGTTCACTACTGTAGCACAGGCTGGTCTCTTGATCTCACAGACATCCACCTGCCTTTGCCTCCTGAGTGCTGGGGTTAAAGGCATGCACCACCACACCTCACTGGTCTCCATGTTTCCTGACCAAAAGACTAAAATCCTTTCAAAGGAATTTGTGCCTTTTGTCTCAGGTCTTGAAAATATATGCAGTCTCTTTCAATCTGGAGAACTGCTCCAGACTCCCTACCTGCCTCAAGATCACACCATGTGGAAGTGATAAGTTCTCTAGATCCTTTTAAACCCCAAGTGCTGTTAGATATTTACTTTTTAAAATATTTTTTATTTTTACTTTATGTGTATGGGTGTACAGTCCACATGTGTATAAGTACACCTGTGTCATGCATTGCCCACGGAGGGTAGAAGAAGGTGTCTGATCTCCCGAAACTGGAGTTATGGATGGTTGTTAGCCATCATGTGGGTTCTAGGAATTGAACCCAGGTCCTCTGCAAGAGCAGCCAGTGCTCTTCACCACTGAGTCATCTCTCCAGCCCCTCTGTTATATAGTTTCATAGCCCACCCCTCATACTTAGCTTTTATGGTACTCATTACAAAAAAATTGATGCGATTTTGTGCTTACATGATTACCAGCCTCTTCCCCATGAAACACTAAGCCTCAGACAACCAGAGGCCATGCCCATTGTGCTCACCCTTGTTATGGTCTGCACAATGCCTGGCTACACCACCACGCATATTGAAAGCAAGAGGGAAAGAGGAGAGCGAAGGAAGGAAGGAAGGAGGGAGGGAGGGAGGGAGGGAGGGAGGGAGGGAAGGAGGGAAAGAAGGAAGGAAGGAAGGAAGGAAGGAAGGAAGGAAGGAAGGAAGGAAGGAAGGAAGGAAGGAAGGAAACTGTTGAATGATAGTTTGATAAGCAGCACATTAGAGATTTTGCTATTTAAAATATGATCAGGGGAACAGAAGTTTAAGAATCACCTAGCTGCTTATTAAAATGCTCAGCCCCACCCTAGAATCTCAGATCAGAATTAGTATTTTAAACTATTCCAATGGATATTATTGTACAGTATTATTTGAGGAGCACTAGCCCAGGGGATTTCTTTTTTTTTTAATTTTATTTATTTATTTTCTATGTGTATGAATGTATTGTCTGCATGCAGGTTTGTGCACCCATGTCGTGCAATGCTGCGGAGGTCAGAAGAGGGTCTTGGATTCTCCTGGAACTGGAGTTCTCCTGGAATTGGAGTTACAGACGGTTCTCAGCCACCATGTGGGTGCTGGGGATCGAACCCGGGTCCTCTGCAAGTGTGGTCAGCACTCTTAACCGCTAGGCTATCTCTCCAGCCCAGCCCAGGGGATTTCTGAGTACCTTGATAACTCTGAGATTTTATAAACTTCAGAGCAAGAATTTCAGACCTGAAACATACTGAAAGAGCCCACCAAATCACTTTATAAATGAAAAAGCTGAGGCTCTTGGAGTCAAAGTCTTCTGTCCAAGGTAAGTGGCAAATCACCTGTGCCAGGAATGGAACCCAGGATTGCTGACACTCTGCCCAGTGCTATGCTGCAGCACACAGTTTGTGTCTTCTTTTCCTATGTGGCCATACTGGATCCCCCCAGTGATGCCTGTCATTCTAAAATACTTTCCTGTGACAGAGCAGCTTTTCTTCTACCTTCCATACCATATATGAGTCTTTTGAGTCACCATTATCTCAAATGTCCCCTTTATGACAGATCCCTTTAATCCCTGTCTCTGGTATCCTCCCTGGTACCTGTTGTCTGGGATATTATGGAAATTCAAAAAGACTCGTACCAAAGGACCACTGGTCTTTAGAAGTACAAAAGAGAGGTCCTTTGTTTTCTATAATCCAGACAACACAAGATAGCTGGCTTTTCCAAAGGTGAGAATGTCCAGCAGCAGAGCTGCTATAGAAAGCTCAGGCTTATCAGTTTGCAGCTAACTAACAAATGGGTATTAGGCCATATTGAGGAAAGTCTAGTCTCCAGAAGTACATGATGACCCTTTGCTTTTTGGTCTTGTCGGATCTGAGGCGTGAAGAACTATTCTGGAGAAATTGCAAATTGGTCCCAGATAGTTCTAAACAATCAATGAACAGAAATAAGTTCCAGAAGATGGATCTGGGTTGATAATGGAGATAAGTTTCTGACAGAGTTGCTTAAGGATACAAAGAACCAGCCAATGAGCTGTCTGTCACTACAGGGAATGTAAATATACAGCAGTCAACAAATAGTATACTGAGGACAAATGCTAGAACTGGGTGCAGAAGTAGAGTTCAATGGCTCTCAGGGAGACTTCTAGTTTCAAAGTTTTACAGTTCTAGCATTTTTCAGTACCTATGACCCTCACCCTCTCAGGAAGTAAGAACAGGATTTCTTCCTGAATGGCACAGTTTGAAGCTGGATCTGGCTATGACCGTGGAAAAGTGAAATCTTTCTACACATCATTTTCACAAAACCAAATAGTCTAGCCAAGCGAAGCCTTCCAGACAGGCCTTCCAGAAGGCCGGGTGAATTTCGGCTCCTTAGAAATCACTTTTGTCCCATTCCAAGTTCCTCATACTCTACACACCGTCATGCCATTGCTCTCCCCCTGAAAAAAAAAAAAAAAAACCTTGCCAAGAGGCAGCATTGTTATTGTTCTTACACGTGCCCAACAAATAAAGATGCAGAGTTCTCCCTAAAGAAGTAGTGAAACCCATGAAAAGCAGCTTGTTTGTGCTTTAATCTCCCATTTGAAGAGTTACTTCTCTGGAATCTTGAACAACTTACTTAACTCTGCTGTGCCTCAGTTTCTTCATCAGTAAACCAAAGATAGTAACATTCTGTTTCATAGGGTTAACAAAAAAATTCAGCCCTCGGCCCAATATCTGAAACATTAAACACTCAAAATGTTAACGACTGGTATTTTTGTTATGATTATTATCAGGAGCATGGTAGTGTCACTAACTCTGGCGCAGTGTCTATCAAGGAACTGGACTCCCTCCCTTCCAAGTTCAGAAGGGATACAATAGTTTCAGCCAGTCTTGTCATAGATTCAGACAAACCAAACCTGAGGACCCAGCAACCCTCAGTAATCCCTGGCATTAGCACTAGGAATCCTAGTTGTCTAGGTTCTACTCTCCCCTCAAAGCTGCCCCCTCCCTCAGCCCCAGTCAGAGGAGCAGCCAACTGGGAAGACAACTTCACAAACCATCAGGTGTTTCCTCCCTCCAAGGACACAGCTGGATCTAAGAGGGTGCCCACCAGTAGAGGATATGCAGGATCGTGCCTGGTCTAGGCTGTCAGCACAGCAACCTGGGGTTAGGGGTGGGCAGACAGTGGAGTTTCCCTCATGTACTCAAAAGTATCCTTTCAAGTTTACGGAGGAACTCAGGCCCTACCCCACGGTGTGCCTCTAAAAGGAAGGGTGGGGGGAGGTCTCCACCTGCTACCTAGGAAGCAGTTATTTACAACTTTCTTCTCACTTGCATCTAGAGATGGGAATTGGGAGAGGGAAGGGGCTGCACCTTCTCCTCCTTCCTTCTTATTTCCAGCAGCCAGACACAGCTGCAGAGAAAGAGTTAAGGGAGGGAGGAAGCTCCAGCCATTACCCCATCCTTGCTTAAGGCTGTCTGGGGGGTCATGACAGTGCTGTCTGCTCTGGCTAGGGGCCACTCTGTGGCTTTCTGCAGCAGCTGTCGGGGCCCCCCAAGCAATTTGCAAGGTCAATGCTGACCTGCTTCCTAAGAGGAACACAACAATTCACTGACAACGAAGCAAATCACGCATACACCACCACATAGCAACCCCCCTTCCCCAAACCAGGTTTTAGCCCTGCGCCTCCCAGCCCAGATGCCGACTCCGGGCTTCCACCAGCCCCACTGGGGAACCCAGGATAGCATCACAGCTGCAGAGCATGTCTCTCGCCTCCCTGACCAACCCAAGGAGACTCTCAGTAAGCGGGAGAGATGCTATCGCTAAAGGAGACCTGAGCTTGGGGGAGGGGGAAGAAGGAACATCTCTGTCTCTTACCGAGAACCACAGTCACTTCCCCGAAGCAGAGAGGAGAAAAGGATGAATGAAGTGAAACAAGTTGGAGGCTGAGCCCTGACAGAGCTCGGCTTCTTCTCTTTCTCTGGGTCTCTCCCCTGGTCCCTCTGTCTGTCTCTCGGCTTTGCCAGCTAGCTCACGCTCTTCCTCTTCTCTCCCTCCCTTTCTCTCTCTCTCTCTCTCTCTCTCTCTCTCTCTCTCTCTCTCTCTCTCTCTCTCGTCTTTCCCTCCCTCCCTCTCTGTCCCTCCCTTCCTCTCAACCTCCCTCCCAACCTTCCTCCCCTTCTCCCCTCCCCCTTTGCTGGTTTTCCCACTGCCTGGTGCTGAGCACGCGGCTCTGCTGGGGTTCTCAATACAAGGCTGCAAGGCTTTTGATTTGTGGCTGTTTTACGAAAGACTAAAGTAGTATTTTATTCTTTGTGGCTTCCAGCAGAGAAATAGAGGGAATCTCAGAGAGAAGGGGAGGAGCAGGGGAAGCAAAGGGAAGAGAAAGAGAGCAAAAGGGTAAGAGCTAGTAAGAAGATAAAGGCATGGATTACTGGAGCTGGGGTGTGATGCTTGCTTGCTTCTTCAAGACTGAAGTGAGCTTCCTCCTTCTCTGTCTTCTCCCCCTTCCATCCCTTTTCTGTCTTCGCTCCCTTCCATCCCTATGGGCGTGCCTTTTAACTCAGGCTCCAAATAAAGGTTTGACAATCCTGTCTGTTCAGATACCATCTCCAAGGCTAATAATGAGCTCAAAAAAAGTACATCAAAAGAGTTGTCATTCACACTCTTCTAAGAAGAAAGAGAGCCACGCAGATCCCCTAATGACCTCACTTCCACCCCACCCCAAGAACTGTGGACCCAATTCAAAACTGTCAGCAGCCCAAGTTTCTCCCTAGACAAGACAGGGCAACAGCAGGACCATGAAAAAATAAACATGTAGGCGAGTGTGTGCCCTGTATGTGTTTCTGCGAAGGGAAAGGGAACATAGAGAAGAAAATTGACTGATACCGAGTTAAAGGAATTCGATTCTCATTGGAGCAAAATAGAGCAGCAATGTAATGGTGGAAAGGGACTCCAAGTTCAAAATGAAGGAACTTGGGTCTGAGGGCGCCTCTGAAAATGACTGGATTTTCTTGGACAAGGTGTTCCTCTCATCTAGCCTTCAATATTATCAATGACCAGTTGAAAGTTGATAAAGTATACAGTTTTTTAAATTTTATTTATTTTTGTATGCGTTTGAATGTACTGTCTGTATGTAGGTTTGTGCACCCATGTCATGCAATGCCGCGGAGGTCAGAAGAGGGTGTCCAATTCCCCTGGAACTGGTGTTAAGGATGGTTCTCAGCCGCCATGTGGGTGCTGGGGATTGAACCTGGGTCCTCTGCAAGAGTGGTCAGCGCTCTTAATGGCTAGGCCATCTCTCCAGTCCCAAAATATACAGTTTTAAAAGATGCTTCTGGAAGTAGCAGTCTAACATCTTAAAGACAGGATGAAGGAGAAATTGATCCTTAAATAATGAAAAACTATCAGATCTTAAAGACTACCAAAAAGTAAGTCCTCAAATGAGATTCAAGATTTCATTAGCTTACCATTCCACTTTTTCTGTGTGTGTATGTGTATGCGTACGTGTGTTTCAGACACAACATGAACATGAACATGTATGTAAATAACTACTCCTATCAAAGTATTTAGCGTCTGATCATACATGATGATTATCCTAAAATCTTTTGAATCAAATCTTTATATCTGACTAAAGAAACAAAGTAGTGTGTTTTAATTATATATACAAACATTCACTGAGATGTAGTTGGCAGTTAACATTTTACTCAGTGGTCCATTTCTATTTAAACTAATTTTCTTTTGTGGTTTCCATCAAATTTCTAATACTCTCTCCTCCTATGCTGCACGGTTCAGCTATACATATTGGTCATTGCACGTATCTGCATGTGGACTGTGTTGGCAAAACTGGATCACCACTTGTAGAAGAACGAAATTAAACCTCTACCTCTCGCCCTGTACAAAAGTGAACTCCAGATGGATCAAAGACCTCAACGTGAAACCCCAAACTCTGAAAGCAATAGAAGAAAAAGTTGACAGCAGACTACAAGACATAGGCGTAGGAAAACACTTCCTAAATCAGACAGCAGCTGCACAAGAATTAAGGTCGACAATTGACAAATGGGACCTCATTAAACTCAAAAGCTTCTGTACATCAAAAGAAACAATCAAGGAAGTGAAGAGAAATCCCACAGAGTGGGAGGAAACCTTCACTGCAGATACATCTGACAAAGCATTGATTTCCAGAATATATAAACTACTCAAAAAACAAAAAAAAAAGAAAACAAATGACCCACTCAATAGATGGAGCAAAGAACTGAACAGAGACTTCACAAGTGAGGAATTAGAGATGTCTGAGAAACACCTCAAGAACTGTTCAACATCACTAATCATTAAGGAAATGCAAATGAAAACCACTTTAAGATATCATCTTACTCCAATAAGACTGGCTAGGATCAAGAAAACAAATGATACCAAGTGCTGGAGAGGTTGTGGGGAAAGGGGAACACTCATCCACTGCTGGTGGGAATGTAAACTCGTAAAGCCACTATGGAAAGCAGTGTGGAGAACCCTTGGAAGACTTGGAATGAACTTGCCATCTGACCCAGCCATACCACTCCTGGGCATGTACCCTCAAGACTCACGCCACCACAGAGAAACATGCATGGCCATGTTTATTGCAGCTCTCTTCACAATAGCAAGGAGCTGGAACCAACATAAATGCCCCTCAACTGACGAGTGGATAGAGAAAATGTGGTACATCTACATAATGGCGTTCTATGCAGCAGTAAAGAAAGACGACATCAGGAGCTTTGCAGGAAAATGGCTGGAGCTAGAGGACATCATGCTGAGTGAAGTAACACAGTCCCAGAAAAACAAACGACAAATGGTATCCCTCATCTGTGGATGCTAGTGCCAATTACCTAGTTGTAAGTATTTCTTGTGAGGGCCCCCTGAGCTTTTGTCCAAAGCAGTTGGGCGTAATGCATATTGGAAACAACAACAACAACAACAACAGAAAGGACTGCATCAAAGAACTGACTGAAACAGTGAACTTCTGCTCAAAACAGTCAACTTCCTCATGGAGAATATTGAGAAAGACTGAGAAAGAGATGAAAAGCATGTTTGGCAGAATGCATGAGCTCTTGCGGGGTGGGGGAATGGGCAGGAACATGGGTCTAGATTTGTTAAAAAAATAAATTTATAAAAAAAAAAAAAACTCAAACCAGACAAAATCCCAGGACAGTATTGGGGAAGTGGGTGAGAAATTTCAACCCAACCTAAGGAAGTTTTTAGAACTGATGGCTTCTGGAAGGGGGAGAGACATTATCTTACAAGGTTATGACTCTTAGTGGGCCCAGTAGCTGGACCCAAACTGAAGGACATTGGAGTACACAAATCAGAATCTATAGCCTGTGTGTGTGCGTGTGCGTGTGCGTGTGTGTGTGTGTGTGTGTGTGTGTGTGTGTGTAAGAGAGACAGAAAGAAAGGGAGACTTCATTAAACTGGGCAGGGGGCAGTGTGGGGAGTGGATCTAAATGTCGTCAAACTGTAATGTATGAAAATCACAATCATTCCATTAAAATTCAGAAAAAAGCAAGAACAGAGGAAAGATATGGAAATGGATGCTGTATTAATTTTCTAAGACTGCATTAAGAAATGACCATCCATCCATCAGTACTAGAAAGTAACTGTTTTATTGTATCATCATTCTAGACCAGAATGAATCCTGTGTTAGCAGGCTCATACTTCCCTCAGGTTCTGGAGAAAATCAATCCTTCCTTGCCCCTGGCTTCTATTGAACCCTGGAATGCCTTGTCCCACAAAAGCATACTCATTATCTCTCTCTTCAAATTTTTAACTATCATTTAAACAGGGTTCCAAGGTGAGGTTGTGAATGGATATGAATTTTGGTGGAACACTATTCAATCCACTACAGTTGGGAATGGATTTTATCAAAGATACTGAACAAACATATATGTTTTTAAAATATATCTAAACATAAATTAGTTACCTGAAGACATATACCCTCAAAACGCTTTTCCTTAAATCATATAAATAATGGGCTTCTGTATGTAATTTTCATACATGTATAAAATGTGTATTAACTGTACTGAGCCACCACTGCTCTCAGTTCTCAATCCCTACCACTCACCAGTTATTCTATGCTTGTCCCAAGTAATCATTTTTCTACTTCTAGGTCATATATATATTTTTAATCTAGATTGCAGGTAGGTGATAAAAGATATGATATTTCTTTTTAAACCTGGCAAACACTTAAAATGATTATCTCATAAAAATAGACTTGTTGACTAATAGAGAGTATAGGACCCAGAAATCATACAATTTATCTCTGTAAAAACTCATAACATTTCCATAATTTTTCTCACTTCATTGTAAACCAGAAAAAAATGTTACTTGGAAAACCCTGGGTAAGGAATTTTCTAGCAAACCAACCATGATATAGGTCACAAAATATGTAATAAAATATCATCTGAATACACTGGAAAGTAACTATAAGCATGGAGAAACAGGAATGGAGTTAATGCATGGACGAAAGGAAACTTTGCCTCATGGAAACCCAAGGCCAAAGCAATCAATCAAACTTCTCTGGAAGCTAGAATCAGTGTTGCAGCTGCTTCACATTTAACAACTAAATCTAGAGGAAAAAAATCATATGAAATACTTATTCATAGCATTTGCCCAATTCATGGTGTAATTGTGACTACTATGGACAAGTCTGTGAAGGAGGAGCTGAGAAGACCAGCAGCTGCTTTCAGGGCCCAGTGGAGGTAACTCCCCACACAACTGCTCACAGTCCCAGCGGCTTGAACTGCATCTTTTGATTCTTCAATCTGCTTGGACTGTGAGCAGTTGTGTGGGGAGTTACCTCCACGACATTGCACAACACTGGTGCGCCAACCTACATGCAGACAGTACACTCATACACACAAAAAATAAAAATAAAATAAAATAAAAAAGATGCAGTTCAAGACAAACACCACAGTTTGCAACTGATGTGAAAGAAACAAAATGTCAGGAAAACTACAAAGTAGTTTTAATGTTCTTGCCTTTAATTCTTTGTATAGCTGCATATGGGGGCAGATTCCAAACAATGTAATTAAAGCTAAATCATTAGAGTTTTCAATACAGTCTACCACAAGGGAGAGTTTTGGAGTTTAACTTTACCCACTTAACCACCTACTGAAACAAAAATCCACAATATTCTTCAGAGAAATAAAGACAAAGGAAACCAAAAATGTGCCAGTCTAGATATTGAAGGTATACTCTGAAACTGAAAGAAAAACAAAGAAATGTGAAAATGTTATCCACAGTTGAGAGAGAGAAAGCACACTCAGCAGAGACAGGCCTTAATTAGAATGAAGACTGAAACTGCCAGAAAGGGTTTGAAATGATCTCTCACAACGACAGTAATGGAAAATAGAGTTGTAACGAGGAAACAAATAGGAAATCATAGCAGAAGTAGAAAAGGTTTGAAAAAGATGAAAATTCTGGTAACTGTTTTTTATTTTTCTATAAATTTTCTGATATTCTAATAAATATTTAATTTAAAAACTTCTATACCTAAAAATGAAAATATCTCAACTAAAGTTCACTGTCCGGGTTGAACAGGAGATTTTAAATGACAGAAGAAAAGTTACATCAGCTGGAAGATCCACAGATGTTATCCAGGCTCAAGTACAGAGAGAAAACAATTTTTTTTTTAAAGATACAAAAGTTTATTCTCTTTAGGATACAAATTATAAAACATTTTAGAAGACACTTTATGTTTTACATCATAAATCTTAATGAGATTTTTTAATATAATCACTATCAATTTAATTCATAAAAACAGTTTAAAATACACTTTTAGTATAATCTTCCCTACCCACTGATTACAGTTGTATTACATGTACATCATGAGGCTGTATAGCCACTATAATCTCTTCCTTAAAACTTTGTTCAGAAAATCTAGTTATTTCATGGCCAACACAGTCCTTAGGTCAATGTCTATGTATGCACCCAGAGATATTCAGGCAGGGAATTTAAAAGCATTACCTTATGGATTTTGCACATGAGGTTAAGGATCTTGAAATGGGAAAATTATCTCAAGTTATCCAGTGGGCCCTAAGTATAACATCTTCCTTATAAGAGTGAAGCAATCATATTTGAAATGAAAGAAGGCAATGGAATGGTTAAGAGGAGTTGTTGTGTCCAGGGCCACAAGCCAAAAATGGGGGCAGCCTCTGGAAGCTAGAAAAGAATTTCCAAGAATTTCCAAAAGAACAATTCTCACATTTTACCTTGACCACATCTCACATCTTACTCTACAACCAGGGGCACATCTTACAATGCCTGGTAAGACGCATTCAGAAATCTGGCCTTTAAACTCAATACAACAAATTTCTGTTGTTTTAAGCCAGTAAGTTTGGTAATTTGGTAAAATGGAAATAGAAACTAATAGAATATTGGTCTCAAAGAATAAGACAATAGTATTTTCTCTACATGGTCTTTAGCATGTTTTCTGTTGGGGTAGAATTTTTAGGTCAGTAATTTTACTATAGCATCTCTTGGTATCAGTTTTTGAGGATCAGTATGTTCTATGCCTATACAATATATAGTTTCAATTTTTATTTCAGAGGTTTTTTTTTAATTTTGGGTTATAGTATCTCTTCTGTCTACTGTATGGATTTTAGTTCTAGAAGTCTCATGTCTTCATATATATTAAATATTCGCTCTGTTTATTTTCAGTACTATCACTTTTCCTTGAATATTGGATCCCATGCAGACAAGCTGGAACCTACTTTTCAACTGTCAACTTTAAGGACACTGGAGACATTGTCGCAAATCTACCCACATACCCGGATAGGATTTGGAGAAGCTGAAAATGAAGTTGATGGGTTCAAGTGAGATAGATAGGTTCGGGTGAACTACATGGATTCAGATGAATTATGTAGGTTCGGGTGAGCTAGATGGGCTCAAGTGAGCTACATGGATTCAGATGTGTTACATGGGTTTGGGTGAGCTAGATAGGCACAGGTATTGCTGCCCTACAACATTATGTGCAGCAGCAACAGGCATGCTTGACACTAATTTTTAAACTGCCCTTTAATTTCCACTTCCAAATCTCTGGCAAATTTCTTATTAGGGGAAAGAAGCCTATGAGTTCTATTTCTAATTTAGCTAAATTTTATTAGTAAATCCACCACATTTCCGCCTTTGTTAACTTAACTTCATACACAGCTTTTTATTTAGACTGAACTTTCANTATTTTCTGTTTATTATATTAAGGAATTTTTTAAACTAAAAAGACAAAGGGGGCCAAGGTGGTACAGTGAACAGGGTAGCAGAGACTACACTAACACACATAGAGGGACAGCGGCATTTGCCTCTGAGGCCATGGGTACACTTGGGCAGAGCTTCTTCAACTTTTTCCACTCATTTGGCCTTCTTTTCATGGAGAACTTTTAATAACAATAGTAGGGGGACCAAACAATGTAACAAAGAGGCGCAAACTGGGAAACTTTGTTTGTTATTCTCACAAGGAAATTTTTTATCATTTCATCATTTATTATCATCATTTGGTCTTTTTGAAACAAGGGGGGACTTGTCTCCTTGTAACCTTCAGCTGGGCCTTGAACTCAGGAGATCCGCCTCCTCTGCCTCCTGATTGCTGGTAATTTAAAAGGGTGGCACCAAGGGGGTGGCATAAGGAAAATTTTTATTTTAAAAAAAAGAAAATTCTTTTTGGATATTATATTTCTGCTTTATTTTAAATATGGGAAAGTGATCTGTTTACCAATGGATAATATTGGGAAAGTTGAATCTGTTTTATACCAATGGATTAGATATTGCTTATTTACATAAAAAAAAAAATTAAATTCATGGCTGCTGTTTTAGGTATTTAAAGATTGTAACCATTTTCATTGGTTTTTCAGGAGGTTAACTGGCATTTTTGATTTTATTAGGCTAAAGGCATTCACATTAACAATTATTATAATAAGACAAATGGTAGGAAAATGTTTAGGGCTTTCAGAAAATGGGATAGGAAATTCTTGTTTCCTATCCCAAAAACTTTTAAAAATTCTTATAACAATTTTTTTTGGAAAACTTCATAAGTCAAAAATAAACTTGCAAAATGCTCCAATTTGTTTGCTTCAAATTCCAGGTCATTTTTGTTAGGTCGATGGTCTCAAAACTGTGGCCAGAGATGACCTTGAACTCCTTGATCTTTCTGGGGTCCTTGTGGTTGTGAGGTGTGGTTGTGGTTTGTTTGTTGTAATTGTTGAGGAAGAGGGAGGAGAGAGAGAGAGGAGAGAGGAGGATAGAGAGGGAGAAGTAGGGGAGAAAAGTCTTAATTAAAAAGTTCACAGGCGTTCCCTTCTTTTTTTTTTTGGGTTCTTTTTTTTTTTTTTTTTTTTTTTTTTTTTGGTCCCAGCTGTCCTGGAGTTTGTTATGTAGAACCAGGCTGGCTTGAAAAACTTCGCAAAGACCAAACCTGCCCTTTTCTGGGGCTCCCCAAGTGGCTAGGGATTAAAAGCGTACGGCACCACCGGCCCGGGGGCACCAGGGGTCCCTTTTCAAAACAAAAGGGCCATTCATTCTTTTTTTTTTTTTTGGGTCTTTTTGATACAAGGTCTCTTGTAGCCCCCAGTGTCCTAGGAATTCCGCCTCTGTTAAGTGACCCATGGCTGGCCTTGAACTAAAAAGGATAGGCCTGCCTCTGCCTTCAAAGTTGCATTAGGGATTTAAAAGGCGGTTGCGGGCCCACCCCACACCGGGGCTTTACATTTTTTTTTGAGCAGTGGGTCTCCCTATTGCCCACTGAGGTTAAAGACCCAAATGTGTCCTTTTTTCAACAGGCATTTTATTCATTTTATTTAAGTTATTATTTATTTCTGTTATGTGTATGGGGGAATGGGTTTTTTGTCTGCATGTAGGTTTTTTGCACCATGTCGTGCAATGCTCGGAGGTCAAAAGAGGGGCGGTCGGAATTCTCATGGACTGGGAAGTTTTCTCTGATTTGGAAGTTTTCAGGACGGTCTTTTCAGGCCACCAGTGGTGCTGGGGAATCGAACTGGGTCCTCTGTTAAGAGCGGGTCTTTGGCTCTTAAACTGCTGGGCCATTTTTCCAGCCCCTCAATTTTATTTTTTGAAAGGACAGGGGGTCTTCCCCTTATAAAGCCACCGGTGACCCTGGGGGAAAGAATATACACATTTTTCAGGTTAGGCCCTTGCTTCTCACAGGAGGAATTTCCATTCTAACTCGCTTTCCTGAGTGCTTAGGGATTAAAGGGGGCACCAGGGATTCCATGGGCCTGGCTCCAAACAAGGGGCCAATTTTTTTTTTGGGGGGTGTTCTTTTCGAGCTGGGAGTGTTCCCTATACCCGCAAAGCTGTTTCTTGAAATTCGGGTTTTGATTCCCAAGCCACCCACTGGGCAAGCTAAGGAACCCCTCTTTGGGGACCTCCAAAGTTCCTGGGAAAAATTTTCCGACCGCCTTTCTTGGACCCTCCGAGCATTGCCGAACACGGGGAGGAACCCCGACTACATGGCAAAGACAAGTTACAATTTCATTTACACATTAAAAAAAAATATAATTAAATTAAGGACATAGTTTTTATAGATTAAGCAGAGAAAAAATATGCAAATGGTTTTTTCTTGCTTAGCGTTTAATTTGGTTCATGTAGAGAAAAACTTTTGAATTTGTGTGACTAAATTTTAAAGGGCGTTTTTCTGGTTTATTACCTGTAATCTAACACCCCAAAAGAGTATCCTTAAGTCAAGGAGCCACCTAGGCTGTCTAAATTTGGAGACAGGGTTGTTTTGTTTGTCTTTTTTTTTTTTTTTTTAATTTTTAATTTTTTTTATTTAAAAAAATGTATTTATTTTGCTGGTTGTGGTGGCACATGGCTTTAGGCCTGGGAGGCAGTGGCAGGCAGATCTTCTGTGGAGTTCAAGGCTAAAGCCTGTCCCACAGAGGCGGAAGCTTCCAGGTCAGCTGGGACTTAATGGGAGACCCTCTCCCAAAAATACAAAAAAATTAAAATTAAAATAAAATTTCAAAGAACAGCTTTAAAACCAATAAACCTTTGAGCTAACGGAGGTTAGAGTAACTTGTTCTATATTGACAACCCTGGGGTTTTTCCAGGACCCAGCACTGCAAGGGAACCTCAACCTTTGATTTTTAATTTCTCTTAGGTAGGGGACAAAGGATCAAAAATTTTACAGTTTCATTCCTTCTGCTAACTTGGGGCCTTAAGGTGGTAATTGCAAATCCTAGCACTTCAGACCCACGATGGGCAGGATTTGGTAGGGAGAATCTCAGTTCTAGGGGCATTGCTTGGGCATAGGCAAAGTTCCTAGGGGGGCCACATTGCTGATGTTAACATAGTAAAAAAAAAAAGGGCTGTCTGAAAAAAAAAAAAAAAAAACTGGCAAATGAGTGCATATTCATTTCAGGAAAATTGGACTATAGATGATTTCATTTTTGGGGGACCATTGTTTATTTCTAAAATGGAGCCACTTGGCTCTATGTCTGTTTAAAAGGAGGATCCATGTTGGTTTAATTTTGCTGAAAATGGCAAAATAAGGCAAGGGAAACTTTTTTTTTTTTTTTTTTTTTTTTTTCTTTTCGAGGAAGGGTCTCCCTTTAGCCCCAACTTTTCCTGGGACTCACTCTGTAAGACCAGGGTGGCCTTAAACACACGGAACGGCTGCCTCTGCCTTCCCAAGTGCTAGGATTAAAAGGGCATTGGGCCCAACCACCGCCGCTGGTTCAGGGGAAGTCTTTCTATTTTGGTAATTTGCTTTTTATAATTTATTTTAACAAAAGGGAAAAAATAAATGGGGGCTTGAAGATACGATGATTAAACCTTATAAAACAGAACAATTTTGAGGACTTTTATGTTAGGATGTTATGGTATTTATTTTTGTTAAAAAAATTTGGGCAATAATTGTGATTGCTGGTTTTGGGGTTGTGGTGGATACCTTTTTTATTTCCAGGCCTCTTGGGTGGCAGAAGGCATACTGATCCTCTTTGAGATTTTTCCGGGCCAGCTGTGGGTACAGGGAAGGCCCTTTCTCAAAAAAAAGAAAAAAAAATAGGACTGCCTTGGGGGTGGGGTTTACCACACCTTTATCCCCAGCCCCACTGGGAGGCATCCCAATGGTTGGGGATTCTCTGGAGTTTTCCGAGGCCACTTGGGGTAACCAGGAACTTTCTCAAAAAAAAGGACTTTCTTTAAAAAAGGACCAAAAAAAAATTGGTCACATAAGATAGATTAGACATTTTTGGTCTTTCTTTAAGTTGGGGGGGGGACCAAACGATTTTCTTAAAGGCCAGGGGCATGGGAAATATACCTGCTTTAGGATGTTAAGGCAGGTGGGATTTGCAAGTTCCAGGGCCAGCCTTGGGGTCATAATGGAAATTTTTTGTCTCCATTCCTTTTACCTTTTTTGGTTTGTTTTTTTTCTCTTTTACCCACAACCTTCCATTAGGTTTCTTAGAAAAACCAAGGATAACTAGCCAGAATCCTCCCAGTGGTGATTATTTAAGGTTATGCCTTAGTCTTTTGGGGGGTTTGGTTGATTTAGGCTGTTGGTATTTGGGGTTGTTTTGTGTTTGTTTGAACCATTAGGATTCATGGGGATTTCCTTAAATATCAAAACTTTTTGCTATTGCTGGAGGGGCTGGGCCTTAGTTTCTGGGATTTTTTACCCTCCAACTTTCACTCAGGGGCATTGGTTTATTCCTTTTCTAATAATTTTTTTAAACTTAATGTGATGAAGGTGGTTTTCCCTGGGCATGTTATTTAAGTTAGTGGTAAACCCAGGGTGTGGCAAAATGCCCATATGGGGAAACCAGGTGAAGAACCATTTTTTTCAGATTCCTGGTTATGGAGTTTAAAAATGGATTGTTAAAGGTACAATGGGTGGGTATGGCTGGAACCCCAAAACCCAGGGTTCCTCTGGGAAAAAGGCAGCATCTAGTGCTCTTAACTCTAATATTGTCAATATATTGGAGGTTTAAAGTGGTGCCTGCTAATAATGAGCCTCACTTATATTTCCAGTATTTGAGAAGTGTCTAAGATTGCTTATTACTTACTAGATTCTGGGGGTGGGGGTAGAGGGGTGGGGTGGGTTCTGGTTGGGTATTTTTTTTGACCCAGGGTCTTTCCTTATCGGGGCCTTAGTGGGCCTTGGATTTGCTATGTAGACCAGGCTGGGCTGGGACTCATGAAGAGATATAATATATATAGATATATAGAGAGATATGAGCTGGGAAATTAAAAAAGGTGGCTGTGCACCCACCACACCCAGCGGATTCCTTCTTTTTTTTTTTTTAATTTTTTATCCAGATTAAACTTTATGTTTTTATTTAAATAAGGGGAGGGTCTTAGAGTTACTCTTCAAAAAAAGAGGACTTCTTCTAATATAAATATTCTAAACTTTCATTTTTAAAAGAGATTTGACCTTCAATTACTTGTCTTTATGAGTTTATTTTTGATATACATGAACATGTAAATATTTAAAAATAGAGGATTTTTTCTTTAAACCTTGGTGATCCTCACAGTCTGAGCTTTGAAACAAAAGAGCTTACATTAAACGTTTACCTTTTTTTTAGGAAGAAACATTTTTCCAGGTAGCCAGAAATGTAAGAAGGAATGAAGCGGAAAAGGAACAATGGGCCAAAGGAACCTGGGGGCTTGTTATGGTTGCAAGTCTTTCCAGGTTTGCCATTTATTGAAGTAAAGTTCCAACGGATCATTCCCAACCAGAGGAACCAAAAAGGGAGAAAGGGAATAAATATCTTTTCTTTCATTCCCCATAAACACACCCACACCCTATCATTAGTTAAACACCCCAGATTTTGGATTTTTTGTGGGGTTTGTTGGGGCGTCTATTTTGAGACAGAGAGTTCTCCCTTTTTAGTTCCCAAGCTAGCTGGGGAAGGCTTCCCCTTATGAGGACCAGGGTGGCCTTGATCACAGATTTAGGTCCACCTGCTCTACCCTTCCAGAGGTGCGGGGATTAAAAGGGACTTGCAGCACATTGCCCCCGCCCAAGGGATGCATTTTGTGGGTTCCACATTTGTGCAAATGTTGGTTCCCCAAAGTGGTGTATCTGGGAATGCAAAAGAATGGCCAACAAACAGATAGGTGTTTGGCTTAACAGTTAGTAGCTTTCAAACAAAAGGGACCTGGGAAACGCTTGCAGAAAGTGTGATAACCGGTATTTTCAAGGATCTTACTTTGGTTTATATTTAAAAAAAACTTTAACTGCCCAGGCATGGTTGGGCACATGCCCTTTATCTAGGCCATTGGGAGGGCAAGAGGGGGGCAGGCGGGAACTTGTTATTGAGGTTTCAAGTGGGGCCGGGGGGCCTGGTCTATAGAGCAATTCTAGGACAGCTGGGGTTACAAAGGGACCCTGTCTCGGAAAAGTACAAAAAAAAAAAAAAATAAAACTTTCTCCTGGCTGTGGTTTCAACACTTTTGATTCCTGGCTTTCCAAGAAGGGCAGAGCAGGCAATCTCTGTGAGTTCACGGGGCTAAGGGCCTGGGTCTACATTACTGGAGTTCCCAGGGGGAACAGCTGGGAGCTACAGGGGGAGATTCCCTGTTTCAAAAAAAGACCCCCCAAAAGGAAAAATTCTACTTAGGGTTGAGCCCCAACTGGGGCCCTTTTGTCTTCCATTATAAAAATTTTGAATTGTGGTATTTTTGTTTTGTCTCAAAAAAACTTTTTTTGAAAAAATTGGAATTAGGGATGAGTTTTAGGTTCCAATGATTTCATGGGAAAAATTTGGTGGGCCTTGTGTACAACTTTTGAGGAAATACCAACATTCCCAGTATTTTCCCCCCAATAGGGTTTTAATGGTCCTGGTCTTTTTTTTTTTTTTTTTTTAATTTTTTATTTATTTGGTATGTTGGTATGAATGTATGTTGCATGCAGGTCTGGCCATCGTGTTTGGCAATTTGGGGGAAGGGTTCAAGGAAAGGAGGGGTTCTCAGAATTCCCCTGGGGAACTGGATTTCTTCCTGAATTGGAAGTTACAGAGGTTTCTCAGCCCCCGCATTGTGGGTGGCTGGGATTCGAAAAACCCGGGTTTCCTCTTGGCAAAGGCGTCGGTTGCTTTAACGCTAGGGCTAATCTTTCTCAAAAGCCCCTAGGGTTAATGGTCTTTTCTAAAAACTTTTCCTTCCTTGGTTTTTGTATTTTTGGTTAAATAATTTCCACATAAATTCTTTTTTATTTTTTTAAACCAAAATTCTTAGGGAACCCGTTGTTTCCCGGCCCCATTCCCCCCCCACCCGGCCAGGGACTATGGCCATTCTGGCCAAAACCATGGCTTTTTTTCAATTCATCTTTTTTCCTCAGTCTTTCTCAAAATTTCTACATTACTTCCTCGTTGTATAATGGTTATGGGATTCCCTAGTTTCCCCCAAAGCCACAACCTACCACTTCTTTGGGGGTTGGCGCAACCAGAAAGGGGTGATAGGGCACCTTGGGGAGTAATTAAGACCTTTTTTAAAAGATGGGTTATTATTTTATTATTTTGTGTATGAGTGTACTGTTTTGCATATAGGTTTGTGCAACGTGTTTTGTGTTGTGCAATGCTGCAGATGTTGTTCAGAACATGGTGTCGGGTTGCCCTGGAACTGCAGTTTTTACAGAATGTTTGGGTAAGCACCTGTAAAGGTGGGTGCTGGGGAAACTGAAACTGGTTTGTTTCTTGCAATAAGGCACCTAGTGGCTTCCTTTAAAACTTCGGGACCATGGTCTCCCAGCTTATGTTTACTTTTAATTTATTTTTAAGTTTAAAAAACAATGGGGAAAAAAATCTTTGTGAACTTTAGGGGCAAAACTCCTGTCTCTAGGAACTGGACTTCAAACAAACTGGATTTTATGATGTTTGCTGTCCATTCTGCGGAATGTAGGGCCAACTGATTAAAAATTTCCGTTTGGCCAGTAGGAAGTGGGAAACAAATTTACTATTTTCTTCAAAGTTATGTTATTGTTTCTTTTAAATAATTACCTTTTTTTTGTGTTCTTTTCAAATAATTACTAAGGTTTTTTGTTTTTGGTTTTTGTTCTTTTGGGAACCGTAAAAGGCCCCAAGGCTGGCCTAAGAAACCTCTATTGTAGGGACTGGGCCTTGAAAACCCACATGAGGATTAACTTGCCTCTGCTTCCTGAGGTTTGCCGATATTTAAATGCGTTGGCACCCACCCAGGGCCAAGCGTTATTATAAGGTGTTTTTGGGGTGTTTTTTTTCTTTTTTTTTTTTTGGTCTTTTTTGAGGAACAGGGTCTTCCTGTGTTCCCAGAAAGGTCTGGGGAGCTCACTTATTGTAAAAACCCAGGGGTGGGGCCTTGAAAAAAATCAAAAGGATCCACCGCTTTGGCCTTCCAAATGGCTAGGGATTTAAAGGCATTGTCCACCAAGCCGGGCTTAAGTTTTTAAAAGGAATATACTTGAACTGAATTGATTAGATTTGGGATTGACTGGGGACTTGGATGATTGATTGGATTTTGATTGTCTTTTTTTGGAGACCATGGGTCTTTCTGTAGCCCTAGGATGGGAAAAACTTCCAATTATTGTAGGAACCAGGGTTTGGCCTTTTGGACTCCCACAAGGAAAGGATTTTGCTTTTTGGCCTTTGCTCTGCTGGCATTAAGGCACCACCTTGTGCTGTTAAATTTTTTGCTTGTTTTTGGTTGTTTTTGGTTTTGTTGGTGGATGGTGTGTTTTTTGTTTGTTTGTTTTTGGTCTTATTGAAACATAGCCCCAGCTGGCTTAAAACTCACAATGTAGAACAGGATGATCTTGAACTCACTCTGTAGACCAGTTGGGCCTTGAACTCACAAAGATTCCGCCTACCTCTGCCTCCTTTTTTTTTTTTTAATTAAAAAATATATTTTGTGCCACCACGCCCAGCTTTAGCTTTGTTTTTATAAGTATTTTGTTGTATTTGTGGCGGAAGCGGTTCAAAAAATAAGGACAAGGGCTTGTTGAATATAGGTTTTTCTCCAACCATTATTAGCTTAGGGGACCATTACCCTTCAGGTTGGCGGGTCATTTGGGGGGCTTGGTAAAGGAAAAAGGGGAACCCTCACCAATGCGTCTCACTGGCTCATGACTAAAATATTGGGATAGGTTAGGCCAAACAATTGGAGTGATGCAGGTTTACATTTCCTTTTTAAAATTTTTATTATTTATTATTATTTGTTTATTTTTTTTGTATTTTCAAGACTGGTGGTTCTCCCTGTAAGGTCCCCAGCTGTCCTGGAATTGGCTCTGTAGGCATAGGGGCGCCTTAATCACCCCAAAAGATCTTGTGGCCTTTCTTTGGCCTCCCCCAAACTGCTAGGGGGCTAAGGCGTTTTGCCAACCCCACGCTGGCTTTTTCCTTCTTTCTTATCAGTCTTAACTGTGTTTTGTGTATTTTTTACCATTCCTTTCCTTTTTGCAAGGTTCACGGGGACCTTTTGGTTTTTGGTGGTATTAGGCATTCTGTTAGTGCAATTTCAAACATACTTTCCATCACCCAAAATTTTTTTTGTCCTTTTCAAGGACCAGGTTCTCCCGTAGCCAAGGCTTGGTCCTTGGAAACTCACTCTTGTTTTAGGGGAAACCAAGGGCTGGCCTTTTTGGAAACTTCAAACAACCGATCCCGCCTTGGGGCCCTCTGCCTCCCAAGAGTGGGCTAGGATTTTTAAAAGGCCCTGCGCCCCCCCCACCCCCACCCCGGGCTTTAATTCATCCAAAAGAATTTTAAGGACTTTTTCAGGGGTTAGATAGTTGTGGGGCTTTTTATTGATGTTTTGTGGATTTTTTAAAAAGTTTCTGGTTTCAAGTGTTGTCTGATTCGTAAAAAAATTATTTTTAAAAAATCCCATTGATATGGGTATTAAAAAAATATGGATATGTTCCAAGTAATACAATATTTGTAAATTGTTGACCATAGTGATGGAGTAGCTTTATAATAAATTTACCTCCATTTGTTGGTACGATTTGTTTCAAGGACCACCATATTTTTATTCTGCTGGGTATTTTTAGCTATTTATTTCTAGGTTCCTTCTTCAAGGAAAACCACAATTGAGGAATTGTCATAGGTGTCAGTTAAAAACAATTGGGGGCCTGGTTAAAAAAGAGAACATTGGTTTTGGCTCGTCCTGTGTTACGAGCAAGTGACAGATGGAAAGCCATATTTCTTTGCTCTTATTTTTCCATATAATTGCTGTGTGTTTGAGGGGCAAAAACCAGAACAGTTATTATCATGAAGTAAGTTGATTGGTTGGTGGGTTGGTGGTGTGGCTTTGTTGTTGTGGTGGGTGGACCAGGAGTTCTTCATGTTATTTCCCAAAGGACTTGGGCCTATTCAACCTTGTTATAGCTTTAAGATGACCTTGACACTTCTGATCTTTCTTGGTCATTCCACATCTATGGGAAAGAGTGAAAAACCCACTTTATGGCATGGCTCAGGGCCAGCCACTCTTCCCCAAAACTTGAGGCTACGTCTCTGCCAATGGAATTGTTTTTTGTATTGTTTTAACGCTTAAATATTAAGGATGGACCCACCAGGGGAAACCCTTGTTCACAACTTTTTAAATTTGGCCACACTTGTCTGGGGCATTTAACCCCACTGTCAATAGAGACGGGGGGCAGTTTTGCTTGCTTTGTGAAAGAGGGTGGGACGATTTTAAGTTTCATTAGTGAGGTCTTTGCCGGTTCTTTGCCCAAAGGTTGATTTGTTAATTTGTAGGCACATGATATTTAAATGCTGTTTTTCTAGTGAAAAGTACTTGAAAAAAGAAATAATAACTTTCCAGAAAATTTTCTTGGGGGGGCCAAAAATATAGTCCACCACGGGAAAAATTCAAGGGCCTTCTTGTTTAATACAATACATAACTTGCTTGGGAGTTTCTTGGGGAAGAAAAACACCAACAAAAATTAATAATCACATTTGTAATCCATTTCAAAAATGTGGTTCCACATAACTTGTATTAGCATAAAGGAGGGCAAAAAGAAAAAAGATTATTAGACTTGGGATTCTTAAGCCCAGTAATTTAGGGGGGGGACTATTGTACATGGTTTTAGAGGAAATCCCCTACCGTCAAGTTTGGGTAGGTTTTAAGTTTTTTATATTTTATAAAAATGTGACCAAGATAAGTATGTCCAAAATTAAGCCCACTTAGGCCCCATTAAATGGTGTTTTGGCACCAAGCTTATTCTCGTTGGAAGAAATAAAAAGGCTTGTAAGAATTGAGGGGAGGTGATAAAATATTAATCACTTCTCCATTCCTCAGTTCTTCACATGGGTATCCTACTTCCACAAGGCTAGGGAATTAATAACTTGAGGAAAATAATGTATTTAAATTGTATAGGTTCCCACCACTCTTTTTTAAATTTCTGCATTTTCAAGAAGCAGGAGGGACAGACAGGTCTCTGTTTTGAGAAGGAAATTCAGGGGGCCAAGGCCAAGCTGAATTGGTTAAACAGAGTCCAAGGCCAGCTGTGCTACTGTGGGAGACTTATTCTTTCAAATAAAAGGGATGGAAAGAGGGAGGGCTCAGGCAAAAAGGCTTCAGCAGTAAGAAAAGCACTTGGGTTGTTCCTTTTGTTTTGTTTGTTTTGTTTTTTTAGGATCTTTCAATAAAACAAGTTGTTTCAGGATTAAACAATTGATGTTACTTCAGGGGTTTGCGTTACATTGTTTAATGGTGGCATTTTTTCAGGGTATCTTTATGTCCAATTGATACAAACCCCAAAGGTTTCCCATAGGTCCATGTTGGAGAAGGGCTTGTATTGCACAGGCATGTTGATTCCAATCGAGGAGTCCAGAACAATATTTGCCTGATATAGTCTCAATGATTTCCACCCCTTAATTTTGGGCAGCCTTACATCTACCACACTCCTCTTTCTCTCATTTTGTTCCTGGGTTTGAAGGGGGGGACAAAAGTGGGTGAGAAGAAAAAATGTCTATTTCTTTGGAGTTGTCTTTTGGAACTCAAGTTCGTTTCAGGTTGTTTTCCTCCCATGGTTGACCCAAAAGGCTTATTTCCAGGAATTACTTTTTTAGACATTTTTACTAAAATACAAAAGGGCCACAAGCCAAATTGGAGGATTGAAACAGGCCTTTTAAAGGCCACTAATTTATTGTATTTGTTCAAGCTAAAAGGCTGTTGAAGTAAGGGGAACACATGCTTATTGGGATTGGTGCTAATCCGCAATTTGTGGTTTCTCTATAAAAGAGGACAAGTTCTTACTATGGTGGCTTTTTATAAACTCTTAAACCAAGGAGGGAACATTTATAGTTGATTGGCATTTTCCGCTGTAGTTATTTCCTTCAAGGGAGGAGGAGCTAATAAGCCATTAGATCTTTGGGTATTTATTATTCAGCACTTGTGGGCTTGGCCCACTGTTGGCACGTATTTCTCCAGGGCAGTTTGGAAGGTGTAAGTTTGATATTCGAACGGGGGGAGGAGTCTTGCTTGTCTCAGGGAGACCAATATTTTGCTGTATTGCTTTAGTGGCCTTTGGTAATGCTCTCTAGCATTTCAGAGGCCAGTTGTACGCTAGCAAGTGACGTCTCATAACATTTTTCATGCTCACACCAGGTCTTCGACAACAGGGACTTACTGCCTTTCTCCTTGCATATATCCCGCTTGTAGGCAAAAGGCCTTTTTTTTAAAAAGATGAAGGATTCGGTAATACATCAGATAATAATAAATTTATCACATACATGTAACTAAAGTACCATAAGGCAAACAAGGCAAATAAGAACTAAAAGCATTGGAAAGAAAATGCTCAAAATATTTCTTTTTTTCAGTTTTATTTATTTGTATATTTATAATTTCTTTTTAATTTAATACTTTTATTGATCTTTTGTGTATTTCAGACATCATTTTTCAGTTCATTTTAGACATATTCCCCTTTCCCTTCCCCTCACCCCCCCCAGTTCATGCATTCTAGCATACATGTCCTGCATCTTTCTCTCAGTCTTTTTAAAGTTTTTGTCTGCAAAGTTTTATTGTTTTGGGCAGAATTTAACTATATCAGTCCATTCTTTGACCCAGTCCTTATGCGGTTGTGTTTCCCTCCCAATTGTATTGCTCCAAAGTATGCCTATATACATGTCATATATGTACCAGAATTATGTCCTCCAGGAATAAGCCGTATGTTAACTATAATATATGTTTAGGAGTTCACTTTTTTCCTTTTAATTTTATATTACTCTAAAATATGAATATATACCTTCTGCCCATATACATTAATTACCATATCTGAAAATAAGTGGTAAGCTAATTCTAGGGTTCACTAAGAGATTCACATTATAACATCACAGTTGCTTTCAGATAGAAAGAAATATAACAATAAACTCAGCTTGCCTTTCATTTGGCAGATTTGGTACTAGCATCCACAAATGAAGGAAACCATTCCCCATTTGTTTTTTGGGGAGACTATATTACTTCATTTAGCATAATGGTTTCGAGTTCCATCCATTTACCTGCAACGTTCATGATGTTATCTTTCTTTACCATTGCGTAGAACTCCATTGTGTAGATGTACCACATTTTTGTTATCCATTTGTCAGTTGAGGGGCATTTGGGTTGGCTCAAACTCTTTGCTATTGTGAAAAGACCTGCAATAAACATAGATGTGCATGTATCTTTCCAGTAGGATGAGTCTTGTGGATATATACTCAAGAGTGGTATGGCTGGGTCAAACTACCCGTTTGCAGATGATATGATAATTTACCCGAGGGGTGCTAAAAAAAACTGCACCAGAAAACTCCTAGAAACAATTAAGAGTTTAAGTAAAGTGGCGAGATACAATATTAACCTAGAAAAATCAGAAGCCTTTCTTTACAGCAACAACAAGCAACTGGAGAAGGAATATAAGGAGACCTTCCCAATAGCTTCAAAAAAATACCTGGGAATGAATCTAACCAAAGACATCAAAGATCTCTACACCAAAAATTTTAAACCCCTGAAGAAGGAGACTGAAGATGACATCAAAAGATGGAGAAATCTCCCATCTTCATGGATTAAAAAAATAATAGAGTAAAACTGTCCATTCTACCCAAATTAATATACAGATTCAATCCAATCCCAATTAAAATTCCCATGAGTTTCTTCACAGAATTGGAAAAATATCCTTAAATTCATAGGGAAAGACAAAGACCCTGAATAGCTAAAGCAACCTGGAGTGAAAAATACAATACAGAGAGATCACCTTATCAGACTTCAAGCTATATTACAGGGCTATAGTCATAAAGACAGCCTAGTACTGCAACAAAAACAGACCTGTTGACCAATGGAGCAAAATTGAAGATCCAAACTTGAGCTCATACAATTTCAGCCATCTCATATTTGATAAAGTGGCCAAAAAAGCTCATTGGAGGAAAGATAGCATTTTCAGCAAATGGTGCTGACAAAACTGGATCACCATATGTACAAGAACAAAAATAAACCCCTACCTCTCACCCTGCACAAAAATCAACTTCAAATGGATCAAAGACCTCAACATGAAACCCAGAACTCTGAAGGTGATAGAAGAAAAATTCAGTAGCAAACTACAAGACATAGGAGTAGGAAAAGACTTTCTAAATCAAACAGCAGCTGCACAGGAAATAAGGTCAACAGCTGACAAGTGGGACCTCATCAAACTCAAAAGCTTCTGTACAGCAAAAGAAACAATCAATGAAGTGAAGAAAAAACCCACAGAGTGGGAGGAAACCTTCACCAGTGATACATCTGACAGAGCATTAACATCCAGAATATATAAACTACTCAAAAAAAAGAAGAAAACAAATGACCTACTCAAAAGACGGAGTGAAGAGCTGAACAGAGACTTCATGAGTGAGGAAGTAAAGATGGCTGAGAAACATCTTAAAAAATGTTCAACATCATTAATAATTAAGGAAATGCAAATTAAAACCACTCTAAGATATAGCCTCACTCCGATAAGACTGGCTAAGATCAAGAAAACAAAAGACACCAACTTCTGGAGAGGTTGTAGGGAAAGGGGAACACTCATCCACTGCTGATGGGAAAGTAAACTCGTACAACTGCTGTGGAAAGCAGTATGGAGAATCCTTAAAAGACTCAAAATGAGCCTACCACCTAACCCATTCAAAATATTTCAAAATAGAATGAACCCTCATGAAGTTAAGTATGTTAAACATGTTCAAACTACTGTGTATTAATTAGAACCTTAAGCAGTTCTTTAAAGTAAATAAAAGAAATACACAAATTTTCAAATTCAGTAGTCTCAGTGAACTCAAAGCAGTATATCAGAAACTTCTGAAAAGAAACCCAAAGGGAAATTTTTTGAAAGCATCCAGGAAAAAAATACATACTTAGGAAAAAGAATAGAGTTAAACATGGACTTCTCATGAGAAAAAAAAAGGCACTTTACAATGTTGGAGAGATGGCTCAGCAGTTAAGAGCACTGGCTGCTCTTGCAGAGGACCTGGGTTCAATTCCCAGCACCCACATGGCAGCCTGACAACCATCTGTAACTTTAGTTTCAGGCAATCTGACACCTTCTTCTGACCTCTGTAAGCACTGAATGGCATGGGTGCACTTACCTACATGCTGGCAATACACGCATACACATAAAATAAAAATAAGAAATAAGAAATATTTTTTAAAAAGAAAAATCATTTATAATGCTAGTATTGGCTTGAGGAATTAGCTGTGTGGCAGAGCAATGACCTCACATGGCCAAGGCTCTGAGTTCAATCCAAGCATCACAAAAATGAATCTGTAAAATAAAATTCTGACATTGTAAAGACAGAACTATATATCCATCAAAACTTTTCATAAATAAATGAAAATGCTGGCATTTTAATTAGGAAAATTTCTCACCAACATATTTACTAAAGGAAATATTTTTCTTCCTTTTACCAGAATAAGGGTAGTCTCCAGGGCACCCTACATGTTAGACAAGTACTCTACCAACAAACAGAATCTAATGGAAGGCAGCAAGGTCAGTACTGAAAACAAAGACTATAACAATAAATGTCTACATTTTAAAAGAATTAATATCATGGGGCTGGAGAGATAACTTAGCGGTGACTGCTCTTGCAGAGGACCCGGGTTTGATCCCCAGCAACCACATGGAGGCTAAGAACCGTCTGTAACTCCAATTCCAGGAGAACTCCAGTTCCAGGGGAATCTGAGACCCTCTTCTGACCTCCGCGGCATTGCACGACACGGGTGCACAGACCTGCATGTAGACAATAGACATTCATACACATACAAAAATAAATAATAAAAANAGGGAGACTTCTAGTTTCAAAGTTTTACAGTTCTAGCATTTTTCAGTACCTATGACCCTCACCCTCTCAGGAAGTAAGAACAGGATTTCTTCCTGAATGGCACAGTTTGAAGCTGGATCTGGCTATGACCGTGGAAAAGTGAAATCTTTCTACACATCATTTTCACAAAACCAAATAGTCGAGCCAAGCGAAGCCTTCCAGACAGGCCTTCCAGAAGGCCGGGTGAATTTCGGCTCCTTAATCACTTTTTGTCCCATTCAAGTTCCTCAGTAACGCGACACACCGTCATGGGCCATTGCTCACCCCTGGAAAAAAAAAAAAAAAAACCTGCCAAGAGGCAGCATTGTTATTGTTCTTACACGTGCCCAACAAATAAAGATGCAGAGTTCTCCCTAAAGAAGTAGTGAAACCCATGAAAAGCAGCTTGTTTGTGCTTTAATCTCCCATTTGAAGAGTTACTTCTCTGGAATCTTGAACACTTACTTAATCTGATGGCCGCAGTTTCTTCATCAGTAAACCAAAGATAGTAACATTCTGTTTCATAGGGTTAACAAAAAAATTCAGCCCTCGGCCCAATATCTGAAACATTAAACACTCAAAATGTTAACGACTGGTATTTTTGTTATGATTATTATCAGGAGCATGGTAGTGTCACTAACTCTGGCGCAGTGTCTATCAAGGAACTGGACTCCCTCCCTTCCAAGTTCAGAAGGGATACAATAGTTTCAGCCAGTCTTGTCATAGATTCAGACAAACCAAACCTGAGGACCCAGCAACCCTCAGTAATCCCTGGCATTAGCACTAGGAATCCTAGTTGTCTAGGTTCTACTCTCCCCTCAAAGCTGCCCCCTCCCTCAGCCCCAGTCAGAGGAGCAGCCAACTGGGAAGACAACTTCACAAACCATCAGGTGTTTCCTCCCTCCAAGGACACAGCTGGATCTAAGAGGGTGCCCACCAGTAGAGGATATGCAGGATCGTGCCTGGTCTAGGCTGTCAGCACAGCAACCTGGGGTTAGGGGTGGGCAGACAGTGGAGTTTCCCTCATGTACTCAAAAGTATCCTTTCAAGTTTACGGAGGAACTCAGGCCCTACCCCACGGTGTGCCTCTAAAAGGAAGGGTGGGGGGAGGTCTCCACCTGCTACCTAGGAAGCAGTTATTTACAACTTTCTTCTCACTGCATCTAGAGATGGGAATGGGGAGAGGGAGGGGCTGCCACCTTCTCCGCCTTCCTTCTTATTTCCAGCAGCCAGACACAGCTGCAGAGAAAGAGTTAAGGGAGGGAGGAAGCTCCAGCCATTACCCCATCCTTGCTTAAGGCTGTCTGGGGGGTCATGACAGTGCTGTCTGCTCTGGCTAGGGGCCACTCTGTGGCTTTCTGCAGCAGCTGTCGGGGCCCCCCAAGCAATTTGCAAGGTCAATGCTGACCTGCTTCCTAAGAGGAACACAACAATTCACTGACAACGAAGCAAATCACGCATACACCACCACATAGCAACCCCCCTTCCCCAAACCAGGTTTTAGCCCTGCGCCTCCCAGCCCAGATGCCGACTCCGGGCTTCCACCAGCCCCACTGGGGAACCCAGGATAGCATCACAGCTGCAGAGCATGTCTCTCGCCTCCCTGACCAACCCAAGGAGACTCTCAGTAAGCGGGAGAGATGCTATCGCTAAAGGAGACCTGAGCTTGGGGGAGGGGGAAGAAGGAACATCTCTGTCTCTTACCGAGAACCACAGTCACTTCCCCGAAGCAGAGAGAGAAAAGATGAATGGATGGAAACAAGTTGAGGCTGAGCCCTGACAGAAGCCGGCTCTTCTCCTTTCCTCTGGGTTCTCTCCCACCTGAGTCCCCTCTGTATGTCTCTCGGCTTTTGGGCCAGCCCTAAAGCTCACGCTCTCCTCTTTCTCCTCCCTTCTCTCTCTTCTCTCTCTCTCGCTCTCTCTCTCTCTCTCCGCTCTCTCTCTCTCATCTACTCTGCCCTCCCTCCCTCGCCTGTCCCTCCCTTCCTCTCAACCTCCCTCCCAACCTTCCTCCCCTTCTCCCCTCCCCCTTTGCTGGTTTTCCCACTGCCTGGTGCTGAGCACGCGGCTCTGCTGGGTTCTCAATACAAGGCTGCAAGCTTTTGATTTGTGGCTGTTGTACGAAAGACTAGAATAAAGTAGGTATTTTATTCTTTGTGGCTTCCAGCAGAGAAATAGAGGGAATCTCATAGAGGAAGGGGAGGAGGCAGGGAAGCAAAAGGAAGAGAAAGAGGAAAAGGTAAGAGCTAGTAAGAAGATAAAGGCATGGATTACTGGAGCTGGGGTGTGATGCTTGCTTGCTTCTTCAAGACTGAAGTGAGCTTCCTCCTTCTCTGTCGGTCCTCCCCCTTCAGCCCCTTTTCTGTCTTCGCTCCCTTCCATCCCTATGGGCGTGCCTTTTAACTCAGGCTCCAAATAAAGGTTTGACAATCCTGTCTGTTCAGATACCATCTCCAAGGCTAATAATGAGCTCAAAAAAAGTACATCAAAAGAGTTGTCATTCACACTCTTCTAAGAAGAAAGAGAGCCACGCAGATCCCCTAATGACCTCACTTCCACCCCACCCCAAGAACTGTGGACCCAATTCAAAACTGTCAGCAGCCCAAGTTTCTCCCTAGACAAGACAGGGCAACAGCAGGACCATGAAAAAATAAACATGTAGGCGAGTGTGTGCCCTGTATGTGTTTCTGCGAAGGGAAAGGGAACATAGAGAAGAAAATTGACTGATACCGAGTTAAAGGAATTCGATTCTCATTGGAGCAAAATAGAGCAGCAATGTAATGGTGGAAAGGGACTCCAAGTTCAAAATGAAGGAACTTGGGTCTGAGGGCGCCTCTGAAAATGACTGGATTTTCTTGGACAAGGTGTTCCTCTCATCTAGCCTTCAATATTATCAATGACCAGTTGAAAGTTGATAAAGTATACAGTTTTTTAAAATTTATTTATTTTGTATGCGTTTGAATGACGTCTGTAGGTAGGTTTGTGCACCCATGTCAGGCAATGCCGCGGAGGTCAGAAGAGGGTTCCATTCCCCTGAAACTGGTGTTAAGGATGGTTCTCAGCCGCCATGTGGGGGCTGGGATTGAACCTGGGTCCGCTGCAAGAGTGGTAGCGCTCTTAATGGCTAGGCCATCTCTCCAGTCCCCAAAATAGACAGTGTTTGGAAAAGATGCTTCTGGAAGTAGCAGTCTAACATCTTAAAGACAGGATGAAGGAGAAATTGATCCTTAAATAATGAAAAACTATCAGATCTTAAAGACTACCAAAAAGTAAGTCCTCAAATGAGATTCAAGATTTCATTAGCTTACCATTCCACTTTTCTGTGTGTGTATGTGTATCGTACGGGTGTTTCAGACACAACATGAACATGAACATGTATGGGTAAATAACTACGCCTACGCAAAGTATTGAGCGTCTGATCATAACTGATTGATAGACTAAAATCTTTGAATCAAACTTTATATCGGACTAAGAAACAAAGGTGTGTGTTTAATTATATATACAAACATTCACTGAGATGTAGTTGGCAGTTAACATTTTACTCAGTGGTCCATTTCTATTTAAACTAATTTTCTTTTGTGGTTTCCATCAAATTTCTAATACTCTCTCCTCCTATGCTGCACGGTTCAGCTATACATATTGGTCATTGCACGTATCTGCATGTGGACTGTGTTGGCCAAAACTGGATCACCACTTGTAGAAGAACGAAATTAAAACCTCTACCTCTCGCCCTGTACAAAAGTGAACTCCAGATGGATCAAAAGACCTCAACGTGAAACCCCAAACTCTGAAAGCATAGAAGAAAAAGTTGACCAGCAGACTACAAGAACATAGGCGTAGGAAAAACACTTCCGAAATCAGACAGCACTGCACAAGAATTAAAGTCGACAATTGACAAAAGGGACCTCATTAACTCAAAAGCTTCTGTACATCAAAAGAAACAATCAAGGGAAGTGAAGAGAATCCACAGAGTGGGAGGAACCTTCACTGCAGATACATCTGACAAGCATTGATTTCCAGAATAATATAAACTACTCAAAAAACCAAAAAAAAAAAAAAAAGAACAAATAACCACTCAATAGATGGAGCAAAGAACTGAACAGAAACTTCACAAGTGAGGAATTAGAGATGTCCTGAGAACACCTCAAGAACTGTTTTCAACATCACTAATCATAAGGAAATGCAAATGAAAACCACTTGTAAGATATCACTTACTCCAATAAGACTGGTAGGATCAAGAAAAACAAATGATACCAGTGCTGGAGAGGTTGTGGGGAAAGGGGACACACTCAGCCACTGCTGTGGGAATGTAAACTAGTAAAGCCACTATGGAAAGCTGGGTGGAGAACCCTTGGAAGACTTGGAATGAAATTGCCACTGACCCAGCCATAACCACTCCTGGCATGTACCCTCAAGACTCACGCCACACAGAGAAACATGCATGGCCATTGTTGATTGCAGCTCCTCTTCACAATAGCAGGAGCTGGAACCAACATAATGCCCCTCAAAATCGGACGAGTTGGATAAGAAATGTGGTGACATCTACATAATTGCGTTCTAAGCACAAGTCAATGAAAGACGACATCATGTGTTTTGTAGGAAAATGGCTGGAACTAGGGGACATCAGGCTGAGTGAAGTAACACAGTCCCAGAAAAACAAACGAACAAATGGTATCCATCAGCTGTGGATGCTAGTGCCAATTACCTAGTTGAAGTATTTCTTGTGAGGGCCCCTGAGCTTTTGTCCAAAGCAGTTGGGCGTAATGCATATTGGAACAACAACACAACAACAACAGAAAGACTGCATCAGAAGACTGACTGAAACAGTGAACTCTGCTCAAACAGTCAACTTCCTCATGGAGAATATGAGAAGACTGAGAAAGAGATGAAAAAGCAGTTTGGCAGAAATCATGAGCTCTTGCGGGGTGGGGATGGCAGGAACATGGGTCTAGATTTGTTAAAAAAAATAAATTTAGAAAAAAAAAAAAAACTCAAACCAGACAAAATCCCAGGCAGTAGTGGGAATGGGTAAGAAACCCAAACCCAACCTAAGGAAGTTTTTAGAACTGATGGCTTCTGGAAAGGGGGAGAGACATTATCTTACAAGGTTATGACTCTTAGTGGGCCCAGTAGCTGGACCCAAACTGAAGGACATTGGAGTACACAAATCAGAATCTATAGCCTGTGTGTGTGCGGTGCGTGTGCGTGTGTGGTGGTGTGTGTGTGTGTGGTTGTGTGTGTAAGAGAGACAGAAAGAAAGGGAGACTTCATTAAACTGGGCAGGGGGCAGTGTGGGGAGTGGATCTAAATGTCGTCAAACTGGTATATATATGAAAATCACAATCATTCCATTAAAATTCAGAAAAAAGCAAGAACAGAGGAAAGATATGGAAATGGATGCTGTATTAATTTTCTAAGACTGCATTAAGAAATGACCATCCATCCATCAGTACTAGAAAGTAACTGTTTTATTGTATCATCATTCTAGACCAGAATGAATCCTGTGTTAGCAGGCTCATACTTCCCTCAGGTTCTGGAGAAAATCAATCCTTCCTTGCCCCTGGCTTCTATTGAACCCTGGAATGCCTTGTCCCACAAAAGCATACTCATTATCTCTCTCTTCAAATTTTTAACTATCATTTAAACAGGGTTCCAAGGTGAGGTTGTGAATGGATATGAATTTTGGTGGAACACTATTCAATCCACTACAGTTGGGAATGGATTTTATCAAAGATACTGAACAAACATATATGTTTTTAAAATATATCTAAACATAAATTAGTTACCTGAAGACATATACCCTCAAAACGCTTTTCCTTAAATCATATAAATAATGGGCTTCTGTATGTAATTTTCATACATGTATAAATGTGTAGTAACTGTACTGAGCACCACTGCTGCTCATTGTCTCAAGCCCTAACACTCACAGTTTAGTCTAATGCTTGTCCAAGTAATCATTTTTCCTACTTCTAGGTCCAATATATATATTTTTTAATCTAGATTGCAGGTAGGTGATAAAAGATATGATATTTCTTTTTAAACCTGGCAAACACTTAAAATGATTATCTCATAAAAATAGACTTGTTGACTAATAGAGAGTATAGGACCCAGAAATCATACAATTTATCTCTGTAAAAACTCATAACATTTCCATAATTTTTCTCACTTCATTGTAAACCAGAAAAAAATGTTACTTGGAAAACCCTGGGTAAGGAATTTTCTAGCAAACCAACCATGATATAGGTCACAAAATATGTAATAAAATATCATCTGAATACACTGGAAAGTAACTATAAGCATGGAGAAACAGGAATGGAGTTAATGCATGGACGAAAGGAAACTTTGCCTCATGGAAACCCAAGGCCAAAGCAATCAATCAAACTTCTCTGGAAGCTAGAATCAGTGTTGCAGCTGCTTCACATTTAACAACTAAATCTAGAGGAAAAAAATCATATGAAATACTTATTCATAGCATTTGCCCAATTCATGGTGTAATTGTGACTACTATGGACAAGTCTGTGAAGGAGGAGCTGAGAAGACCAGCAGCTGCTTTCAGGGCCCAGTGGAGGTAACTCCCCACACAACTGCTCACAGTCCCAGCGGCTTGAACTGCATCTTTTGATTCTTCAATCTGCTTGGACTGTGAGCAGTTGTGTGGGGGGGATTACTCCACGACATGCACAACACTGGTGCGCAACCTGCATGAGGACAGTACACTCATAAACAAAAAAAATAAAAATAAATAAAATAAAAAAGATGCAGTTCAAGACAAACACCACAGTTTGCAACTGATGTGAAAGAAACAAAATGTCAGGAAAACTACAAAGTAGTTTTAATGTTCTTGCCTTTAATTCTTTGTATAGCTGCATATGGGGGCAGATTCCAAACAATGTAATTAAAGCGAATCAATTAGAGTTTTCAATACAGTCTACCACAAGGGAGAGTTTTGGAGTTTAACTTTACCCACTTAACCACCTACTGAAACAAAAATCCACAATATTCTTCAGAGAAATAAAGACAAAGGAAACAAAAATGTGCCAAGTCTAGATGATTGAAGGTAGACGCCTGAAACTGAAAAGACAAACAAAGAAATGTTGAAAATGTTTAGCCACAGTTGAGAGAGAGAAAGCACACTCAGCAGAGACAGGCCTTAATTAGAATGAAGACTGAAACTGCCAGAAAGGGTTTGAAATGATCTTCTCACACGACAGTAAGGGAAAAATAGAGTTGTAACGAGAAACAATAGGAAATCATAGCAGAGTAGAAAAGGTTTTGAAAAGTGAAATTCTGGTAACTGGTTTGTTACTTGTTTCTATAAATTTTTCCATGATATTCTAATAATATTTAATTTAAAACTGCTAACCCTAAAAATGAAATATCTCAACTAAGTTCACTGTCCGGGTTTGAACAGGAGATTTTAATGACAGAAGAAAAGGAGACATCAGGGCTGGAAGATCCACAGATGTTATCCAGGCTCAAGTACAGAGAGAAAACAAGTTTTTTGTTTAAAGATAGCAAAAGTTTATTCTCTTTAGGATACAAATTATAAAACATTTTAGAAGACACTTTTGTTTTACATCATAAATCTAATGAATGTTTTTTAAATATAATCACTATAATTTAAATTCTAAAACAGTGTTAAAATACACTTTTAAGTAGAAATCTTCCCTAGCCCACTGATTACAGTGTATTACATGTACATCAGGAGGCCTGTATAGCCACTATAATCTCTTCCTTAAAACTTTGTTCAGAAAATCTAGTTATTTCATGGCCAACACAGTCCTTAGGTCAATGTCTATGTATGCACCCAGAGATATTCAGGCAGGGAATTTAAAAGCATTACCTTATGGATTTTGCACATGAGGTTAAGGATCTTGAAATGGGAAAATTATCCCAAGTTATCCAGTGGGCCCTAAGTATAACATCTTCCTTATAAGAGTGAAGCAATCATATTTGAAATGAAAGAAGGCAATGGAATGGTTAAGAGGAGTTGTTGTGTCCAGGGACACAAGCCAAAAATGGGGGCAGCCTCTGGAAGCTAGAAAAGAATTTCCAAGAATTTCCAAAAGAACGATTCTCACATTTTACCTTGACCACATCTCACATCTTACTCTACAACCAGGGGCACATCTTACAATGCCTGGTAAGACGCATTCAGAAATCTGGACTTTAAACTCAATACAACAAATTTCTGTTGTTTTAAGCCAGTAAGTTTGGTAATTTGGTATAATGGAAATAGAAACTAATAGAATATTGGTCTCAAAGAATAAGACAATAGTATTTTCTCTACATTGGGGTAGAATTTTTAGGTCAGTAATTTTACTATAGCATCTCTTAGTATCAGGTTTTTTTTTTTTTTCGTTTGTTTGTTGTTTGTTTTTATTTTTTTATTTTTTTTTTTATTTTTAAAGGGAGTCTACAATATAATGACCAGTTGTTTTCCAGATAACATTGATGTGTACTCAATATGTCAGACATAGGTAATTGGGTGCATTTTGCAAGTATCTATGTCCAAAATTTTGAACAACCCAGGTTTCCCATAGTCCTGTTGGAGAAGCTTGTATGCACAGGCATTTTGATCAATCAGGAGTCCAGACAATATTCCTGTAGTCTCAATGATTCACCCCTATTTCGCAGCCCTTACAATCGACCACACTCCTCTTCCTCAGTTTGTTTCCTGGGATTTTGAAAGGGGCACAAGTGGGTGAGAAGAAAAACAGTCTAATTTCTTTGGAGTTGTCGTTTTGGACTCCAGTCGGTTCAGGTTGTTTCCTTCATGGATGGATAAGCTTTTCCTGTGATACCTTTTTAGTCATACTGAACAAAGCACAAGGCGTATTGGATGTACAGGCATTTAGCAGTACCAATTATTATGGCAAGCTAAGCTGTGAGCATAGAACAGATGCTTGGATGGTATGCTAATCCGCAAACTGTGGTTTCTCTATAAAGGGTGAACAGTTCGTATTGTGGCCCATAACATCTCCTAACCACTAGAGGGACATAAGCTTGTGACATCTGCTGTGAGTTTATTCCTCCAAGGAGAGAGCTAATACCATAGATTTGGGATATATAGAGACACTTGGCTTCCACTGTTGCACAGTATCTCCAGGCTAGTGAGGTGTAGCTGATATTGACAGAGGAGTCCCTTGCTTGTCCTCAGGGAGACCAATATTTTGCTGTATTGCCTTAGTGCCTTGGGTAATGCTCTCTAGCATTTCCGAGGCCAGTTGTACACTAGCAGTTGACCGTCTCATAATAACATTTTTCATGCTCATACTGGGTCTTCGACAACAGGGACTTACTGCTTTCTCCTTGCATATATCCCGCTTGTAGGCAAAAGGCCTTTTTTTTAAAAAGATGAAGGATTCGGTAATACATCAGATAATAATAAATTTATCACATACATGTAACTAAAGTACCATAAGGCAAACAAGGCAAATAAGAACTAAAAGCATTGGAAAGAAAATGCTCAAAATATTGCTTTGTTGCAGTTTTATTTATTTGTATAATTTATAAATTTCTTTTTAATTTAATACTTTTTATTGATCTGTTGTGTATTTCAGATCAGGGACATCAGTTTTCAGTTCATTTTAGACATATATTCCCCTTTCCTTCCCTCAACCCCACCCCAAACCATCAAAGATCATGCATTCTGCCATAACTGTCCTGCACTTTCTCTCAGTCTTTTTTAAAGTTTTTTGTCTGCAAAGTTTATGTTTTGGGCAGAATTTTAACTATATAAAGTCCATTCGTTTGACCCAGTCCTTATGTCGGTGTGGTTCCCGCCCAATTGTATTGCTTCAAAGTATGCCTATATACATGTCAATATGTACCAGAATTATGTCCTCCAGGAATAAGCCGTATGTTAACTATAATATGTATGTTTAGAGTTCACTTTTTTCCTTTTTAATTTTATAATTACTCTAAAATATGAATATATACCTTCTGCCCCTATACATTAATTTACCATAATCTGAAAATAAGTGGTAAGCTAATTCTAGGGTTCACTAAGAGATTCCACTTATAACATCCAGTTGCTTTCAGATAAAAGAAAATATAACAATTAAACTCAGCTTGCCTTTCATTTGGCAGATTTGGTACTAGCAGCCACAAAATGAAGGAAACCATTCCCCATTGTTTTTTGGGGAGACTATATTACTTCATTTAGTGCATAATGGTTTCCGAGTTTTCCATCCGGTTTCCTGCAACGTTCATGAGGTATCTTTTCTTTACCATTGACGTAGAACTCCATTTGTGTAGATGTACCACTTTTTGTTATCCATTTGTCAGTTGAGGGGCATTTGGGTTGGCTCAAACTCTTTGCTATTGTGAAAAGACCTGCAAAAACATAGATGTGCATGTACATTTGCAGTAGGAATGAAGTCTTGTGGATATATACTCAAGAGTGGTAATGGGCTGGGTCAAACTACCCGTTTGCAGATGAGATGATAGTTTACCCGAGGGGTGCTAAAAAAAACTGCACCAGAAAACGCCTAGAAAAGATTAAGAGTTAAGGAAAAGTGGCCAGAGAGACAATATTAACCTAGAAAAATCAGAAGCCATTCTTTACAGCAAAACAGCAACTGGAGAAGGAATTAAGGAGACCTTCCCAATAACAATAGCTTCAAAAAATACCTGGGAATGAAATCCTAACCAAAGACATCAAAGATTCTTACCCAAAAATTTTAAAAACCCCTGAAGAAGGAGAAAAAAAAAAACCCCCGCCCCTTTTGAAGATGACATCAAAGGATGGAAAATCTCCAGCTCTGGAATAAAAAAATAATAGAGTAAAAACGTCCATCTACCCAAATTAATATACAGATTCAATCCAATCCCAATAAAATTCCCATGATTTCTTCACAGAATTGGAAAAATATCGTTAAATTCATAGGGAAAGACAAAGACCCTGAATAGCGAAAGCAAACCTGAGTGAAAATACAATACAGGGAGGATCACCTTATCAGACTTCAAGCTATATTACAGGCTATAGTCATAAGACAGCCTAGTCCTGCAACAAAAACAGACCTGTTTGACCAATGAAACAAAATTTAAGACCCAAACATGAGCTCGGATAGCAATGTAGCATCTCATAGTTGATAAAGGGGCCAAAAATGTCCATTGGAGGAAAGATAGCAGTGTTCAGCAAATGGTGCTGACAAAACTGGACTACCATAGGTACAAGAACAAAAATAAAACCGCTACCTCTCACCCGCACAAAGCAACTTCAAATGGATCAAGACCTCAACATGAAACCCAGAACTCTGAAAGGGGATAGAAGAAAAATTCAGTCAAACTACAAGACATAGGAGTAGGAAAAGACTTTCTAAATCAAACACAGCTGCACAGGAAATAAGGTCCAACAGCTGACAAGTGGGACTCATCAAACCCAAAGCTTCTGTCAGCAAAAGAAACGAGTCAATGAAGTGAAGAAAAAACCCACAGAGTGGGAGGAAACCTTCACCAGTAATACAGCTGACAGAGCAATTAACATCCAATATATAAACTACTCAAAAAAAAGAAAGAAAACAAATGAACCTACTCAAAAGAGACGGAGTGAAGAGCTGAACAGAGACTTCATGAGTGAGGAAGTAAAGATGGCGAGAAACATCTTAAAAAAGTGGTCAACAGCATTAATAATTAAGGAAATGCAAATTATTTGCAGATTAAAACCACTTTAGGATGTCATCTCACTCCGATAAGAACTGGCTAAGATCAAAGAAAACAAAAGACACCAACTTCTTGAGAGGGTGTAAGGAAAGGGGAACACTCATCCACGGGTGGTGGGAATGTAAACTCGTACACTGCTGTGAAAGCAGTATGGAGAATCCTTAAAGTACTCAAAATGAGCCGACCACCTCACCCATTCAAAATATTTCAATAGAATGAACCCTCAATGAAGTTAAGTAGGTTAAACTTTCAAACTACTGGTGGATTAATTAGAACCTTAAGCAGTTCTGTAAGTAAAGAAAAGAAATACACAAATTTGCAAATTCGTAAGTCTCAGTGAACTCAACAGTATATCAGAAACTTCTGAAAAGAAACCCAAAGGGAAATTTTTGAAGCATCCATGAAAAAAATACAATACTTAGGAAAAAGAATAGAGTTAAACATGGACTTCTCATGAGAAAAAAAAAGGCACTTTACAATGTTGAGAGATGGCTCAGCAGTTAAGAGCACTGGCTGCTCTTGCAGGGGACCTGGGGGGGGGGGTTCAATTCCCAGCACCCACAGGCAGCCTGACAACCATCTGTACTTTAGTTTCAGGGCAATCTGACACCTTCTTCTGACCTCTGTAAGCACTGAATGGCATGGGTGCATTAACATACAGGCAGGCATTACACGCATACACATAAAATAGAAATAAGGAATAGAAATATTTTTTAAAAAGAAAAATCATTTATAATGCTAGTATTGGCTTGAGGAATTAGCTGTGTGGCAGAACAATGCCCAACATGTGCAAGGCTCTGAGTTCAATCCAAGCATCAACAAAAATGAATCTTTAAAATAATTCTGACATTGTAAAGACCAGAACTATATATCAATCAAAAATTTTCATAAATAATGAAAATGGCTGGCATTTTAATTAGAAAAATTTCTCACCAACTATTTACTAAAGGAAATATTTTTCTTCCTTTTACCAGAATAAGGGTAGTCTCCAGGGCACCCTACATGTTAGACAAGTACTCTACCAACAAACAGAATCTAATGGAAGGCAGCAAGGTCAGTACTGAAAACAAAGACTATAACAATAAATGTCTACATTTTAAAAGAATTAATATCATGGGGCTGGAGAGAAGACTTAGCGGGGACTGCTCTTGCAGAGGAACCCGGTTTGATCCCCAGCAACCACATGGAGGCCTAAGAACCGTCTGTAACTCCAATTCCAGGAGAACTCCAGTTCCAGGGGAATCTGAGACCCTCTTCTGACCTCCGCGGCATTGCACGACATGGGTGCACAAACCTACATGCAGACAGTACATTCATACACATACAAAAATAAATAAAATTTAAAAAAAGAATTAATATCACAAACAGCCTAGCTCTGAATATGATAGTAGTTTTAAAGATATACACATTTGACAAAATATTGGAGGAATAATTAAGGAAATGCAGAGAAATCTCAAATAAATGAAAGAAGAAACATTCCTGATGATACCACAGAAATGTAAGAATCATAAACAGCAACAGTGAGCAACGATACAAGTAGAACAACCAAGAAGAAATGGTTATATTCCTAGAAGCCAGACTGAATCATGAAGACGTAGAAGACATAAACAGGCTACAATAACAAGCAAGTAGAATTTACTAGTACTCCAAAACTCCCATCAGGGAAAAACTCAAGGAATGATGGATTCATGGATAAATTCTGCTAAATGTTTAAAAATGAATTGGGGGGCTGGAGAGTTGGCTCAGTGGTTAAGAGCACTGGCTGCTCTGGCAGAGGACACAGGTTCCATTCCCAGCATGCAAATAGCAGCTAACAATCACCCTTAACTCTAGTTCCAGGAGATTCAAAGCCCTCTTCTCACCACCGCAGGCATTGAATGACACAGTTATACTCATACACATAAAAAAGCAATTAAATATTTTTGCTTGATTACCAGATACTTCATTGTGGTGAGCCAATTACACAACGTGCCTAGAAATATTTTACAGTAAGTAAGTGATACCGAAATTACATAGCAACACTTTATAGGAAGCTGTACCAGGTTTTCTTTTCACTTTTTATTAATGCTTTGTGTATTTCATTCAACATTTCTTAATCAAATTTAGACCTATTCCTCCTTCCCTGCCCCCACCTGGCCAGAGCTCATGCATTCTGCCATATATGTCTTGCATCTTTTTCTCAGTCTTTTGATGCAGAAGTTTAATGCTTTGGGCAGAAGTTTACTGTTTCAGTCAGTTCTTTGACTCAGTCTTTTTTGTTGTTGTTATTCCTTCCAATTTGAATTACTCTAAAGTATTCATATACACACACCACACATTCACCAAAATTATGACATCTATAAATAAACTACAGCTTAATTCCAAAACATGTTTAGGGATCACCTTTTGACAGTAGAGTTGTATGCAGGTAAAGAAAAAATATTACTTTCCATTCCTACATTACATAGCAAGTTGATGAGTAACATCAGGTATTATATTTACTAAAAACAAAAGAAAAAAATAATTATTGTTTGCCTTACAAATAGAGATTTGGTGCTAGGATCCACAAATGAAGGGCAACATGCATCGTTTGTTTTTGTGGGACTGTGTTACTTCACTTAACATGGTATCTTCTAGTTCCATCCATTTACCTACAAAGTTTATGATGTCTTCTTTCTTTATCGCTTCATAGAATTCCATTGTCTACATGTACCACATTTTCTTTATCCACTCGTCAGTTGAGGGGCACTTGGATTGCTTCCAGCTCTTCTCTATTGTGAAGAGAGCTTCAGTAAACATAGATGTGCATGTATCTCTGCGATAGGATGAGTCTTGTGGGTATATACCCAAGAGTGTTATGACTGGGTCAGGTGGTAGGCCCACACATGCAGGCAATATGCTCATACACATAAAAAAGCAATAAAATATTTTTAAAAAATGAATTGGTTGGGGCTGGAGAGATGGCTCAATAGTTAAGAGCACCAACTGCTCTTGCAGAGGACCCAGGTTCGATTCCCAGCACCCACATGGCAGCTAAAAACTGTCTTTAACTCCAGTTCCAGGGGAATCCGACACCCTCTTCTGTCCTGCACAGCATTGCACGACACGGGTGCACCAACCTACATGCAGACAGTACATTCATATAAATAAAAATAATAAATATTTCTGGTTGTGCTTTCCTTTTGGATGCCTAAAGCCACACAGTTAGCCCAGATTAACCAAGGCTTTTGTTTTCTCAAGGTCAGTTGAGGATCTGGTCCTCAGGGGACTCTCAGGGTTTTTTGGGGGGAGAAGGGTGGGAGCCCCTGGCTCCTTTTGGCTTTTCAATTACCAGTTCCATCCACTTGAGGACAAAATCAGGTTTTGCTAGACCAGGCTTCCCTTTTTGAAGCATAAGCAGACTTTCCTCTTTATAGACTGGACACTGGCTGAAGTCCTATTAGTGGATTTCCAAGACCTCCAAGGAGGAACCTTCAAGCACTTCCTTAAGGAAAACATGACATCTTTTAGGGGAAAAAAATCATCCAATTCAAGTGTTATGTGTATGTATGTATGTATGTATATTTATGTATATATATATATATATATATATGTATGTATGTATATATACTGTAGCAATACAAGTTGGAGAGAACAACAACAAAAGAACTGAAAAAAAAAACTCTGGAAAGACTCAGAAAAAGATGTAGGACACATATGGCAGAGTGCAGGGACTTCGATGGGGTGGGGGCATGGAAAGGGAAGCAACTCTAGATTCGATTGAGAAATGATGTATGACTTATGAAAAAAGTTTAATAACAATTAAAAAATGTATATGAAAAAATAATAATAAACAAAATATTTTTAAAAATGAATTGGCATGAATCCTTTCCAAACTGTTTCAAATATTTATAATGTTCTAAACTGATGTTGCAAGGACAGTATGACCATAACATAAAGTCAAATAAAGGCACTGTAAAAATAGATTTTCAACCAGCATCCCTAATGAATATACAGGCAAAATTCTTGAACATAATAGCAGAATCTGAAACTGACATCAATTAAAAGGATCATACCCAATACCATGTTGTATTTATCCCTGTAACGTGAAGATGTTTCAACATACATTAATCAATAAATGAGATATACCACATTAACCAGATGAAAGATCAAAATAACATGATACAGAAGAAGCATTTAAGAAATTTCAATCATTTTGTATGATAAAGTAAAAGCTCAAAGCAAACTGTAAGTTTAAGGTACATACTGCAAAATAATTAAGCTCATATCTGATAATCCTTAGAACTAATTCTAAAACTGCAAAGTGAAGACTCTTTTTCAAGGTTCTCCCCACATAAAGAAACTTCAGGATGCAAAAATCAACATGCAAAAATTAGTTGTTGGGGCTGGAGAGATGGCTCAGCAGCTAAGAGCACCAAATGCTCTTGCAGAGGACCCGAGTTGGATTCCCAGCACCCACATGGCGGCTAAGAACCGTCTTTGACACCAGTTCCAGGGGAATCCGACGCCCTCTTCTGACCTCTGAGGCATTGCATGACATGGATGCACCAACCTACATGCAGACAGTACACTCATACAATAAAAAATAATAATAAATACATAATTTTTAAAAAATTAGTTGCATATCTCTACATTATGAATAAATTATCATAAGCGACAGTACACTCATACAATAAAAAATAATAATAAATACATAATTTTAAAAAAATTAGTTGCATATCTCTACATTATGAATAAATTATCATAAAAAGAGGGCAATTTCACAAGACCCACCTCTAAATGAAGAATTACAGGTAATCAATGGCTGGCAAAGGAGGAAGAATTGCTTTTCTCCAGGGACGAGCTCCCTGATAAGGTATTCAATTCCAGGGGGTTATCTAAAACACAAACACCATTAAATGGACTCAGTGCATTATAACATGTTATAAATAATCTATAAATGATAATCAAGGAGGAGGTCAGGAATATTACAGAAAGCAGGGGAGATGTAGAAGGAGTTGGAGTTGGGAGAGGATGGGATGGTGTGATGCAAATACAGTGTTCAAGTTTGAAATTCCCCCAAATACAAAATTTAAATGTAGAAATGTAATTAAACAATCCTATATACAACAGCATCCAAAAATTTAGTATTTAGGGACAAGAATGAGAGTAGAAACACAGAATGGAAACAAAATCAAATAAATAAGAAACAAATACATAAAAATATCATGTTTTCACAATTTAGAGTTAAAATTAATAAAATATCCATGCTACTCAAAACCATCTACAAAACCATAATATTATTCCCATAAAAAACAAATGGTAATTTTTCTAAATCTAAAAAAAGAATTGGGGCTGGAGAGATGGCCTAGCAGTTAAGAGCGCCGACTGCTCTTGCAGAGGACCTGGGTTCGATCCCCAGCACCCACATGGTGGCTGAGAACCGTCTTTAACTCCAGTTCTAGGGGAATCTGACACCCTCTTCTGACCTCCGCAGCATTGCATGACACGGGTGCACAAACCTACATGCAGGCAGCACATTCATACACCTAAAAAATAAATAAATAAAATTTAAAAATGCTGAAATACATGTGGAACCAAAAAGACCACATATAGCCAANATATATATATATATATAGTCTATTGATTTTTATAAGGTTGCCAAAATTACACAATGGGAGAAAGAACAGTTTATTCAATAAATGGTGCTGGGAAAACTGTATATGTAATGAAAAAAGAATGACATTGGAAGCCTTATCCTATACCATATAGAAAAATTAACAACTCAAAATGAATTAAGTATTAATTGTATCACCTGAAATTTTAAGACTTCTAGAAAAAAAAAAAAAACCAGAGAAAACCTTTTTTGACAAGATTTGTAGTGGTTTGAAAGAAAATGTCCCTTAGAGGCTCCAAATATTAGAACACTTTGGTCTCCAGTTGGTGACACTATTTGAGAGGGTCATGGAAAATTTAGAATGTGTGGTCAAGCAGCTATATACTCTATATACAGAGTATATAGCTGCTTTTTCTCTCTGCTTCCTGTGCCCGTTAGAAGATGTGAGCACTCAGCTTCACGCTCCAGCTTCGTCTTGCCACAGCTCCCCACCATCCCTCTGGGACTGAAAGCCCTATAAACTCTTCTTCCTTCTCTAAGTTTCCTGAGTCACATTGGTTTATTGCAGCAACATAAAAGAAACTAATACCATTGTCTCGGCCATAATTCATTAATATGTCTTCAAAAGTACAGGTAACAAAAACAAAAACATACAGATAAGATTGCATCAATTATGGATTCTGCTCAGCACCAGAAACAATAAGTTGAGTCAAAATGGGAAAAATATTTGCAAACCATACATCTAATAAGGGATCAGTATCCAAAATATATAAGGAAATCTTAAGGAAAAGCAAATTAAAACCACTCTAAGATATCATCTCACTCACATAAGACTTGCTAGGATCAAGAAAACAAATGATACCAAATGCTAGAGAGGTTGTGGGGAAAGGGGAACACTCATCCACTCCTGGTGGGAATGTAAACTCACACAACCACTACAGAAAGCAGTGTGGAGAACCCTTAAAAGACTCAAAATGAGCTTGCCTCCTGACCCAGTCATACCACTCCTGGGTATATATCCACAAGACTCATCTTACTGCAGACATACATGCACATATTATAGCTCTCTTCACAATAGAGAAGAGCTGGAACCAACACAGGTGCCCCTCAACTGAGGAGTGGATCGAGAAAAATGTAGTACATCTACACAATGGATTACTACTCAGCGGTAAAGAAAGATGACATCATGAACTTTGCAGGTAAATGGATGGAACTAGAAGACGTCATATTAAGTGAAGTAACACAGTCCCAGAAAAACAAACGATGAATGGTATCCCTCATCTGTGGATGTTAGTGCAAATTACAGAGTTGTAAGTCAAACTGAGCAACATTAATGTTATATTCCTAGCAATCTGAAAACAATTGTGTTCTTATATTGTGAATCCCTTAACAGGTTCTAGAACTAAGCTACCATTTATTTTCAGAGTTAGGAATTTTTGGTATATGGGTGGAGGTATGTATGAATATTTTAGAATAATACAAGATCAAAAGAATAAGGGAAAAACTAGTTTGTCATGACATTATGTCTAGCCACAGTATTTATTTTATGGGAGTGCATCTTAGTATTTCTTATACAAGGCTGCTTGAGCTTTTGTCCAAGCTTTTTCTAAAATATTAGACAGTAGTTAAAAGTATCAGGCTGGTGTAACTTAGCCTTTCTGTATGCTTAGCCGTCATACTTAATGCTCATACTAACTTGGCCAAGGGTCTTAAGGGATAACTTTGTTCCTTGCCCTCAGAGGTCAACTAAGTCCCAGGGGACTATGCATGGGGACATCTTTTGAAATGTCCTGTGAATGTGAGTCACCATCTTCCTGTACAGGGAGGTCTTGGAGATCCACTAATGGGACTTCAGCCAGTGTCTAGTCTATAAAGAGGAAAGTCTGCTCATGCTTCAAAAAGGGAAGCCTACTCTAGCAAGACCTGACTTTGTCCTCTAGTGGATGGAACTGGTAATTGAAAAGCCAAAAAGAGCCAGGGGCTCCCTACCCCACCCCCAAAAAAATCTCTGAGTGACCCTTGAGGACCAGGTCCTCAGGTGACCTTGATGAAACCAAAGCCTTGGTTAATCTGGCCTAACTTTGTGGACTTAAACATCCAAAAGGAAAGTATAACCAGAAATAAGTGAATAGTAAGGCCTGAGAAATTTTAATTCAGATATAAAACTTGAGGATTTTTAGTAAAGGCAAAAAGTAAAAAAAAAAAAAAAAAAAAAAAAAGAGCACAGGTATTTTGCCTGTCTTACTGGCAAGTGCAGCTACCCTGTGGCTGCCACTGCTTTTGCCATCCTTCGAAGACATGAGACACAGCTTTTCAACCTTCCAATATGGACTGAAGACTCATGTTTCCCCAAGAATCCTCCAAACCTTCAGTGAAAGATGGGGACTGCTGAGACATCCAACTTGTGGACTGAGCTACTACTGGGGTTTCAGCTTCTTCAGAGTATAGACTGCCATTGTTGGACTACCTAGGCTGTATCATGGAGACCAGTACAGGAAGATCAAGACAGGACGTGGTGCTTACTGGACCTCATTTGGTGACCATAGGAAGGGAAAACCCCAGTGTGGAGCACAAGGGCAGAACTGATGGTGATTTGGGCTTGCCAAGGAGGAGCCTTCAAACACGATTATCTTTCGGCCTAATAAAGAAAAAAATCATAAGCTGAAAATGGTAAAACCTGTGATATATGTAGCATGCATATATGCATATTTTGGAGTGATGCATATTGGAAGGAATAATAACAACAATAACAACAAGACTGGGTTAAAGAACTGACTGAAACAGTGAACTTCTGCTCGAAACTGTAATCTTCTGCATCAAGAATTTTGAGAGAGACTGAGAAAAAGATGAAAAACTTGTTTGGCAGAATGCATGAGCTCTGGTGGGGGGGGCCGAAAGGGGGGCACTGGTCTAGATTTTATTTGAAATTTTGTATGAAATGCACAAAGCTTCAATAAAAAATTGGCTTTGGGAAAAAAATATATATCAAACTCAGGAACTCAGTAGCAAAGTAAAAAAGGCCTCATTTTTTCCATGAGAAAAGGACCTGAGCAAATATTTTTTTCCAAAAGAAAATGTAAAGTGGCAACAGGTTACCTGATCACCAGGGAGAAATAAAAAAATGAGATGATCCAGTACTTAAGATACTGTGGTGCTTGTGCAGAGTATACAAGTCAAGTTCCTGACACCCACAAGGCGCAGCTCCAAATCACCTGTTACTCCATTCCAGTTGATTTAACACCATTTTCTAGTGTCTGTAGACACTTTCACTCACATGTGCACATACCCACATGCAAACACACACATACATACACACACATAATTAAAATAAAGTCTTTCTAATAATCAATCATATTTCATTTAATAGCAATAAGAGAAAGTAATTTTTTTAAAAAAAGACAAATAATAAGAGCAATAAAGAGTCAATGTCTTAGTAATATATTTATGAAAGGATGCACTCTACGTTTACATGGGAAACCAGATAAATCTCTGCCCCATAGAAGACCCAATGGAGAAAGTTCAATGACATGCACAAACTGGAAGAAAATATTTTCAATTCATATCTATGTCAAAGACCAAGTATCTAATATCTAATCTTATAAATTAATAATAAAGCTCAAACACAATAAAATTGGCAAAATAACACAGTATATTAAAGAGGATATATAAAGAAACACACAGATAGCTAACAAGGTATACACTCCTACTCATTATAGAAATTCTAATTGAGGGGTTGGAGAGATGGCCTAGCGGTTAAGAGCACCGACTGCTCTTGCAGAGGACCCGGGTTCAATCCCCAGCACCCACATGGAGACTGAGAACCATCTTTAACTCCAGTTCCAGGGGAATCCGACGCCCTCTTCTGACCTCTGCGTCATTGCACGACACAGGTGCACAAACCTGCATGCAGACAGTACATTCATACACATACAAGAATAAATAAAAATTTAAAAAATATTAGAAGAAATTCTAATTGAAACTATTGTGAAATACCACTACACATTTACTGGAATGACTAAACAGTTAACTCATACTCACTGATTGCTAATATCATCAAAGATTTGAAGCCACTGGATATCTCATAAATGAAAGAGCAGCATTTATTATAAAATTTTAATATATATCTCTACCCTATACTTATGGTGAATCTACTTATAGTTATATAACCAATGAAAAGGAACTCATATATTTACAAAAAGACTTGTACAAGAAAGTTGAAAGCAATGTATATATGGCAGGTAAAAGTCAGGGGAAAAATCTATAGCAAAATATCGAATAAATGGGGGTAGAGTTATACCATGTTTTTCCAAGGAAGACAATCTAGGCCAAAATAACACCCAAGGAAAAAGATAATTATGATCTAACAAAAAACTATTCTCTCAAATAAACAAAAATACAACATTCCCAAATTATTTTATGACCCTAGTATAACTTTGAAAACATTCTGACTCATGGTCATAGGTGAGAAAATCCTTAAAGATCTTTTAAAATCATATCCAACAATATATAAACAGCTTAATATGTCATGCCCTAGTTTCTTTATCCCAGGAAGGCAATTCTGGTTAACACTTTTAATATAATTCACCACATTAATATTTTAGAAGAAAACAATATTTTGATTACATAAGCAGGCAGTAAAAAACAAACCTTGAAAATTTTGATTTCTGTCTTTTCAAAAAAAAGCAAAAAGTAATACAAGGTAAATTCTTTTATATGATAAAATAGACATGCAAAAATGTATACTGAAAATATTACATCTAGCTGTGGTATATTAAAATGTTTCTTCTTCCCAGGCATGGTGATGCACGCCTTTAATCCCAGCACTTGGGAGGCAGAGGCAAGCAGAGCTCAGTGAGTTCAAGGCCAGCCTGGTCTACATAGTGAGTTCCAGGCCAGGTAGGGATACAGGGAGACTCCGTCTCAAAATTACCAAAACAAATGTTTCTTCCTAATATTAAGCATCTGACAATTGGAGCTCAGTTGGTAAAGTGTCAGCCACACAAGCACAAAAGGCTGAGTTAAGAACCCCAGGACCCATGGGTGGAGAGAACCTCAAATGAGAAATTTCCTCCATTACATTAGTCTATAGTTGTGTTTGTGGAGCATTTCTTGATTGTTGAATCAAACCCAGGTCCTCTGCAAGAGCAGCCAGTACTCTTAAGCACTTAGCCACCTCTCTGGCCTCCAGATATGGTGATTTTCAAATGAACAAATATTGAAGGAATTCCCCAGGAGTAAACCAGTATTAAAAGAAAACAACGAAACAAAATTCATCAGGCAAAAGAAAAATGCTACCACATGTAAACATGAACATACAAAAGGGCATGAAAACAATAGAAAAAAATAAATAATTTGTTAAGTCTAAATGAATATTGATGATATAAAATAGGAATTTAAATCTCTTGTGGAGTTTAAATTACATTCATATGTAAAATTCTTTTTTGAAACAGAGTCTCACTATGCAGACCTGGATGGCCTAGAACTCTCTCTGTAGACCAGGGTGGCCTCAAACTCAGAAATCCACCTCCCTCTGCCTCCTAGATGGTGAAATAAAAGATGTGTGTCAACATGCCCAGCTCATATGTAAAATCTTGACCAAATTAATTAATTCAGAAAGCTAAGAAAGTAGTAAGTAGAGTTTAAAGTTTCTACCAGCATTACAGAAATAGTGCAAATAATTTACATTGGACGGTTATAGTCACGGATTCCTGTTATAATTTCTAAGGAAGATACTAAAATAGTAGAAAGCAAAAGGGACAAATTAATAGAGGGAATATATTCAAAATAAAATATTGGCTAATCTTTCAAAAGGCAAAATGGAAGTAAAAAGAAATTAAAGCTAAATTATTCAAATAGAAATTCTGATTAAGTGTATAATGTAAGACAAAGTCTATTAGCAATTAAAATACTCTTTGCCAGCTATACATCTAACAGAGGATTGGTGTCAAGAATTTATAAAGAGCTCAAAGAACTAAACATCAAGAAAAAAATAAATAAAAAGTAAATAAAAATAAATAAATAAAAAACACCAAGAAAAAAATAGAATTTGGCATATTAAATTAATCACAATTCTCAAAAGAATAAATGCAAATGTCTAAGCTCTTTTTATTTAAATGTTCAAGCCTAGAGACATAACTCAGCAGATAAGGGCACTTACTCCTCTTGCAGAGAACCTGAGTTTGGTTCCTCGAACCCACATGGTAACTCACAATCATCTGTAACTCAAGTACAGAGGATACAACACCCTCTTCTGGCCTCTGTGGGCACCAAGCACACAATCCATGGTACACATACACACATGCAGGCAAAACACACACACATACATACATAATAACAATAAGATAAATAAATGTTTTTAAATATTCAACATACTTAGCTATCAAGGAAATGCAAATTAAAACTACTTTGAGGTTTCATGCTACCCCAGTCAGAATTGCTGAGATAAAAAATACCCAAAGCCGGGCATGGCGGCACACTGCTTTAATCCCAGCACTCGGGAGCCAGAGGCAGGCGGATCTCTGTGAATTCAAGTCCAGTCTGGTCTACATAGTAAGTTCCAAGCCAGCTGGGGCCACAGGGTGACCCTATTTCAAAAAGACCAAAAATAAAAAATACCCAAATGACAAGTGCTGGTATGGATGAGGCGAACTGGGAAAACTTACTGTCAGTGAGAATGCAAACTGCTGAAGCCACTATGGAAATCACTATGGAGGTTCGTCAAAATGCTAGAAATAGATTTACCACGTGACTCAGCTGTGCCATTCCTGGATATTTTGCCAAAGGATTCTATATCTGACACCTGAGATACTTGTTCATTGATACTCATTGTTGCTTTCTTCAAAATAGCCAGGAAATAGAAACACCTGTCAATCAACTGATTAATGGATAATGAAAGTACTGCACATTTACCCAATGCAATATTATTCAGCTGTTAAGAAAAACAGAATTATGGTCAAACGGTAGGCTCATTTTTAGGTTCTTAATAGTTCTCTATACTGCTTTCCATAGGAGTTGCATGAGGTTGCAATCCCATCAGCAATGAATAAGCATTCCCCTTTTCCACATCCTCTCCAGCATCTGGTAGCATTTGTTCTTTTGATCTTGTCCAGCCTGATTGGGGTAAGCCGAAATCTTAAAGTGTTTTTAATTTGCATTTCCTTAATTACCATTGATGTTGAACACTTAACGTCTGGGGACACTAAGTTGACACAATGGCCCAAATGACAGTGTATGAATTCCACTAGGGAGGGCTGCAGAGGGCGCTAATGGGGAAGGGATTATAAAGGTGATTAAGACTGACTGAGATCTGTATGAAATTCTCAAAAATTCAATAATAAAAAAAGTCCATGCCTAGCTGGCAAACTTTAAAAAAAAGAAAAATAGAATTATGACATTTGAAAATAAATGAATGGAACTGGAAACAATCAACCAGAGTGAGGAAAACTAGACCCAGAAAGACAAATGTCACATGTTGTCTCTCATCTGCAGATGCTAGCTTTGAATTGTTAGGAAAGTAATTAGGGGCCATGGGGTATTGGGGGACTTTGTGGGAGGGAAGATGAGGGGGAAAAAAGTTGAATAAAAGGGAAAGGAGTATAAGTGAACAGGAATTGGTTAAATGGGGAAGGGAATAGGAAAGCACGGGAGTTGAGGGAGTGTGGGGAGCCACAACTAGCAGTAAAGGAATTTTGAAAAAGTCATATGGAAACCTACTACTGTAGAACCTTCCTAAAACAGAAAACTGCTTCTTTTAGAGCTACACTTTTCAATTCTCTATAATGGGGGAGACAATGTCTTCTGAACACACCATACGCTATCAAATAAAAATGCCAATGGTAAGTATGGGTTACATTTTTTCAAGCTGTTCATCAGAAGGAACCCATAGACACCACCAACAGTATAAGTAAGCTATTGTCAATGCTATTGGGTATCCTTCATATCTTCATGGTAAGACCCTAATGCAAAAGATGCCAAATATCTGAGTCTTAGGACATGGAAATCAAGCTGGTACTTACTTGGAAGCTCCATCCATACTGGCTAGCTTTCACAATGCTGAAGGTACTGTGCATGATGACAGAAAAGAAAAGTAAGCATAATCTTACCCAGCTGTCAGCCTTGCTAGCTACATTAACAACTGGTCTGGTAAGATATTCTCACTGATGCGATAGTGGCACAAATGTAAAGGAAATTAACAGCCACTTTTTTATTGAATTTAAGGCGACTGCACATAAAGGAACTAATTCCTGGTACTTATAACTGGGGCCATAAATCTGTGACTGAGTAAATCATAAACCCTAGGGGAGAACATAATGCTATGATTCTGATAATGTAAGAAACTGCCACCTAAATTCTTAACATTATACCCATAGATTAGTGCACCTCTAAACCATCATCAAACAAGCTTCCTTTTACAGTAGAAGTCAATTACTCCAGAGACCCAAACCTTGTCAAGATGCAGAAAAGAAGAGACTGTTCTGTGCTCAGCATATCTAAAATGGATACCACATGCCCTTCTCCCAAGGTTCAGGATTCATTGCAGAAGAAGGAGTTTTGGAACGATTGGATGAGCCATAGTGCATAGATGTCATCAGCAAATCACTATTTGTTGGCCATGAGTGGGCCGTTCCACACAAGAAATCACAGAGACTGTGACTGCATGCACGAGACCTGCAGAAAATCAAGCCACCCCAAACCTCAGCGTCCTCAGAGGAGAAGCTCATGAAGTCCTGTTCCTAGCTGAGGCGCTGTTAACAACTGATAGCTACTGAGAGAGGTAGACTAGGGTTTCTTCAGATATGTGGCCCCTGAGAGGCCACCAATGCTCCAGTAGCTGGCCCTACATTCTTGCACACACAGACAGCGCTGACTGGACTCTTTTTTTAAAAAAAAAAGACATGTGAAGTTGGAGAAGAAAAGTGGTGATGGGCATAGATTAGAGAGGCAAGGGAGAAATTAGAGAAGGAGGAAAAGGGATCATTTGCTCAAAATGCATTACACATATACATGAAATTCTCAATTAAAATAGAAATAGAACAAATATTCCAAAGTAAATTAGTAAGCTTGTCAGAATGGACTTTTGAAAACCTAATTATATGGTAGTTGCAAAGGATATATTCTCAATGTCAAGATGTAAAAAAAACATAAAAGGCTAAAAAAGAAATTCTTTTTTATCCTTATCTGATGATTCCATTGTGTGTAGCCTTTGAAGTTTCTATTTTGCAATTTTTCCTCTTCCACTGATTCTCACGGTAGTACATCTTATGGGATTTGTAATTATTTACTATAAGCTCCTGTCCCCTGATAATTTGTGAGGCTTCCTGTATAACTGCACTTTAAAATATTTACATAGAAAAACATTTGAACTTCCTTCTTCTGTATGCCCAGGAACTCCATTGACCAGAATCACTATAAATAAAAATTTCAGCTATGATTACTACAAAAAAAAAAAAAGAGGAATTCTTGGGGGCTACGGAGATGGCTCAGTGGTTAAGAGCACTGGCTGCTCTTGCAAAGGTCCCAGGTTTGATTCCCAGCATCCACATGATGGCTAACAACCCTCATATACAGGGGAATCCGATGCCCTCTTCTGACATCCACAAGCATTGCATGACACAGGCATACTAAGCCATACACTTGTTCACAGAAAATAAAAAATGATCAATAAATTTTAAAATATTTTATTATTTTTATTTTATGTGTACAAGTATATTGTTTGTATGTAGGTCGCTGCACTGTGTCATGCAATGCCCATGGAGGTCAGAAGACATTGGATCCCCTGGAAGTGGAGTTATAAATGGTTGTCAGCCTCCATATGGGAGCTGGGACTTGAACCCAGGTCCTCTGCAATAGTAGGCACTGCTCTTAACTACTGAGCCATCTTCCCAGCCTCTACCTAAAATGTTTTAAAATGAATTCTTTCTCCCCATTTCTTTCTGCTGTAAATAAACCCAAATGCTCCGACAAGAGAAAAAAATTCAGTAAAAATAGATGATAACACTATAGAAATATGAGAAAGACCAAGAAACCTTAGGAGATGAAGAGGATTACTTCATAATTATAAAGGGATCAAACCAACATGAAGACATTAGAGTTTTATATAAAAGCTGTAAAGAATTTGTGGACATCTGTAATCTCCCTCAAATTCCAATCAAGGCAAAAGCAGACATTTGTACAAAAATTGACGAGCTGATTGTAAAATTCATATGGAAATGCAAAAAGCTAAAGTGAGCAATTGTAATCTTGAGTAAAAGGACACATCTGGAAGACTTACACTAACTCATATCAAGGCACAGTAGTAAAAAAAAATACTGCAATAATGGAATGAAATAAACAACTCAGGCAGAAACCAGGTCTTGAATTTTTTCTAAAGGTGACACTGCAGTGTACAGGTGGAAACAGTCTTGAAAAGGTAAAAAAGACAGGCAAAAAGAACTAGTGCTAGTGTTTAGACATTAAGATGAGTTGTGGGGGTGGGATAATCTGTTATCACAGCATTGCAAGCTACCACACATCCCACTGATGTGGCAACTCTGAACTCTCTGCTAAGTAGCTCAGGCAGCACTTAGTCTCTCCTACTACCAAATAAGGAAGACTTATCGTTGACCTGAGCAAGGGACGAAGAAGGTCACCAGAACAGTCATTCATCCTAAGAGCAGTAGACTGAGGATCTAGCTGTGCTCATTTCCTAGGAAGGAGTAACGTAGGGCCTGACCTTATCTCCTCCAGAGACCAGATGCTCATGTCTATAGAGAGCCCCATTTTGTCTCAAATTGTGATAAATGAGAGTGACCTCTAAGGCTATAGTTAATTTTGACCAGTTAGAAAAACTACCTTTTTAATTTTCCTTTTTGCTTTGTGGTTGCTGTTGACTGACCATTTTCTCAGAATATGTTCCAGTAAGTGATTTGGGTTAAAAGCCATGGTTCCAGCCGGGCATGGTGGTGCGCACCTTTAATCCTAGCACTTGGGAGGCAGAGGCAGGAGGATCTTTGTGAGTTCAAGGCCAGCCTGAGAGTGAGTTCCAGGACAGCTGGGGCTACAGGGAGACCCTGTCTCGAAAAAGACAAAAAAAACCCCATGGTTCCTTTCCTCAAGAAGCTTCCTGTCTTAGGTGTTACCTGAATATGACATAGGGTGAAGCAAGCCCTCGCCACTACAGACAGGCATGGATGGAGAGCAGTGAATGGCTCAAGAGCGCTGGCTCATCATAAGGAAAAGCTTAACAACCACCCCACCCAGTGTACCCTCCAACATAAGCAGAGTAACTTCAGACCTACAAATATGGATATTACATTTTATGTACTTACAGGTTCTTGAAATATTTTGTTCGCTGTTACATTTTAAGCATTTTACAACATTTGTCATATCTTTTTCTCTCTCTTTACATTAAAACATCTTTCACTACCTTTATCCTAAGTATGATCCTGTATCCAAACAATACAGAATGCCCTTAGCAAAGACTTGAGGGACTAAAATGCATATGTATCCTTGATAAATTTGGTCAAACCCATATGATCCAAGAATTGTTATGAAGTTGTCATAACGATGGATGATGATATGGCCCTAGAGCTAGGATACAAAACTTTCTACACAGACTTCTAAAAGAAGCTTGCGTTCTGAAACAAATCATCATTCAAAATGTGCCGGCCATGACTTCTCTGGCTGTGAGACAGCTATGCAATAGAATGGTCACCTTTGTAATAGGTTTAAGATGACTGATTGCAACTTCTGTTGTTGGACTAAAGTCTTCCATTGCATGTCCCTGAGTCAAGCTTCCTTCAGTGGACTCAATTCCCTCAGGGTGCAACATGACACTTTATCCCAACAAAGCTTTTTATTTTGTTTTACTTCCACATAATTGATACAGATTGGTAATGTTTCAAAAATTTTTTCTAAGTATTAAGGGAGAAATAACACAGAAAGAATAAAATCTAAAAAAAATCAGCTTTTTTTACATCGCCCCTATGTATCATCTCTGCTGTCTTACTCAAAACAATTAGCACCACCTCACAACTCCTGGGCCCTTTTTTAAATCATATGACTACTGTATTATTTTTTGTCACTATCAAGATGGCACATTTCTTTTTTTATTATTAATTTTATTTATTTCTGTATGTGTATGAATGTACTGTCTGCATTCAAGTTTGTGCACCCGTGTTGTGCAATGCGGAGGTCAGAAGAGGGTGTTGGATTCCCCTGGAACTGGAGTTTCAGATGGCTCTCGGCCGCCATGTGGGTGCTGGGGATCGAACCCGGGTCCTCTGCAAGAGCATCGGCACTCCTAACCGCTAGGCCATCTCTCCAGCCCCAAGATGGCACATTTCAACATACTACCCTAGGCTTACTCCAGGGATAAGCTAGTACCATCCATGGTGTTAAGGGAGAGAGAGAGAAAGAGAGAGAGAGAGAGAGAAGAGAGAGAGAGATAAACAAGAATAATATAGACATAGCATCACCTGAATGAATGCACTAAACATATATTTACAAAGAATAGCATAGGCAGGTTCAAAGATAAGAGTATTTTGTAGACAGGGCTTCATCTACAGCAGAATCTCTTATATAATATTAATATTTGAGTTGTAAATTGCAGGGGTCCACAGATCTGCATTTCTTAGACTCAATGATTCAGATATACCTGAAAGTTTGAGAGTCCCTAGAAGAAAGGCTCAGGCAGTTAGATAATTAAATTCAGATTATGTTAACAGCAAATACTCTTTATATGCTATAAGCTCTGCTATATGCTTTGACATAAGTAAATGCCCATAAATCTCACATCAGCCTTGTTAACAAGGTTCCATTTTGCATTCAAAGAAGTAGAGAAATCTAAAAAGAATTCTAGTAGTATGCACTAGAATCATAGCTACTCGAAATGGAATTACTAGCAGGCAATATGCTAGTCCCAAAGAGGAACATGAGAAGAGGAGGGGGAACAACTGAAGGTTGATAAAGCACATAGTCAGACCAGAATTAGCTAAGTTCTCATGCAAAAAAGAAATCCAATTTTGATTGTTTTTTAGTTCTGTGACCTTGAAAAGTTATTGAATATCTCTGTATTTCCCAACGATAATATAGGAAATTAGATAAAAATGTACTGCATATGTTTAAATGCATTAATATAAGCAAAGCACTTGGGGTAGCACTCAGCAGGCAGCAAACTGTACAGAAGTGGCAGCTGTTCCTGTTATTTTACAGTGGGTCTCCTCCCAGTCCAGCACCAGTAACCCTGAAGGACTGCTTTCTGTCAATACACACAGCATTTTAGGGTCCCCCAAAATCAGGAGAACAAGCTTTAAATGCAATTGCATGCCTCAAACAGAGCTCTGTCCTCACAGGTCAGTAGTACTGCGTGAATGCCGGCTGCTGTCTCTCCAATTCAAACCATTCTAGTACATTCATAAATTGAGGACCCCAAGCAAACTATACGAAGTAACTTCTTAGAGTTGAAAGTCAACATATTCACCTGTCAACTCTTGGAGAAACAGCCAACTGAAATTTAGTTAAAAGCAAACCACCAAAGAAATGGAAAACCTAACATATCAGGGCAAAGGTTATCACAACATGAAATATTTAGAAAACTCTCTAGAATCAATGTCTCTCATAATGACTGACCTCATCTTAATTTTTGCCAGCTTCCCCATGCCTAAAACAAGTTTGTTTATTAAAAGCAACATCAGTCTTTGGAGCTCTGGGCATCAATACTTAGTTTACATTTTGTTTTGTTTTGGAATTCATGTAGCCCAGGCTAGCCTTAAACTTACTAATGTAGCCAAGGGTGGCCTTGAACACCAGTCTCTGCTGCATGAGTTCTATGACTACAGGCATGGCCCACCTTAGTCAGGGGCTATAGGTTTCACTATGGCGTTTTCACACTTACCTAATTCAACCTGATCCCTCTCCTCCTTCCCTCTCCCTGATCCTCCTATCCATTTCTTGTTTTCCTTTTCCTCCTCAATAGCAGCCCTTCTTTCCATATCCCATGTGTTGCTCTTTTAGGACCTCTCTCTCCTCTCTCATGGTCTGCTTTCTACTTTTATGACCTCCACCTACCCCACAGCCCATGAATATTTATACACACATAAAAATTAAAATTCTAAACCCTCATACGAGAAAACATACAGCATTTGTCTTTGTAGGTCTGGGATACTTAGCTTAATAGAATGATCTTCAGTTCCATCCATTTTACTGCAAGTATCATGACTTCATTTTTATGTCTGAATTCCATTGTATACATGTACCACATTTTCTTTGAGAAACTTTAGTAAAAATGTCATTTCAGTGTGCTGGAGAGATGGCTGAGGTATTAACAGCACATACTGATCTTACAGATGACCTGAGTTCAGTTCCCAGCATCCATGTTGGAAGACTCACAACCACCTGTAATTCTGGACAGGTCCATAATTTAAAATATTTTAACATAATGCTTTTATTGACGTTTTGTGTATTTCAGACATCATTTTTCAGTTCAATTTAGACAGATTCCCCTGTCCCTTCCCCCCACCCCACCCCAGATCATGTATTCTGCCATAACTGTTCTGAATCTTTCTCTCCATCTTTTTTTATATTTAGGAAGCTGAACAACATTATTGTTATATTTCTGTTAATCTGAAAGCAACTATGTTGATATAAGGCAAATCTCTCTCTTTACAGGCTCTACAATCGACCCACCACTTACTTTCAGACTCTGTAATTACTGTATATGTATGGAAAGTATGTATTCAAATTTTAGAATAATATAAAATTAAAGGAGGAAAATGTGAACTCCTAAACATAATTTAAAATATTTTTAAAGATATTCACTTCCTAAAGAAAAAAGAAAAAGATTTAAGTAAGCACGTACACAATACGTAGCTGAGGAAAGGATAAAGGGTATCACAAGGAAAAAAAAATTATTAAGCTTGGCCATGTGGCACATGCCTTTAATCCCACCCCTTGGAAGACAGATACAAGCAGACCTCTGTGTGTTCAAAGCTAGCCTGATCTATATAGTGAGTTCGAGGCCATTCAGAAAGACAACTACAGAGTAAGATCCTTTCTCACAAAAGAACAATTATTAGTGCATTAATGGTGTTGTGTAAGAGCCTCTTTACTTTTTCTGTTTTTTTGTTTTGAGACGGGGGGGGGTCTCCCAGTAGCCCCAGTGGGCCTGGAACTCGCTATGTAGATCAGACTGGCCTTGAACTCACAGAGATCTGCCTGTCTTTGCCTCCCGAGTGCTGGGATTAAAGGCGTGCACCATGACGCCGGCTAGAATCTCTTTTAAGGGAGATGTAATACATATGTCCACTCACCCCAGAAAGGGAACCAAAATTCAAGTTGATGAACCTCTCAGTTTTACTGAGGGTAAAGATGATACAAGCCACTGAATTTACTGAAAAAAATAAACCCAAAATGTGATATTACTCACGAAATCTGTATCCCTGGTGCTCTCTACAGAGCTTGCAGACAGCTCCACAAATTCAAGAAATCTCCTCTGGGGCTCCTGCCTGCAGTGCACAGCTTCTATAACCCTAGAGAAAGGCCTTTCTGAATCTTTTCATTTTCAGCTTTTCCTGGATGTGTGAAGTTTGTTTACTTCCTGAGCTTCATGAGCTACTCCTTCCTTCCTGGAGAGAATGTTGCAACTCAGAGAAAGCTGTTTAGAACAGGGTAGTTGAAGAACAAGCCGGTCCTAGAAGCTGACCGTCTCTACTTCTCTTTCCTGATGGCCAAACACAATCCCCATTTTGTTTGCAGAACCTTCACGTAATTCTTATTTGCTGTCCTTCATTTTTTAATCTATGGAACATAGTATGATGAGGTGGCACATGTGTACAATACATAATGATCAAATAAGAATAGTTGACATTTCTATCTCCCTAAAATTTGTAAGATCATTCAGTTAACACATACTAATTGTAAATATTTGTAGGCTATATATAATTTCACGGTACATGTATGCTGTGCATAATGATCAAATCCGAGTAATTAAAAATTTTCCTGTCTTTATCATTACTGTGCATTTAGATACATTAGGTGTCTTTTGTAGTATTTCAAAAAAATATACAATAAGATATTGTGAAATATAGTTCTCACCAACTGTTCTGTAAAATATTTCTGTTGGCATCAAACACATAGTATTTGTCTTTCCGTGTCTCACCTAACATTATGACTTCTATTCATTTTGTTGCAGATGACAAGACAGCATTGTTTTCCATGTATTTCATCCATTTATTTATTCACTTATTCATCAATATATTTTCAGTTCCTCTTACCAGATAACTGTTTATAACCTACCAATCTTCCAAGACTGAGAAAAACATTGACACTCCAGCCAAGACCTTTCTACGTGACTTTTATTTTTAATTGGTATATATGCATTGTAAATAGTGCTGAGTTTGTTAGAGACATTTTGTTGAACTATATCATCTACTTTGACGTATTCATTCCCCAATATCCTCCCACTTCTCCCCCTCACCCCTCTCACTAGTCTTCTTTCTTCCCCAGGCAATCTCACGTTTACTTTCAGATAGATAGACAGAGATATGATTTTGTACATATTCATGACTTTATATATTTATATATACCCATACATATAATTTTATATATCTATATAAAATCAGATTTCACAGATGAGAGAGAAAAGATGTCATACTTCTGTATATGAGTGTGACATATTTCACATAACAAATGTTCTGCACTTTGAAAATTAATCTTGCAAATGACATGATTTTCATTCCTCTTTGTGGCTGCATGAAACTTCATTGAGTTTCTTTTTTTTTAACTTTTTTTTATTGATGCTTTGTGCATTTCATACAACATTTTCCAATTCAGTTCAGGCATATCTCCCATTCCCTTTCCCCCCACCCCCACCCCAACCGAGATCATGCATTCTGCCACCATGTATCCTGTAGACAGTGTCTAGGCAAAACTGGGCACTTGTTGAACTCACGTCAATTAAATATGCATTAATCGAATATACACCCGAGTCCCACACCCACCCCTTCCCCCTTCCCAATTCACCATTTCGGTCCATTTTCTGATGCAGTCTTTCTGTTGTTGTTCTTTTACTATGCATCCCTCTCCACGAGAAATATTTATATCTGGGTTATTGGTACTAGCATCCACATATGAGGGACACCATTTGTCGTTTGTTTTTCTGGGACTGTGTTACTTCACTTAACATAATGTCTTCCAGCTCCATCCATTTACCTGCAAAGTTCATGATGTTGTCCCTCTTTACTGCTGCATAGAACTCCATTGTATACATGTACCACATTTTCTCTATCCACTCGTCAGTTGAGGGGCACCTGGGCTGGTTCCAGCTTTTTGCTATTGTGAACAGAGCTGCAATAAACATAGCTGTGCATGTATCTTTGCAGTAAGATGTGTCTTGTGGGTATATACCCAGGAGTGGTATGACTGGGTCAAATGGAAGGCTCATTTTGAGTCTTCTAAGGGTTCTCCACACTGCTTTCCATAGTGGCTGTACAAGTTTACATTCCCACCAGCAATGGATGAGTGTTCCCCTTTCCCCACAACCTCTCCAGCACTTGGTATCATTCATGTTCCTGATCCTAGCCAGTCTTATTGGAGTAAGGTGATATCTCAGAGTGGTTTTAATTTGCATTTCCTTAATTATCA
>VZQC01012466.1:226656-406146 GCA_009823505.1 Rhizomys pruinosus | reverse complement strand
GTTTGTCATTGTATCCCTCTAGGTCCTTTTTGAGTTTTTCATTTTCTCTCTTTAGTTCTCTGAATTCCTCTTTATGTTCTTTAATTTCTCTGCATAGGTCTGCAATTATTCCTCTAAGATCTGTTCCTTGGGTCTCCTCCATGGGGTTCCCATTGTAGGTATCTCCTACTGGTTTGGTAGCGCTTGATGCAGGATTTTCCTGTGCCTTTCCCATGTTGTCCCTTCATCGTGTTCCTGGCATGTGGGCTTCCCTTTTGTGGTTCAGATCACAAATGCCTTTTCACTATGTTAGGGGATGGTTTTACTTTCCTCCTTTAGATGTCCCCCCCCCCTTTCCTCCTCCTTGTTTATGGAGTATTGACTTGTCTAGTTTTCAATTTTGTAAACCACTCTTCTCTTCTTGCTCTGAAGGTTCTCCAAGAAAAGGTCCACTTGGATTCTCACCAATCTCGGGGGAGGGGGGGATGCCTGACCTAGCCTGCACCCCGGCAGCCTGCACCAAGGTGCAGACCACTAGCCCCGGCCCCTCTGGTCCCGGCGCGAAAGAGAGATGTAGGACAGTCCCGCCCATGGCCCCCTACCTGCGGCAGAGGCGGCAGATGCCTGCCCTGGTAACTACTCCGCCGCCCACACCAAGGTGCAGACCACTAGCCCCGGCCCCTCTGGTCCCGGCGCGAAAGAGAGACCTTCATTGAGTTTCATATCACACCTCAACAGATTCAATATCCTGGTTATTGTCAATAGTACTGTAATAAACATGGATGTGCAAGTTTCTCTGTGGTATGTTCATTTAGATAGTAATTGCATTTTTAGTTTTTTGAGAAATCTCCATAATGGCTGGACAAATTTACAGTCCCACCAACACTGAATAAATTCTTCCCTCACTGTTCACTAGAATCTGTTGTCATTTTTCTTAGTGATAGCCATTCTGAAACCTACCAAGGTTTGATGATAAGTCCAAGGTCCTCTTTCCCAAGTAGTCAGTTCAAGGCCAGCCATAGTCAATGGGATTGTCACAGACAGACAAAGAAACAAGATACCCATGCTGAATGAAATTACCTGTAATTTATTTGTAGTTTCACTTTGTGTTTTCCCAAAGACTAAGGATGTGTGTTCACTTCATTAACCCATTTATTAACTGGGTTGTTTGGTTTGGTAGTATTACATTTTTATATTTCTTTATATGTTCTGGATATTATTCATGTCAGAACTATAGTTGACAAACATATTCTCCCATTCTGTGGGCTTTCTTTGCTTGACTGTTTCTTTTGCTGTCAAGCTTTTGAATTTCATGCAGTCTCATTTGCCAGTTACTGATTTTGTCTATAGGGAGTCCTTTTAAGAAAGTCTTTGATTATGCTTAGATCTCGAAGTGATTCCCCTATGCTTTCTTTTTTAACAGGTTCAGTATCCAGTCATATGCTGAAGGCTTTGATCCATTTGAAGCTCAGTTTTGTACAGAATAAGAGATTGGGATCAGGTTTGAACATCTAGCTTTTCCAACACCGTTTGTTGAAATCATTTTTTTTTCTACCGTACCTTTGGGGAAACTTTGTAAAAAATCAGGTAGTTGTAGCTGTGGAGTTTTATTTCTAGGTCTAGTATTTTACCTCACTGCTCCACATACCTGGTTTTCATACATGTGTTTGAAGTCTGGAGAACAAACTTGCATGTTATCCTCAGCAATCTCATTCAACTCCTTTGAGACAGGTCTCTCACTGGCCTTGAAATCCCCAGCTAGGCTAGACTGCATGGCCAGTGAGCATCAGGAATTTTCTCTCCACTGCCCCAGTGCTGGGATTACAAGCACACACTACCACATCCTGCAGTTTAACATGCGTTCTTGGTGTTAAACTACAGTCCTGGGGCTGGAGAGATGGCTCATCATTTATTAAGAACACTGGCTGCTCTTGCAGAGGATCTGAGTCCAGGTCCTAGCACTTACAAGGCAGCTACCAAACATCTGTCAACTCAAGTTCCAGTGAATCTAATACCATCTTCTGACCTATGCATGCATTGCACCACATGGGTCCACTTACATACATGCAGGTAGAACACTCATACACATAAAATAAAAATAAATAAATAAAAACCAAACTAGAGCCGGGCATGGTGGTGCATGCCTTTAATCCCAGCACTTGGGAGGCAGAGGTAAGTGGATCTCTGTAGGTTCAAGGCCAGCCTGGTCTATAGAGCGAGCTCTAGGCCAGTTAGAACTAAAAGGAGACCCTGTCTCAAAAAGACAAAAAAAAAATAAATAAAAATAAAAATAACCAAACTAAAATAAACCCCACTCTTCTCTCCTTACAAGATAAGCACTTACTGAGTCATCCTATCCAGTCCTGGCTTGGGGGCAGTAGTCTTCTGCTTTTGTTACTATGGCTGTTTAATATATCCTGAAATAAGTTATTATAACTTTAGTATTGTTATTTTTGCCCAAGATTGCTTTGGCTATCTGGGTTCCTTTGTCATTCCTGTATTACTTTTAGGATTTTTTTCTATATATGTGAAAAATGTAATGGAATTTTTATGAGGATTGCATTTAATCTGTAGATGACTTTCTTTTTTTAATTTTTTTATTTATTTCTGTATGTGTATCAATGTACTGTCTGCATGCAGGTCTGTGCACCCGTGTCGTGCAATGCCGCGGAGGTCAGAAGAGGGTTTCGGATTCCCCTGGAGCTGGAGTTCTCCTGGAATTGGAGTTTCAGACAGCTCTCGGCCACCATGTGGGTGCTGGGGATCGAACCCGGGTCCTCTGTAAGAGCGGTCAGCGCTCTTAACCGCTAGGCCATCTCTCCAGCCCAGATGACTTTCAATGATATAGTCATTTTCACGGTACTGAGTCCGCCAGTCCATGAGCATAAGATGTTTTTCCATCCTCTTGTGTCTTCTCCAATGTCTTTCTACAGAGTTTTTTCATTAGAGAGAACTTTCACTTCCCTAGTTTGATTATTTTCCTAAGTATAAATGAATACTATTCACTGCATCTGCACACCATATTTTCTTTATCCATTCATCTATTGATGGGAACATACTTTTATTTAATAAATTAGCTATTGTGAATACTGCATCTAAATACACTGTTCCTGGGCTGGAAGAAATCTTAAAGATGACATTACTAGAAGATCAAATAAGGTAAAATTAAGACTGACCATTGATTTAAGAAACCATGGATGCTCAATAAGTCTTTATAGATGTGACCAAAAGTCAGTTACAATAGATTGTCAATCACAGGAGCAATACTTTTTCCATAGCGATCGACAAGGACTCAAAAATAATAAGTTTTTACAGTATTCTAGAATTCAATTCACTTGAATTCAAACATTAATTCCTTCTCTAAAAATTTTTTTCCCGTGTTTTGTAATGAAGGCACTACTGCCATTTGAAATGGTTTAAGTGTCTTATAAAACTTTTAGCACATCTGGCTCCTTCCGTCTAAATTCCAACAGCGTTCTCTTTCCTCGAGTTACTATGTGACAAAGAAATTCACATATCCACTATCAAATGCTTCCTGGGGTGATTATAATATCTATTGTTTCTACTTTGATGACCCTTAGGAAAAAATAGGAACATAAAATGAGACCTGATGAGCTCTGCTTTGTGTTATCTTTATTCCATCTGCTTGAAGATAAAGGTTGCAGATAGAGGTAAATTGGGGGATAGTTTTGGAAGGGTGAACAGGTGTAGAGAGTGATACATATGACAGTTAAATTTTTTGCATGTCAAAATAATTAGAAAATAAGTAGAAATCACTAAATTCATTTTAATTCTTTTAATTTTATGTGTGTGAGCATATTGCCTGCATGTATGTAAGTGCATCCATGTCATGAAGTACCTGCAGAGGTCAGAAGAAGACATCATATTCCCCTGGAATTGAAGTTACAGATGGTTGTTAGCTGCCATGCGCATGTTGGAAATTGAATCTGGGTCCTCTGCAATAATAGCCAGTGCTCTTATCTGCTGTGTCATCTCTCCTGTCCCCACTAAATGCATTTTTAGTTCTCGGTATGATCCAGACACTGCTCATACACACAGTTATGACAAAAAATCAGAAAACTCCTTTTATTTTAAGGGGTTTTATTATTATGCAGACGAGATTGCCAACACACAAGCATATATGCAATGAGATGAAGTGGCCACAGTAGGACTCCCTGAGAAGGTGACATTAGAGCAAGTAAAAGTTAGAATGACTTTTTAATATTCCATACGGGAGATGATGGTGGTGTGGTCTTGGATAAAAACAGGGAAGATAGCATAATTCCAAGGGAAACTGAAAAGAGAAATTGACATTTGTGAAAGGAGTTAAAAGTGATCACTTAATTAGGAAGATTGAGATATTATAATTAAGGTTAATTAACAGGTTATAATGGAGACTGGAGAGATGGTTCAGTGGTTAAGGACACTGCTCTTGCAGAGGAACCAGGTTAGATTCCCAGCACCCACATGGCGCTAACAGCCATTCTTAACTCAAGTTCCAGGGGATCTGACACCCTCTTCTGACTTCTGCAGACATTGCAGGTCATGGGTGCACTTATATGCAGGCAATACATTCATACACATAAAATAAAAATAATAAATAAAATATTTTAAAAAGAGATTATTAATGGAGTGAGCCAAGGGAATGGGGAGTTCCTAAAAGGAGAGAAGTGAAGTGCGATGGCAATAATATTTGGCCATAGGCTTTTGATGAAGTCAAGATTCTTGGCAAAGTTGACAAGAGCCGAGATCCAGTACCATGATGAAATGCAGCACCTAACTGCAGTGGACTCATGGGAGCTTGGAAGAGAATAGGGAAACAATAAATATACAAAAGTCTTCCAAGAAATGTTGCTATAAAGAGAAACAAAAATACAGTCAAGGAAGCACAAGGGGCACGGTAGGTCATAGAAATTGTTTTGAGTTTTGAGTGTTTTTAAGGTAGAAGGGAATACAACATATTTGTAGCAGATGGAAATGATTCAATAGAAAAGGGAAAGCTGGCATAGGAAGAGAAGGAGGCGAGACTAATTGGAGTCTTGCCCTTGACAGGGATACAAGGTTGAACTGGAGGGATTAGTAAAAATGGAAGTACACACCCTTAAGAAAAATAGGAATCAGGGCAGGTTAGACAAATGCAAATAGTAAGAAGAGGATAAATGATGGGGCAAGAGCATGAGCGACTTGCCCTCTTCTTGCTTCTATTTTCAGGTAAAAACAAGAATAGAAGCTTAAATGGATCACTTTTCTGATAATGGGAAAGTGAACGGAAAGAGAACTTGGATAAAGATCTTTAAAAGGTTTCTCTTATCTGCATACCTGGGTAAAATCATGCAATCAAAAAAGTAACGTCTCTGTTCTAGTTGTTTATTTATAGCAAGAATCACTAATTGAAAAACACAAACTTTATAACTTCTGTCCCCCAAGTCCTATAAAAACTCATCAATATCTAAGGAGTATCTCATCTTATGTCAGAACCTTTATCCATCATTTTATGAAACTATAAATGGCCTGATCTGAGTTTTAAATGAAAGAAGAAAGTAATCAATGAATCAGTATTTAAGAAAATATTTACAAAGTACCCTTTGCCCCCAGTATAGCCATGTTGTCAGTACTATGGCTCACAAAGTAAATCTTCAAACATGTACTCTCAGTCAGAAACAATCCCTGAATTAAGCTTCCTTCCAACCATGGGCTCAAAAGTAGAAAAGAGAAACCTGGAAATGAACACTAAGACAAATGAAACCCATTCCCTGATGTGCTGGCTTCATCCGGACTCAGATTCTAGCAGGAAAAATAGCAGAGTTAGAATAACTCATTTAAGATAAAAGACATGGGGGCGGGAGAAATGGGCCTAGCGGTTAAGAGCACCGACCGCTCTTACAGAGGACCCGGGTGCGATCCCCAGCAACCCACATGGCAGCTGAGAACCGTCTGTAACTCTCCAATTCCAGGAGAACTCCAGGTTTCCAGGGGAAGCCGACACCCTCTTCTGACCTCCAAGGCATTGCAGGAACACGGGTGCACAAACCTATCAGGGCCGACAGTAACATTCATATACACATAAATAAGAAATTAAATAAATTAAATTTAAAAAAAGATAAAAGACATGACCAGAATCCCTGCTTGGATTGCTAAAATATTCACCACCGGAGAGTCAAACAGAAAGAGAACTGATTTTTCCTGGATTTTTTTTTTTTTTTTTTTTTTTTGGTCTTTTTGACCAGCTGTCCTGGAACTCTCTATGGATGCACTTATTCACCTGCAAGCAATAGACTCATACACATAAAATATTTAAGAAATAAAAAGAACCATCATCAGATAAAAACATAAAAGAAATCCTGCAGAATGAAATAGTTATGAATGTTGATGATGAAAATAGAGCCTGGATTATGCAACATGACAGAGAAGGATGAATGAGCAACTACTGCAGGACTAAAAACATTGGAAGCTTCCAGGAGACAAAAGCAGGAAGTATAAGCTATACGTGGAGAAATCCTCAAGGTGATAAAAAAGTGGAAATCGGGTGGAGCAGTCCTCTGAACCTCCCGTCTCCACATGAAGTTGTGTGTTAAGAGTATCTGCCTGTAATTCTCCCTAGGGCCTCTGACTTAGCCAACCACAGGTTTTTCACCCAGGTAAGAGCCCAAATCTGAGCATGGATGGGGAGGGGCTCATAAAGGCCCAGCCCTAGCTGAGAGGCTAGTGGCAGTTGGCAGCTGCCAAAGGAGGGCTGGCTACCCATGCGCCAGTTGGTGGTCCTACACCAACGCACAGACAGGCAGCACTAAGTGGAACTGGGGTTTTAAAAAAAGAGTACACGAAATTGGGAAATAAAAGTGATGGAAGTGATTGATCGGGAAGGAATTCGAGGGGAGGGAATGGGGTAACTTTGAGCAAAGCACATCATATGCATGTGTCAATTTTTCAAACAATAAAAGGTGTCTGTACACGGAGGCAAAAACAATGACTATGTTGTACTCCCAGTTTTCAGACATCCTATAAGCAACATTCTTTTGGTTTTTTAAAAATATCTATCCAATGACTCATTACAGCATGTTAATTGTATTCCTTTCAAACTGAGCTTACTTTTTAAAGCAGGAATGTATGTATATAAATCATTTCTGGCTGAACATCATTTTTAAAATACAAAGAATATGCATAATAAGCATGTATTATACAGATTGGGCCTAGAGTGATAATTTCACATCATCTTTTTTTGCAGCAGACTTGGGTTTTCATTTTATTTAGTGTTTTATTTATTTTACTTATATATATTTTTAATATAATACTTTTTAGGAGCATTTTCTGTATTTCATACATCATTTTTCAGTTCAATATAGACATATTCCCCTTTCCCTTCCCTCCACCCCACTTAATTTCACATCTTAAAAAACACGGAGTGATGTTCGTCCAAGGATATGAACTTCTGATAATTCTGATGAATAACAATTTATATTTCATAAAAGAAAATAGAACGTAAGGATTAATACACATTTTCATGAGTATGATTTAGCCATTCTATCATATATGCTTACTTTAAAACATTATACTGTATACATAAGTATATACAACTTGTATTTGTAAATTAAATAATTAATTGAAATAATTTGGGAGGCGGGTTGAAACAGGGTCATCCTCTAGCCCCAGCTGACCTGGAACTCACTATGTAGACTAGGCTGGCCTTGACCTCACAGAGATCCATCTGCCTCTGCCTCCTGAGTGCTGAGACTAAAGGCTTGCACCCCCATGCCCAGTTAATCAATATTTTTTAAATGAGGGGAAATAGGAAAATAATCTTGTATAGAAATGAAATATATAACTGTACAACTCAAGAATGAAGATTCCCTTATTGTTCTAGTTTTTTGTTTTGTTTTGTTTTGTTTGCTATTATATTTGGGAGGAAAGGGTTTATTTGAGCTTCCAGGTTACACAGATCGTCACTGAAGGAAGTCAGGAGAGTAACTCAAGCAAAGACTTGAAGCAGAAGCCATGAAGGAGCACTGCTTGCTGGCTTGCTCACAGGCTCTTACTTAGCTAGCTCATACAGCCCAGAACCTACCCAGGAATGGTTGTGAGCAACTAGCTACATCAATTAGCAATCAAGATAACTCACAAACATGCCCAAGTACCAATCTGAAATGGGGAAAACCTTCATTTTAAACTTGCTTCTCTGATGGCTCTAAGCTCTCAGTTTGACAGTTAAAGCTAATTAAGACACTTAGTTTGCTAATAATGCAATCTCTGCCTTGCCTGAAAATTTTGTGCCAAAGCACTCTTGAGGAAACCAATTCACCAATTTATGCACGTGGCAAGTTTCTTAATTCTCCAATTAGTGAAAAGGTTTTGTTTCAGATAATTACTAGAAATCTCATATTGAATATAAATGATAAAGTAAGGCCTTCTTTGAAGAATATGAATAGGCAATCAAAAAGCACCAGATATTTGAAGAAAACCAAGATAATAAAAGAGAAAAGACACGAGGAACAAGTCAAACTCTTTTCCTCAAGAAAATGAAGTCATTTCTCAAAAGGACTCTAAATAACTTCATTTAATACTGGCAAAGAAAATCAACAGGACACTAAGACAGTAAGAAAAGAACAAGCTACCATGAAAATATTTCAAGTTTAAACCTAAGAAATTAATTAAAAAGAAACCTTTGTTAGAGAATTTTCTAAAGTAAAGAAGATTGAGAAAGAAGATGACCAAAAGCTACATTAATGATTGGGATGACCTACGAAACACGTTATCCCAGAAATCCATATAAAAAGAAAACCTTGCAATTATTAAGACAAAACCAATAGATGAATTGATCAGTCTTATAAGTACTAAACCTACTTCATAGATAAATACCTTTTCATAAATAAAGCTTTAGGCTCAGATGTCTTTGGAAAATTCAAACAAATGTTTCAAGAAAAAAAAGGTCAACAACAGCTTCTTTCTATAAATAGACTTTAACTCATAATAAACTAACTTTGATTCCAAATTTGATAAAAATAATAAATAATAAATAATCAAAGGTATTTTTTATTTTAAAAGGTACATGTAAAAACCATAACCAAAAGGTTAACAATGTGAATAAAAAAAACAGAAGCTGGGGAAATGGCTCAGCTGGTAAAGGTGGCTGCCTTTAAGCCTGACAACCTGAATTCCATCATCAGGATTCACACAGTAGAAGAAGAAAAATTATTTCTAACCTACACATGTAGGCCATGGCAGACATGCACCCACACACATATGTATACAGACACACAGATGTGTGTGCACACACATACAAATAAATAAAAATAAATGTAATTAAAAAGAAATATATAAAAAGAATAAAATAAGCTAGTAGAATTGATTTCCGAAGTGCAAGTGTGACTTAAAATTCTAAATCAGGGTAATTTATCAAATGAAGAAAATAAAGTACAAAAGACTTAATGTGTTTCAATAGTTGAAGAAAATATTATACTGATCAGGGGAGAAGGTTTATTTAAAAAAAAACCTAAGAATTAATATAACAGGGTAGCTAGAAATAATCCAAAGCAAATGTCATTCTTAATTTTTCTTAGAATAGGAGCCATTCTAATTCCATACCATATCTGACAGCAATAAGAGAAAAAATATGGAAATCATGAAGAAACAGAGAGAAAAAGATCCAAATATGTCTCCAGTCTCAGGAGGGATAGCGTGCTCAAGGGATAGAGTGCTCAGCTAGCATGCTGGCTTTCCTCCCTAGCATTGCAAGTTTTGAAAGATCTGATTTCTGAAGAAAAACACAAAATCCGAGATAAAGTTGCACTAAATTGAAATAACAATAAATTAGGAAAAGATTCCTAAACCTTCAGGCACAGTGTTAAAAGCTATCCAAATTAAGACATAAACAGAAAGAAAATTGATGATTTGGGTGATCCTCGAGCATGTCAAGTTGACAATCAATATTAACCATCACTTTCTGATTTTGTAGCAAAATGTCTGAAATAAATAGTGGAGAAAGGGAAAGGTTTATTTTTGAGGGCTGTCTCAGAGGTTTTACTTGATAATTGATTGGTTCTTATGCCAAGGCAGTACATCGTGACACTAGCAAAATGTCAGGGGAAGCTGTTCATCCCTCTGTATGTGAGAAGCAGATCAAAAGAAAGGTTCAATTATCCCTCTCTAGGCCAGGCCAAGATGACTTTATTTCCTTCCACAAAGCTCTGTCTCTTCAAGACTCTACTCAAACCCAGAAACACCAATCTGAGGACTAAACCTTTAACAAATGGGCCTTTGAGGACATCACAGTTTCAAACTATAGCCATTATTCCTATTCTAATTGTGGAAAGCAGTAATCAGGAGACAAAATTTTAGAGAAGTCACAGTGAGAGGGACATCTAAGACACAGAGGAGCAGGGACAAAGGAAATCAGACTTCTCATCAGAAACAATGCAAACAAAACCAAGTGGAGTCGTTCTTTTTAAAACTTGAGTATAAAAAAAAGTCAACCTAGGATTCTATGCCCATAGAAAACAATTTATAGAAGCAAAAGTGAGGCAGACTTTCCCAGACATAATAGCTAAGGAAGCTCATTATTAGCACGCCAACATTTCAAGAAATTTCTAGGGAAGTTCTTCAGGCAGGAAGAAAAGAACAGATAGAGCTTTGAAAGTACTGGAAATATTAAATATGCATGAAAATATAAAGTGCTTTTATCTTTTACTTTAATCTCTTAAACAGATAAGTGGCTTCTTTCAGAGTTGATAAAGCTGCCTTATGAAAGCAGCCGTCAGAGTTGATTATAAAACTACAGCGGATTGCCCACCTGGGTCCAACTGTTTGCAAAATCAACAAAACCAGAACTTCTTTTGGGCCTTCTTAATTCACCATTTTATCACAGTGTTTTTAGATAGTTTCTGATTCTTCTAAGAGCCAAATCGTTAGGGGGACATACAGAGCATAAATTTGAGAGATATTTTAACATGCCAAAAATTTACTTTAAAATTTTAAAAGACAGACTTTTGAGTCAAAAATAAAAAGCTCAATTTGTAAATTCTGAAATATTCAGGAGTGATTTTTCCCCTGGACACTTAATTCTGCTCTACTACTAATTTAGCCAACTAGTTTAAGGTACCAGATAACAAAGCCATTTGCACCTTAAGACTCATGCTATTTGAATACATGTTATAGGGCACTAAAAATACGGATGAGCTCCTTCCCTGAGAGTGTGCTGATATGGCAAGATCTAGCATATTTTTGACATAACCAGCTAATTTACTGCCCTGAAACTAGATATCTGTAAATACTAAAATTTAAGAATATGCCAAGCAATGCCCCTTAAAAACACTGAGCTATTCAGAGTAAACCTACTAAAACAATTTTGTGTCTTCAAAACATTAAAGTGTCTTAGAATTCAGACCTTTTTTTTTCTTTTTCTAATTTGCTGCTATAATATATATATATATATATATATATGAATTTAACATGCTGTGTAAGCTGTATCCTAGTTACTCAGCTTTATGAAGTGCTACTTTGCCAAATAAAATTTAAAAATAAACAAGAGGGAAGAAAGATGATTATATAAATAAAAAAAAAATAACAACATAGTTGGGGGCTAAAACATATGCAGAAGTAAAATTTACAATAAACATAGCACATAGGCTTGGGGGGGGAATAGTGTAGAATTGTAAAATTCTTATGTTACATGACAAGTGCTATGATATTTGAAGTTAGACTTCTGTTCCATAATGTACAAAAGGTACTAATAACGACAATAAGACACAGTAAAATCAAGCAAATATATCTGGAAGAAAAGAATGCAATTTTCTGCATTAGAAGACACGATAATTTGGGGCTAGAGAGATGGCTCAGTGGTTAACAGCACTGACTGCTCTTGCAGAAGACAAAGGTTTGATTCCCAGAACCCACATGTTGGCTAAGGACTGTCTCTAAATCGGGTGTGGTGGCACATGCCTTTAATCACTTGGGAGGCAGAGGCAGGAAGATCTCTGTTAGTTCAAGGTCGGCCTGGTCTACAGGGCTACTTCCAAGCCAGCTGGGGCTACAGGGAGACCGTGTCTCAAAAGGTGATATATATATATATATATATATATATATATATATATATATGGTATTAAAATTAATGCATTTGAAACTATAGATAATATACAAGTTAAGTACACAACATTACTTCTGTTTCAATATGCTGTGTATGAATATTCAGAAAATAAGAATGTTTAAAGCTACCAGTTAGATTGATCTCCCTGTACCCAGACCAGCTCAATTTTCCTGCTCCAGGGCTCACACAGACTCTACTTAGCTAGTTACACCATCCCCATGCTGTCCCCATCCCTGCCTTAGGCCTAAACACCCTCATGTTCCTCCTGCCTGAGAGTTCTGGACTGATTTGCCAGAACCTGGCCACTGGATCCTTATAGCCTGGAATTGGGCCAGTCCTTCACACTGCTGGAGAGCTCTTGATGAGCCAGCCTACTTGGAACTATGCTGTCCTACAAATAAAAGATGAAAAATGAGAAGCTCAGACCAATTAACTATGCATACTCCATCAGAAAACAACCAAGCTACAACAAAAACATAAACATAACCAAGTCCAACTAAACAAAAGCAGGTTAGAATTTCGTATCAGGCACACAACCAACAAAAGAAATCTGTATGTCCAGACCAAAATGCAAAATCTCAAATAATATGAAAAACCAAAATAATATGTCCCAACCAAAACCATCTGTCCTACAGAAGTCTACTACAATGAGAGCTACCTAGGGGAAAAACAGGACACAGTATTTAAAAGAACAATCAGGGCTGGAGAGATGATTCAGTGGTTAAGAACACTTGCTGTTCTTCCAGATGACCCACATTGGGGCTAACAGTCATCTACAACTCCAATTCCAGAGGATCCTACACCATTTTCTGGTCTCTGCAGGACATTGCATACATGTAGGCCACTTACATACATGCAGGCAAAATGCTCATACACATAATATAAAATAAAAAATATTTAAAAGAATAATCATAAACATGATCAAAGAATTCAATGACTTTAAAGAACTCAAAAGGACTCAAAGGACTCAAAGATCTCAAAGTAGATAGTAATAAACTGCTGGTGGGAGCTCAAAAATACAGCTAAATGGAGTGACAAAGACAATTCAGGACTTGAAAAATGAATTCACAAAAGATATAGAAATATTGAAGAAAATGCAAGCTGAAATGAAGATGAAATTGAAAAACTGAATAAGCCAATTTGAAACAATGGGAGAGCACATCAGAAGCAGAATGAATGAATAGAAGAAATATCAAGACTGAATGACAAAGTTGAAAAACTGGACTGCTCAAGCAAAGACTGTGAAAAAAAATTAAAAAACACAGGAATAGAATCTGCAAGAAATGTGGGACACTATGAAAGAAAACAAATGTAAGCATCATAGGCACAGAGGAAGGCAAAGACTCTCAGGTCAATGCCATCGACCATGTCTTCAACAGGATTATAAAATACAACTAGCCTAAAGTCATAGCTATGCAGATACCAGAAGCATACAGAACAGCAAATACTTAGGAGCAGAACAGAAACTCAGCATATCATAGTGAAAACACCAAATGTAAAGAACAAAGAGAGAGCACTGAAAATTGCAAGAAAAAAATAGCAAGCTACATATAAAGAAAACCCATCAGAAACAAATTCAGCAGGGGGATTATGTAGGGTACAGATATGGGAGTGGTCTAATATGATTAAGATATTTGAAATTTTCAAAAATTCAATACAATAGTAGGTCAATAAAAACTAAAATAAAAGCTGCAGTGAGGATAGTATCTGAAAATGAAATACTGCCATAACTTCTAAAATAAAGTATTAAATTTTAAGGATTTATTTGAGAAACTATGTGTATAATATGAAAATGGATAGAGATAAATGAAAATTCGAGTATATTGATAGCTATATAATATTCATAATCTGAACTTTTATTTTGATTAATATTAATGTGCATATTCAATGTACTACCAAAATAATCCCAGCAGGCTCTTTTGTAGAAGCTGACAAGCTGGTTCTACAATTCATTTGGAAATGTAAAAGAATTTAAAATATTCAAAGCAATATTTAAAACATAATATAACAATTGTGGAACCTACAGGACCCAAATTAGACTTATTGCAGAACAATTATAACAGTAAAGTAGGGTGGCTGAATCAGCCGTAGAAGGGTGGTGTGTTTGGACTCCAGGTCCGGACCTGTTAGGAACACTTGGAGCCGTCCGACACGGCTCTAGCCAGGTAAAGGCTTAGGGCAGAGTGACTTTTGTGGTGCTGGACAATTGATTTCTGGTCGGTGGCAGAGGGCCAGGTGGCTGGCGGGGGCTAGGTTCGGGTCCTCAGCCCGCCGGGACGCCCTTCCCCCCTCGCAGCCGGAAGCAGACCTGAGCTTGGGTCTGGCTCGCTCGGGTGGCTGAATCAGCCGTAGAAGGGCGGTGTGTCTGGACTCCAGGTCCGGACCTGTTAGGAACACTTGGAGCTGTCCGACACGGCTCTAGCCAGGTAAAGGCTTAGGGCAGAGTGACTTTTGTGGTTTTGGACAACTGATTTCTGGTCGGTGGCGGAGGGCCAGGTGGCTGGCGGGGCCTAGGTTCGGGTCCTCAGCCCGCCGGGACGCCCTTCCCCCCTCGCAGCCGGAAGCAGACCTGAGCTTGGGTCTGGCTCGCTCGGGTGCCGGGGCGTGGGCTAAGCCAGGCATACCCCCCCCCCCCCGCCAACAATTGGATTTGAGGAAGAGAGAGTATCCAGTGGACTGGATTAGGAGAACTCTCAGAAGAGGGAGGGAAGAGTGACTTAGACTTTCAATATCCAATCTACAAACAAAAGTGAAAGCCTGAAAACCTAGACAAGTCAACACTCCATAAAGAAGGAGGGGGAGAGGAAAAAAAAAAAAGCGCAAAAAGGAGGTAAGCAAAACAAAAGAAGCTTTCACCCTTCAACACACTGAAAAGGCATTTGTGATTTGAATCACAAAACGGAAATCCACATGCCAGGGACACGACGAAGGGACAACATGGGAAAGGTGCAGGATAATTCCACACCAAGCTCTACCAACCCTGTAGGAGATAGATATAGTGGGATCCCCTTGGAGGTGACCCCAGAAACAGACCTTAGAGGAATAATTGCAGAGCTATGCAGAGAAATTAAAGAGCATAAAGAAGAATTCAGAGAACTAAAGGAAGGGATTGACAAACTCCAGAAAGAACTAGAGAGAGAAAAAAACAAACACCTTAAGGAAGTAGAAACACTGAAAAAGGAAGCCAACCAACGAAGTAAGGAGCACGAAGAAGAGATTGAGAAACTCAAAAAAGAAATTGATATATTAAAGAAATCACAGGATGAAATGAAAAAGGAAATAGAACACTCGTCCAATCAAGAAGAAAGGAAAGGAAAAAGCCTTAGAAATAGAATGGAGGAAGCTGAGCAAAGAATATCAGATCTGGAAGATAACACAGAGCAACTAAAAAACTCAAATAAAGATTATGAAAAATTTAAAAATACACAAAAGTGGAACAACCAGGAAATATGGGACACTATGAAAAGATCAAACCTCCGCATCATAGGAATAGAGGAAGGGGAAGAATCTCAAGAGAATAGTATTGAGCATATCTTCAACACAATAATAGATGAAAACTTCCCCAAACTAAAAATAGACAAACCCATTCAAATACAAGAAGCACATAGAACTCCAAATAGACAAGATCAGAAAAGAAACTCCCCACGCCATATCATAGTCAAAGTGCTAGATGCCCAAAACAAAGATAAAATTCTGAAGGCCACGCGAGAAAAACAAGTCACATACAAAGGGAAACCCATCAGAATCACAAATGACTTCTCGCCGCAAACCATGAAAGCAAGAAGAACATGGAGCAAAGCATTTCCAGTGTTAAAGGACTATGGATGCCAACCCAGAATACTTTACCCAGCAAAAATGTCGATTACACTTGAAGGAGAGAGAAAAATCTTCCATGACATAAGCAAGATGATAGAATACATTTCCGGAAAACCAACTCTCCAGAAAATACTTGAAGCAATTCAAAGGGCAGAAGAGAAGAGCAACTATCCTCAAGCACCTAGGGAAAGAAACTAATAAAAACATAATCATAGGAGCTGAAACAGAGACTAAAAGTCCAAATGGATAATAAGGTGAAAGGAAGCAACATCCATCTTTCAATTATAACCTTAAATATTAATGGGCTGAACTCCCCAATCAAAAGGCATAGACTGGGAGAATGGATTAGGAAACAAAATCCATCTATATGCTGTCTACAAGAAACCCATCTCAATTTCAAGGACAGGCACCAACTTAAAGTGAAGGGATGGAAGAAAATATTCCAAGCAAATGGTACCAAAAAGAAAGCAGGAGTTGCTATTCTAGTATCAGATAAAATAGACTTCAAAGCAAAAGAAATCAAAAGAGACAAAGAGGGCCACTACATCCTTATTAAAGGAACAATTAACGATGAAGACCTCACAATCATGAATATATATGCACCAAACGCCAGCGCACCAAACTTTGTAAAGACAACTCTTCAGGACTTCAAGGCTCAAATTAACCCCAGCACAGTAATAGTAGGGGACTTTAATACCCCACTAAGTCCTTTAGACAGATCAACAGGACAAAAGATAAACAAAGAGACATCTGAACTGAATGATACAATACACCAACTGGATCTCACAGACATCTATCGAATATTTCACCCAAACACCAGAGAATACACTTTCTACTCAGCACCCCATGGAACATTCTCCAAAATAGACCATATACTGGGACACAGGGAAAAACTCAAAAAATACAAAAAGATTGAAATAATTTCATGCATTCTATCAGACCACAGTGCAATAAAGCTCAATATCAATACCAGGATAAGCCCTACACCGTACAAGAACACATGGAGACTAAACAACACTCTACTGAATAATGAATGGGTCAGGGATGAAATAAAGAAAGAAATAAAAACATTCCTGGAACTGAATGACAATGATAATACAACACAGCAAAACCTATGGGACACTTTAAAGGCAGTCCTAAGAGGGAAGTTTATAGCTCTAAGTGCCTACATTAAAAAAACAGAAAGAGCACAAGTGAATGATCTAACACAGAGGCTTAAAGTACTTGAGAGAGAACAACAAATGAACCCTAAACGCAGCAGACAAGAAGAAATAACAAAAATCAGAGCAGAAATCAATGAAATAGAAACAAAGAAAACCATACAAAAAATCAATCAATCAAAAAGTTGGTTCTTTGAGAGAATAAATAAGATAGACAGACCTCTAGCCCAGTTAACTAAAAGAAAAAAAGAACAACTCCAAATCAATAGAATCTGTGATGAAAGGGGAAATATCACAACAGACAATGAAAAGATCCAGACAACCATAAGAGATTACTTCAAAAACCTATACTCTACTAAATTTGAAAACCTAGAAGAAATGGATGAATATCTGAAAACCTGGGAACCACCAAAGCTGAACCAAGAAGAGATCGACAGCTTAAACAGTCCAATAATATATGAGGAAATTGATGATGTAATAAGCAGCCTCCCAAACAAAAAATGCCCAGGCCCAGATGGTTTCACAGCAGAATTCTATAAAATATTTCAAAAAGACCTACAACCATTACTACTCAAGCTGTTTAGAAGGATACAATTGGAGGGAGTTCTCCCAGATTCCTTCTATGAAGCCAGCATCACACTAATACCAAAACCAGGCAAAGATGCAACCAAAAAGGAGAACTATAGACCCATCTCCCTAATGAACACAGATGCCAAAATTCTAAACAGGATACTGGCAAATCGCATACAGACACACATCAAGAAGATCATCCATCATGACCAAGTTGGATTTATACCAGAGATGCAGGGATGGTTCAACATACGAAAATCAATAAACATCATCAAGCATATAAATGGACTGAAAGACAAAAACCACACCATCATCTCAATTGATGCGGAGAAAGCCTTTGACAAAATTCAACATCCCTACATGTTTAAAGTCCTGGAAAGAATTGGATTGGAGGGATCATTCCTTAATGTAATCAAAGCCATATACAGGAAACCCACAGCCAATATCATCCTAAATGGGGAAACGACAGCGGCATTCCCTTTAAGGGTAGGAACTAGGCAAGGCTGCCCTTTGTCACCACTCCTCTTCAATATAGTGCTTGAAACCCTTGCTAGGGCAATAAGGCAAGAAAAGGAAATTAAAGGAGTTCTAATAGGAAAAGAGGAAGTTAAACTATCCCTTTTTGCTGATGATATGATTGTATACTTAAGGGATGCTAAGAACTCCACCAGTAAACTCCTAGAAATGATTAAGAACTTCAGTAAAGTGGCAGGATACAAAATAAATCTAGAAAAATCAGTAGCCTTTCTTTACACCAACAATAAGCAACTGAAGAAGGACTACAAGGAGACCTTCCCACTTAAAATAGCCTCAAAAACAATAAAATACCTAGGAACAAACCTAACCAAACACACCAAGGATCTCTACAACAAAAACTTTAAACCTCTGAAGAAGGAAATTGAACAAGACATCAGAAGATGGACAAACCTCCCATGCTCATGGATTGGGAAAATAAATATAGTAAAAATGTCCATTTTACCTAAACTCATATACAGATTTAATGCAATCCCAATCAAAATCCCCAAGAGCTTCTTCACAGGTTTGGAAAAAAAAATCCTCAATTTCATTTGGAAAAACAAGAGACCCCGAATAGCCAGAGCAACCCTGAGCGAAAAGAGCAATACAGGGGGGATCTCTATACCAGATTTAAAACTATACTACAGGGCTATAGTTATAAAAACAGCTTGGTACTGGCACAAAAACAGATCAGTTGACCAATGGAATAAAACTGAAGACCCAAACCTGAGCACATACAACTTCAGCCACCTCATATTTGATAAAGGGGCCAAGAAGACACAATGGAGGAAAGACAGCATCTTCAACAAGTGGTGCTGGCAAAACTGGATCACCACTTGCAGAAGAATGAAGCTAAACCCCTACCTCTCGCCTTGCACAAAAGTCAATTCCAGATGGATTAAAGACCTCAACGTGAAACCCAAAACTCTGGAGGTAATAGAAGAAAAACTTGGCAGCAGACTACAAGACATAGGTGTAGGAAAAGACTTCCTAAATCAGACAGCAGCTGCACAAGAAATAAGATCGATAATTGACAAATGGGACCTCATTAAACTCAAAAGCTTCTGTACATCAAAAGAAACAATAAAGGAAGTAAAGAGAAAACCCACTGAGTGGGAAGAAACCTTTACTGCAGATACATCTGACAAAGCATTAATTTCCAGAATATACAAACTACTGAAAAAACAAAGAAAAAAGAAAACAAATGAATCACTCAAAAGATGGAGCAAAGAGCTGAATAGAGACTTCACAGAGGAGGAGCTAGAGATGGCTGAGAAGCATCTTAAAAACTGTTCAACGTCACTAATAGTTAGGGAAATGCAAATTAAGACCACTCTAAGATATCACCTCACTCCGATAAGACTGGCCAGGATCAAGAGAACAAATGATACCAAGTGCTGGAGAGGTTGCGGGGAAAGGGGAACACTCATCCATTGCTGGTGGGAATGTAAACTGGTACAGCCACTATGGAAAGCAGTGTGGAGAACCCTTGGAAGACTCAAAATGAGCTTGCCATTTGATCCAGTCATACCACTCCTAGGTATATACCCACAAGACTCATCTTACTGCAGAAATACATGCACAGCTATATTTATTGCAGCTCTGTTCACAATAGCAAAAAGCTGGAACCAACCCAAATGCCCCTCAACTGCTGAGTGGATAGAAAAAATGTGGTACATGTACACAATGGAGTTCTATGCAGCAATAAAGAAGGATGATATCATGAACTTTGCAGGTAAATGGATGGAGCTGGAGGATATTATATTAAGTGAAGTAACGCAATCACAGAAAAACAAACGTCGAATGGTATCCCTCATATGTGGATGCTAGCATCAATAACCCAGTTATTAATATTTCTTGTGATGAGGGATGCATATTAAAAGAACAACAACTGAAAGACTGCATCAGAAAACCGACTGAAATGGTGAACCGGGAGGGGTGGGAGGGGTGGGAGCGGCGGGAGAGGGACATGGGTCTATATTCTATTAATGTATATTTAATTTAAAATTATATGGTATTTTACTCAAAATTTATATAACAATAGCTTTGGGATTAACATATACAAATGTTCTCTATAATTTTTGTGTTATGCAGTATCAGCTTGTAACATCCTCTTTTACCTGTAGGATAACTTAACTAAAGGATTTAAGTTTGCTTCCCAAATTAACATCATGCACTCACCCAAAAAAAAAAAAATGGACAAATTTGATGAAATTTACTCTTTGATCCCTGCCTATAGGTAAGTGTACTACAAATGCCTTCCTGAGACTCATGGGTCAAAAAATAAAATTTAAAAAAAGGGGAGATACAGTTATATATTAAACCTTTTTGTCCAAAACTTTCAATTTAATCTTAAGACTAACCATGGGAAAAGATTTGTATGTTCCCACAGGTCAAAACGACACCAACTCAAAGGCAGAGAAAGAATGGATACAGCCTTCCGTCGTATAGGTTGTACCATGAAATACCAGCAGAGAAGTTCACCAATCTTAACACTAAAAGGAATAAAAGCCTCAGACTGCTACAGGCATCAAACATCTCTGAGGACCATAGGTGTAACATCTGTTTACAGTGAGTCCTAACGAACTTTACCTTCTAGGTGCAGCACAGTTTCAATATGAGAGACCTCCTTACCTCTTTTTCACAGAACAAAGAAAAACAGGGTGGTAATGAAGTCATCCATTAATGGTAAATTAGAGCTGACTGGTATAGAAGTAATCTCTTATAAAACTGGAAAAACGGCTTTCTTCAATTGACTAATATACATAGGAACTGTAAAAAGGATTATTGTCTATCCAGAAACAAACACAATACTAAAGTATTGTGTTTGTTTCTGAATAGACAATACACTTAAACACTACTTTAAGTAGTTCATATAATTAATACAAGAGAGCACTGAAAGCAGCATCGGATTATTCTGCCAAGGAGATGCTAGCCAGGGGACCCAACCCCCCCCCCCAAAAAAAGGTTAAGGCTTATTGCCTGTAAACTGGGATATCTGCAAGAAAAGAGGTGGTAAGGTCTGCCCTGCTGTCAATGACCTAATGTAACCATGGGAGGATTGTATCGAGATCGCACTTACAAGTATACAGTTGGTCTCTGGAATACCAGAGAGTGTTACCAAAGGCCACTGAACTAATAAAGCAAAGGTTAGTCTCCTTGAGTCAAGCAAAACTCCGCCACCAACATCAGCTACACCCCAACTGCTTGGTGATACTGTGCAGCAGAGGCAGCCATATGTCTGTATATCCCAACTTTATTTGATTATTAGCTCTCTCCTTGGACAAATAACTCGAGGATGTTGCCACAAGCTTATACCTTCTAGCGATTAGGAGATATATATGCCACAGTAAGGCCTTGTCATCTCTCTCAGGGGGAAAAAGAAAAGTAATTCAGGGATTAAGACACCATCCAGACATATGTGTCTATACCAAAGTAACCTACCATAATAACTAGCAATGTTTAAATACATATATATCTAACCGCTTGTGCTTCATTAGTAGGATTGGAAGCCTGTCCCTGGGCAATCGGGCAGCCCATGAAAGGAAACAGCCAGAACTGATTAGAGTCCAAGACGACATCTCCAGACAAAGTAGACTGTTGTGCTTCTTGTCCACCTGTGCCCCATCTCTAAGCCTAAGGAACAATCTGTGGAAGAGGGGGAGTGGTATATTGTAGGAGCGGCGATTGGGGTGAACGGTAAAACTATGACAATATAGTCTGGACACTTATTTGATCAACTTGATTGAACATTCAAGCCCCTCCAGCTAGATGGTGGGAGCCTTGGGCTCTGTGGGCTGGGACACAACTGCTTGCAAATTGGTTTTATATGCAGGAATCTTGTGCTGGGAAAAAAGAAAAGGAGCTAGATACTGACATTTGAACTAACTGGGAATATAAAATGCTAGTTGTTTTATTCATAGTTAGTATTGGGTTGGGCTCTATATTTTTCTGAAATACACAACATCACAGTGTAACACTTTCTTTTACTTGTAGGACAATTTAAAAGAATTAAGCTTAAATTTTTACTTACCAAATAAGTAGAAGTCTTAGTCCAGTCATAAAGCGTTAAAGAGCAAAGTGTTTATTGGGTAAAATTTATTTAGCAGGTTCTCAACTCTGCCCAAGCTTTATCCACCAAGTATAGGATATTTCAATGGCTTAGTGAATTGTTTAGATTAATTAAATTTAGGTGTAGGTTTTGGTGGAAATGGTAATACAATTGAACCAATCGGGAATATAAAATGTTAATTGGTCTTATTTATAATTTGTATCGGGTTAAGGTATACAAATGGCCTATATATTTTTTCTGAATAACACAATATCACATTATAACACTTTCTTTACTTGTAGGACAAGTTAAAGGAACTAAGCTTAAATTTCCTTCCCAAATAAGTAGCATACAGTCAATGAGAACCAGTTTGGGTAAATGTAATGAAAGCTTATGCCTTGGCTCCTGTTTATGGGTATGTGTAATACAACTTAGGCATCTATAGGTCAAAACATAAAAATCTAAAAAAAAAAAAAAAAGAGGGAGGTGGGAGGTGGGGTACTATCCTTTCTGGGATACAAATGGAAAACTCTGTGTTTCAATCCTATTGATAAATTTTCAATTTTTCTGATCTTGAAAATAACAATGGGAGGAGAATTTTATGTTCCCACAGGTAAAAATCACCAATCTAAATGCCTGAAAACATACAACTTATGGCTGTGCAGGATGAACTGGGGAATGCCAGCAGAGAGGTTGACCCATCTGAACATTAAGGAATGAGGAACCTCAGACTGCCTGAGACACGGACACTGAGCATCTCTCTGAATAATATTGGGGTTGACTGTTAATAATGGACCCTAATGCTGAGAAACCTTCCTACCTCTCCCCCCCCTTTTTTTTTAGGAAAAAGAAAAACAGGATGGTAATGAAACCACTCCCAAACTGTAAACTAGAGCCAATTGTTACAGTGGTAATTTCCTATAAAACAGGCACAACGTATTAACTGATTGATAGGCATAGGAACTGTGAAAGGATATTTCTCTATCTAGAGCCAAATTCAATAGTAAAGTGTTTATAAGTTGTGTAATTAAGCAAAATATATTACTACAGGAAAGCTCTGACATCAGCAATGAATTATTCTGCCTAGGAGATGTTGGCTAGGGGATTCAAACCCCCCCCCCCAAATTATAAAGGCCTTTTGCCTATAAGTGGGATATATGCAAGGAGAAAGGCAGTAAGTCCCTGTTGTCGAAGACCTGGTGTGAGCATGAAAAATGTTATGAGACGTCACTTGCTAGCGTACAACTGGCCTCTGAAATGCTAGAGAGCGTTACCAAAGGCCACTAAAGCAATACAGCAAAATATTGGTCTCCCTGAGACAAGCAAGACTCCTCCGTCAATATCAGCTACACCTCAACAGCCTGGAGATACTGTGCAACAGTGGCAGCCAAGTGTCTATATATATCCCAAATCTATTTGGCTATTAGCTCTCTCCTTGGAGGAATAACTCACAGCGGATGCCACAAGCTTATGTCCTCTAGTGGTTAGGCGATGTTATAAGCCACAATAAGAACTTGTCACCCTTTATAGAGAAACCACAGTTTGCGGATTAGCATACCATCCAAGCATCTGTGTCTATGCTCACAGCTTAGCTTGACATAATAAGTGGTACTGCTTAAATGCCTGTACATCCAATAGCTTGTGCTTTGTTAGTATGACTAAAAAGGGTATCACTGGGAAAGCTGTCAATCCATGAAGGGAAACAAACTGAACAGACTGGAGTCCAAAATGACAACTCCAAAGAAATTAGACTGTTTTCTTCTCACCCACTTGTGCCCCTTTCCCAAAGCCCAGGGAACAAACTGCGGAAGAGGAGGCGTGGTAGATTGTAAGGGCTGTGGAGAGATAGGGGTGAATCATGAGACTACAGGAATATAGTCTGGACACCTGATTGATCAACATGCCTGTGCATACAAGCTTCTCCAACTGGACTATGGGAATCTTGGGTTGTTCAAAATTTGGACATAGATACTTGCAAAATGCACCAATTAATTAATTGTATGACATACTGAGTAACATCAATGTTATCTGCAAACAAGTGTGTCATTGTATTGTAGAATCCCTTAAAAATAAATTAAAAAATAAATAAATAAATAAAATAAAAAATAAAAAAATAACAGTAAAGTAGTATCGTATTGATCAATGAAAGGTAGATCAATGAAATGAAAGGAAATTTGTAAATATAAACACATATGCTTTTAACATGAATTGATGTACAGATGCAATGTACAGACAGTTAAGGGAGTAAAACCTAATCACTTCAATAAATTACAGTGTAATTTGAAACGTCCATATGCAAAAGATGCCTTCAATCATTACCTCTTGCGGCATGAAAACATTAATTTGAAATTGATCATAAACCTAAATATTCTGGCACTGGAGAGATGGCCTAGCAGTTAGGAGTGGCGACCACTCTTGCAGAGGACCCAGTTCCAGGGGAATCAGACACCCTCTTCTGACTTCTGGGGCATTGCACGACACAGGTGTACAAACCTACATGCAGACAGTAGAGCCATACATATACAAAAATAAATTTTTTAAAAAAATTAAAAAGACAAACAGAAACAAAACAAAAGACACCTAAATGTTCTAGAAGCAAACTTAATAGAAAATTTGGTGAGTTTGGAATAGAAAAATATTTTTAATGGTTTACATATTATTGTCTGTATGCAGGATGTGAAACTGTGGGGATGCAAGCCATGATACACATGTGGAAGTCAGAGGACAACTTTTGTGGAGTCAGGTCTCTGTTTCTCCCATTAGATGGGCTCTAGGGATCCAACTCATGCTGCCAGGCTAACACAGCTAGCACCTTCACCCAGTGAACCATCCCACTAACCCCTAGACAAATATTTTAAAATAGGAACACAAAAACCTCAAAACGTTAAAAAAGTATTAAGTTTTATTTTACTAAACCTGAAGAATTTGCTCTTCCAAAGAATCTGTTGAGGAAATGAAATGTTGACGTATACTCTGAGAAAAATATTTACAAAAATATATTTGACAAAGGACTTATACAGACACTTATCAAGCATCTATAACTCCATAATAAAAAGGTAAGTAATCTATTTTCCATAGGCAAAATACTTGTCACTTTCTCAAACACAAATGAATCTTACAAATATACTGAATGAAAGTAAAAATTCATTTTATAAAATGAATTATTAAGAAATTGGAAAATATCATAAAATGAAACATAATCATTGTGATTACATGTATACATTACATATATGGACACAAAAGGATAACTCTCACCTCAAAGGGGTTAAGAGATAGTTTATTCTGGAGCCAAATATGAGTGACGAAGGCCCAGGAATACAGATTTAGGATTCCCCAAATTCCATGTTCCAGTGTGGTCACAGATGCATTACAGTTTTATAGTAACAGAACAAAGAAAAGTAATAAATCAAGGCACCTTTCAAATACATTGGTGGATGTATTCAGGAGGCAGGTCATGGCAAAGCAGGGGATTCTACTATAGGTCTCAGATGCTGCTATCTGATGATATCTATAGCTTTTTGATAGGTGCAAACTAGTGGTCTTGTAAGTTAACACATTTCGAAATATGTTTTTATTTGTTTGTTTTTTATCTGTTAGGTCAGCTACAGAGATGGGAAAGAAGTGGCAATTTAGGGGGCAGAAACAGGGCCCAAGATAAAGCATAAATAGTTGAACCTGCAACATTCCAAACTGTCCATAGCATTAATCAGTTGATCAACCTTGCAGGAGGCTCAGTCCAACATGCAGGATTTTTCTGGGAACTTTCATTCATGTATATATATGAATGAAAAACCTGAAAGAAATCTACAATACTTTGTTGGTATGTGTACTTGACTGGTAAAACTATAATGAAACCAAGGAATTCTAATAAAAATTCAAAAAATCAACCTCTTCTGCTAACGATACACTGTGGGCCTTTGAGTGCTGGTGATGTTCTGTTTCTTGAGCAAATCATGTTTACACAGATGTTTGCTTTATAAACACAGGTGTTCCCTTACAAAGCTAATGAAAATAAAAATTTTAAGTAACCACAAGTGAAATAAAGATAGAATCCAAAACCAGCAGCCCCTAGGGAACAGCAACAACAACAAAAGAATAATGAAAATTTAGTAAATATACCAAAAAACAAAAAGAGAGTTATCACAGAGAAAGGCAGAGTAGGTAGGAAAGCACACAGACAAGTTCAGAAAGAGAAGAGACAAACAGCCAAAATGTCAGAGTCAACCTTGCAGGAATCTAGAAACTGGTCAAAACCCACAATGCCAGGAAATTCTTAATGAAGAGAGAATGTGTTGCATTGTGATAAGGGAATGCTGGGTCTTTCCAGTCCCCACCTTCCAATCTTCATCTCCCAAGATCAGTACTCACCATGAAGATGGCAGCCTACCACAAGGAAAACAAGAATTGTGGATACATTTGAACTAATCTGGCAGTGCTCTAAAGGACTAGTGCAAAGACTTGCAGCATTCTCAAGACTGAAGGAGGCTTCTTAGGTGGCACTCACACACAAAATGTATTTAATAGAAAATATGAAGGAATCTGGGGATTGCAATAGAAAACAGTAAAAAAATAAACAATAAAAAAACAAAAAATAAACAATAGAAAAACGGGAACCCCACAGGTTACTTCCAGGCCCACTGATCTTTTTGATGTGTATTGAATAAACCTGTCTTTAAAAGTATACACACTGAAAATCAGGAGAAGAAATTTGGGAAAGGAGCTATGTAGAGAGAGCATATGAATACTTTTTTAAATTTTTATTTATTCTTTATGTGTATGAATGACTGCATGCAGGTCTGTGCACCTGTGTCCTGCAATGCCACAGAGGTCAGAAGAGGGTGTCGGATTCCCCTGGAACTGGAATTAAAGACGGCTCTCAGTTGCCATGTGGGTGCTGGGGATCGAACCCCGATCCTCTGCAAGAGCAGTTGGCTTTCTTAACCGCTAGGCCATCCTTCCAGCCCAAGAGAGCATGTGAATACTTTTAAAGCTCAACCATAAAACTGGGAATCCAGAATGTTCCCATTGGTATAATAGTGTCATGTATGTTAGGTGGTGCCTAACCACTTTCTGTAGGATTTAAGACCTGTTACAAAGGATGTAATTCATGCCTGGTACTATAAGCCCTGTCAAGAACCTATAGTTTAGGGGAATAGGCCCTATGGGAAAACCTATTAACGATTATTTTTTTTAATTGGGCATATACCAAATTGCCTTCTAAATGCTTACCTTTGGACCCACAGATTAGTGCGACTCTCAGCCCCCATCTGGGACACATCCCTTTTTGCAGTGGTTAGCCATTAATACAGAGACTGGGGATGGCCAGACTATATAGACAGGGCTGTCATTTCCAATTCCTCTTCTGGGATATGATCCTCAGAGTGGATGATATAGATGACACATGTAGGAATATGCGCTCAAGAGTCATTCATTCTTAACTATTTGAGCATGTAGAGATCAATGTTAGGTATGTTTCTTAGTCCCTCTCCACCTTATATTTTGAGGTAAGGTCTCTCACTGAATCTGGAATTCGGAGATTGGCTCATGTCAGCAAACTCCAAGAATCCTTGCTCCACTTTCCCAGCCCTGGGATTGCAGGTGAGAGCAGGCATGCCAAGCTTTCATGTGGATGCCAGAGATTAAACTCAAGTCCTCATGTTTCTGTGGCAAGCATTTTACTGACTGACCCATTTCCCCACCCTCAGATTTTTAAAAATAGTAAATACTCAACTATTGTATTATGTAAAACAGCTTAATATGTGAATGGATGTATAAATCAATGGTAGCATGAACATAAGTGACGAGGTTTCGGTGAAAGGAAAAGATTATAAAGAAGAATGAGGATGTGTTTGGAGAAATACATAGATTCCTTATCTGGATCACAGCACTCTCATTGGCTGTGCTTAAGCTCAAATTCATCGAATTGCAACGTGTAAGTATATGCGCTTAATTGTATATCAATTATACCTCCTGAATGCTATTTTTAAAGTTTCGTCTGCTAATAATACTTTCCAAACACATTAGGAGCTTCACTGTCACATTTGACTATGCCTATGTGTTCAGGTTTCCCAAAATACAGTACATTGAACCAAAGTGGTTTGGAAGTCCTTACTGTAGGGCCTAAGTAATTTTAGAAAGTGAATCCAGCAAAATTTCCCAAAAGATACGACATTTATTTTGAGATAAAGAGAGCAAACAAGAGATGGAAATGATAAAAAGATAAGAAACTTGAGAGAGCCACAGAGAAAAATGAACCCTGGGAAAATTTATTTTCCTCATTTGATTGAATGCTCCTAGTTTTTCTGGATCAAAATTAGGTTAAGAAATTTTTTTCAAATTCAAAGTATTAAACTATTTTATTGATTCGAGAATTTCCCACCCTTATCTTACCACTCCCTCCATTTCATGTCCTCTATCATTATTTGTCTTTTCTTAAAGGCATATTTGTACTTTGAATATGGATTTAATAAAACAAATCTTGTTTTAAATAAGCCACATTCATTTTGTATTGCATAAGCATAAAACCTTAAAATACTTAAGCAGTAGTTCTTAATTGTAAGTTTACCTATTACTTCCCTCATGTCCTACGAAGCACGACATATTCCCAACAGCAATACCTGTCAGATGTCAATTCTCCAGAGAGGTTCTACTACAACCACTTCCCCGTGTGTGCTGTATGGCTTTAGTATCAACTTGACACACATGGATTGAGGGAGCCTCAACTGGGGAATTGGCTCCATTGGATTGGCCTGTGGCCACATCTGTGGAGTATTGTCTTGATTGGTGAGCAGTGTGGGAGGGCCCAGCCCACAACGAGTGGTGCCACCCTGGGCAGGTTGTTGTATACCATATAAGAAGGCATGCTGGGCATGAGCCAGGGGAGCAAGCCAGTGAACAGTATTCCTCCATGGCCTGTGCTTCAGCTCCTGCCTCCAGGTTCCTGCCTTGGGCTCCCTTAGTGATGAACTGTGACCCAGGAGATGTAAGCAGAATAAACCCTTTCCTCCCCAAGTTGGTGTCGGTCAGAGTGTTTTGTCACAGCAATGGAAGACAAACTAGAACAGAAATTGGTACCAGGAGTGGGGTTCAAACCCATGTGGACATATAATAACTGTATTAGTCACTTTTCTGTTGCTGTGACAAACCATCATGACTAAGTGAACTTATAAAAGGAAGAGTTTATTGGAGCTTATGATTGACGGTTCCAGGGAATCAGAGTCCATTGTGGCAGGAGGCATGGTGGCCAGGGCTGGAGCAGCAAACCAAGGTTCACATCTCGCAATGAGCACTGGAAGCAAAGAGAGTAAGAGACTGGAGACTGCAAGGCTTGTTAAACTCACTAAGCCTGCCCCCAATGAAGTAGTTCCTCCAGCACTGTAACACCTTCTAAGACCTCCAAGAACAGTGCCACCAACTGGAGACAAAATGTCTGAATACTTAAAGCCTATGGGGAACATTCATTCAAACCACCACATTCCACTCCCTGGCCCCCATAGGCTCATGACCATATAAAATGCAAAATGCATTTAGTCCAACCTTAAAAGTCCCCAAAGTCGTTACCAGTCTCACTTCTATTCAAAAGTCTCTTCTGAGACACAGGCCAACCTCTTAACTGTAAGCTCCTGTAAAATCAAAAGGCAAATTACATACTCCCAACATACAGTGGAACTGAATACACATTCCCATTCCGAAAGGGAGGAATAGAGGTATAGTGAGGAAATACTGGACCAAAACAAGTCCAAAAACCAGCAGGGCAAACACCAAGTCCAGTAGCTCCATGTGCGACTTCTGGGAATTTACTTCCAAAGGGCTTAGATGGCTCAGCTCTTCCAGGATTGCATGCAACATGGGTCTCTTCCTTAGGCTGGTACCACTCCCTGTATGCAGCTCTGCTTGGCAAATATCTCACAGCACTGGCATCTTGAATGTCTTCTTGGGGTCTCCGCTGCCAACCAGGCTTCACATTCACAGCTTCATGAAATGGCCTATCAGGGCTTTCTTTATTCAGGGATGCCCCTGCTGCACTCTGCCTGGCCTCTGTGGCTCTCTGAAACCATGGAGGAAGAACTGATAACCCCTTCATTCTTGCATCCTTCGTGCCTCTAAAGCCAGCATCATGTGAATGAAATTGCCTAGTTTGGCCGCAAGTTCGGGATGGACTCTCTCCTACTTTAACCACATTTGCAAATTTTCTCTGCCCTGGACTTGTTGGGGTAGAAAACGCTTTCAGTATTTTCCTTTCAAAATTTGGAGGCTTAGCTGGCTGTGGTCTTGCCCTGAAGGTACTATTTCTGTTGTTTACTTGTAAATCTCGAGGAGGCCCCTCCTTAATCACTTTAATCTCACTTTTTCCATTGTTTACTTGTAAATAGCTAGGCCTCTCCTTAATCACTTTAATCTCACATTTTCCATTGTTTACTTGTAAATGCTAGGCCTCTCCTTAATCACTTTAATATCCTTATCAAAAGGAACATCTCCTTCACATGCCTTGGCCCCACCTTTAATCTTCCTAGTGCAGTTTTCAGATCCAAACTGTACATTCTGCATTTCTTTCTGCCCCATCTGCTCTTCTTCACTGTAGATCTGTACAATATTCACCATTAATAGCCACGCCACCATTTCTACATTAGGCTGCCTTGAAATATCCTCCACCAAAGACATTAGTCCATTGCTTTTCAACTTAGTATCAGGCAAGCATTTGGGCTGTAGGCAAACTGTGGCCAGACTCTTTGATAAAAGATCCCAGTTGCTGCCTAAGTCTTTATTTTCCTCTGGAACTACATTTTTTGCAGCAATGCTTTCTTCCAGGCTTCTATTAGAATGGCCCCTTAAGCTCTGCTTAAAGTAGTCAACAGCTTTTCTAGCCCAAAGTTTCAAAGTCTTCTACATTTCTCCAAACATCCACATGGTCAGGTTCTTCACAGCCAGCAGCCAACTTTCTGGTACCAAATAACTGTATTAGTCACTTCTCTGTTGTTGTGATAAAGCACCACGACCAAGTGAACTTATAAAAGGAAGTGTTTATTGGAGCTTACGATTGACGGTTCTAGGGACTCAGAGTCCATTGTGGCAGGAGGCATGGTGGCCAGGGCTGGAGCAGCAAACCAAGGTTCACATCTCGCAATGAGCACGGGGAGCAGAGAGAGTGAAAGAGTGCAGACCGCAAGGCTTGTTAAACTCACTAAGCCTGCCCCCAATGACGTATTTCCTCCAGCACAGTCACAGCTTCTAAGACCTCCAAGAACCATGCCACCAACTGGAGACAAAATGTCTGAATACTTAAAGCCTATGGGGGACACTCATTCAAACCACCACACTGTGGGAATCTCTGTTCTTATATTTATGGTTTCATTTTTATGAATCAGAAAACCAAGTTTCTAAGACAGTGAGAACTTCTTCAAGATCACAAAGCAAGGAAATAGCATGGTTGGCACTAGCACCCAAGTTTTCTGACTCTCAAGCCACTGGTGCCCTTTCTAAATTAACCAATGAGAGAATAAAGTATAAATTGAGATCAGATTAAAATTGCAGATTAAGACCACTGAGATCAAGACCACTCTTGCAAACATAATCTCCATTTGAAATTCCCCATTCTTAGCTTTCTCATCTTTAAGAATACATGCTTAATATTTTTTAATGTTTGGAACATTGCCCATGAAATGGCACCTAAAGTGTTTTTTTTTTCTTTTTTCTAATTTTATTTATTTTTGTATGTGTATGAATGTACTGTCTGCATGTAGTTTGTGCACCCGTGTTGTGCAATGCCTCAGAGGTCAGAAGAGGGTGTCAGATTCCCCTGGAACTGGAGTTCTCCTGCAATTGGAGTTACAGATGGTTCTCAGCCGCCATGTGGGTGCTGGGGATCAAGCCCGGGTCCTCTGCAAGAGCAGTCGGTGCGCTTAACCGCTAGGCTATCTCTCCGGCCCCACCTAAAGAGTTTTTTAAACAAGTTCACTGTTAGTTAGCATTAGTAATAATACCGGTTTCATTATTAATTACATTTAACCCTAAACAAACATTCCTAAACTTTTTATATTCACAAACAGGACAGAACTATTATGATTGACCATGTTATCACACCTCAATGGGCCCATTACCTCTAAGTATGGTATAAAGAATTTAGATCCAAGATTCTGATTTCAACTGTGGTCCATGAATCCAAAGAGAAGATTGCAATTCAGTGATTATTTCAATAAGTTAATGAGATTTCTTACTTCCTAGGGCAAAATTTTCTGTAATCCTGCCATTGAGAGAGGAGAGGAAGAGAGAGAGAGAGAGAGAGAGAGAGAGAGAGAGAGAGAGAGAGAGAGAGAGAGAAACTTGGGAAAGAAACCAAGACAACATAATAGAGTAACTATAAAAATAAGAGAGGTGCACACCAATGCTAGGGTGAGGAAAATATTTCTGACAAAGCAACTCCTTTTGCACATTTGTTTGATCTTTCTCCATGGTAAAAAGAAAGAGAGACAGACAGAGAAAATTACACTGCAAGAAAATTCGGGTACTTGATGTAGGGGTTGGGATTTCAGACACAAAAGTATAAAAAGAACCCTTGATATTTTGGGACATCCTTAATGAGCTTTGGAGAAAAGAAATTGAGGGCTGCCACAGATGTCTAATAAAATTTCAAGGATTATATCTTGCCATCCTTGGTAACTTATTAGAATTATGGAAAGAATGAAGTGGTCTGGCAGCTTGCCACTCATAATTAAGCCCATCAGTATTAGCAAAAAACAAGCTAGCAAACTCTAACTCTGAAAGGGGGCTGATATTAAAGCCCATGTCCAGCCAACTCAATTGCATTTGTAGGAAGAAGAGAAGATGAAAATCCCTAAGGGTCTTCCAGAAAATTCTGTACAATGAAGTTAATCTCATGTTCAAAGTCTCAGGCTAGAAGCTAGAGATCAATATCTAGACATTGAAGCCTGCATGCTCCAGTTGGAAGAAATTAAGGAAAACAGTGCTTTTGCTTATTGATTCCACAAATATTCAGCAAGAACTTCTTTGTGCCATGCATTCACTGAAGTACTGGAAAGACACTGGGGAAAAGTATTTGATATCATAGGACTTATATTTGAATCAGAAAATAGATAATAAATATTTACATGAGAGTAAATACGTAAAGACATATTCACATACACATTGTTCTAGTTTGTCTTCCATTGCTGTGACAAAACACTCTGACCAACACCAACTTGGGGAGGAAAGGGTTTATTCAGCTTACATCTCCTGGGTCACAGTTCATCACTTAGGGAGCCCAAGGCAGGAACTCAGGGCAGGAACCTGGAGGCAGGAGCTGAAGCACAGGCCATGGAGGAATGCTGCTTACTGGCTTGCTCCCCTGGCCCATGCCCAGCCTGCCCTCTTACACTGTACACAACAACTTGCCCAGGGTGGCACCACTCAGTGTGGGCTGGGCCCTCCCACATTGCCCAACAATCAAGACAATACTCAACAGACGTGGCCACAGGCAAATCCAATGGAGCCAATTCCCCAATTGAGGCTCCTTCAACCCAGGCATATCAAGTTGACACTAAAGCTATCCAGCACACACATACATGTGAGTTTATAGGCCTAGAGTTTATGCATGTGTTTACTAAATATAATACCTGCAACTCACTCTTCTCCTTCTCATGCTTTTATTTCTGTGTGCTTATGTATACATATACCTATATAATATGCCAGTATATTAGCAAGCAAATGTGCTTCTCGATGAAGCATTAATATATTTGAATAGAGAAATGAAGGAAGAAATGGAATAAATTCATGAATTCTCTGGAAAGGCGATGACTCCAGACAGGGAAAACATCACTCAAAGGTTGGGAGCAGAACTGTTCTTGGCATGTAGTGCTGGACAACCTGGCTAATAAGCGCCTCAGTGTGATATCATAGAGACCAGAGTAAAGAATGGGAATTTTACTTGGTGTGAAATACAATTTGCAGAAGGGGGTTGTTTTGTTGTTTCCTTTCATTTTACTGTGAGGCTTGAAGTTTTTCTTTTGTGTTTCAGTTTTGGGGGTGCTTTTATGTTTGGTTTTGTTGGGGGGTTTTTTGAGACAAGACCATCCCTAGAGCTACCGGCCAGCTACTCTAGGCAAATCCAAATCTGCAAACTCCACGTGCAGTGAGAGACCCAGTATCAAAAACAACAAGGTGGAAAATGATTGAAAATTACTCCTTGCACTGACCTCTGGTTTCTCTTCCACACACATGCCAATCTACACCTACATGTACACAAACACATGAATATGTACACATACACACAAATGACTACACTTTAAAACATTGTATAAAAAAACCCCAAAGACTTAGAGAGAAAATATGGTTAGGAACATAACATGTAAAAGTTTTACCACTGATAATGTAAAATTTTAGAAATCTATTTTCATATAACTTTTCATTGTTACATCTATTTACAGCTATTGTTAGATATGTCCTTTATGATATATATCTTACGTTTCAGAACATTTGTGGCTATTTCATGGCATACATTTATTTCTGCAAGTAGAGATTCAACATCAACAAATGTGAACACTTATAATTTTTATTTTGCTTTATAATTTTTCTTGATTTGTTTATTTTTTGTTCATTCTTCAATAATTTCATACAATGTATTCTGATCACACTCACCTCCAAACTCCTCCCAGATCCCCTCCCTTTCCCAACCCACCTAACTTTCTGTCCTCACTTTTCCCCTTTGATTTTATCGTGTATTTGTACATCTCATACAATGGTTCCCAATCAAACACAATTCTCCCCGTGCCCCAACCCCCTATCAGAACTCATGCATTACATCATCCAAGCTAAGCCTTATCCAGTCAAGCTCTTGAATCCAGATGTCCTTTCGTGCAAATTCGTCCACTGGAGTCTAGTCAGCACATCTAGAAATCTTAGGTAAGGTATATTCTTCCTCACAGCAACAATCAGTCTCCTGTAGTTCTCAGTCCAAGGCCAGCCCACCACCCATTTCTCTTGCTTCACTCTAAGACCTTGTCTGAGTTGGCATAGGTCCAGTGCCTGATGCCAACATTGCCACAAGTTCACATGTGAAAGCTTCCAGTCCTCTGGAAGCCTCTGCTTCCCTACATTCATGCACCAGCCCTGGCTCTTACAATCTTTCTGCCCCCTCTTCCACAATGATCCCTGAGCCACAGATGGGTGAGGTTTAATATAGAGGTCCTATCCACGGATATACATTCTGGAGGCTCCCATTCTTTGAAGCTTGACTAGTTGTGGCCTTCTGTTTGCATCACACTCTGTTATTGTGTAAGGAAGCTTTACTGGTGAGATTTAAGTGATGCAGTCATTTTCTCTGTGCCCCTCATTCTGACAGGTTCCACAAGTCTTAGGTCTAGAGGTTCAACTGCAGATGTATCCCCTAGGATTGGGCATCCTTCAGATGTATATTTATTTTCTGTGTCTGACCATTTTTGGGATTCTGCAGTAGTCAACTTCTGTTGCAGAGAGAAACTTGTCTGTAAATATAAGATCCATATTTAGTGTATGATAAGAAATTTCATTTGTCTAGAGATATGACATGATAGGGTTTTCTCTATGCTCTATATCCTCTCCACCAGTCCTCTGCATGTGTCTGAGTTTACAGTGGCTCTCATGAGTTCACCCCCATTGAGAGGGATATAAGTCCAATTAGATAGCTGTTGACTATCACCCAGATAACAGTGCCACTACTGCAACAATAGAGGTAGTGTGCTGTGCAGCTCATTATGGTTATTAGGCTTTAGGGCTGGGTTGTACCATGGATTTTTCTCCCTTAGCAGTGTGCATATTATGCAGCATTATGAGCACTTAACTTCAGGAAGAAGGCTTCCAGGTCAGTCCCTGCTCCATTAATCTAAGTCCTGCTCCTGAAGCATGTCCTATTCTGAGCAGTAGGGTCTTATTTTTCTATTTCTGGTAGATAATCAAGAGCTTTGGCAATAGCCTGCATTATTTTGAGAGTCTCTTGGATCACTCTCACCAACCATTCAAAGAGAGATATCCTCTGTCTGCACTGTGTTCCATGCCACACAGCCCCCAGGTTGCACTACCTGTGTACACTCTATGTGCATTTCTCATAGGGTCAGGGTGTCAGGAGCATCAAACTACACTCTGGGTTCCCTAGCCACCCCAGGTCCAATAATTTCTATTCTTTCTTCTTCCTTTCCTACCTCCCTTCTTCTTCCCCGGGCCCAGCACCCCCATCATCCCCCCACTCTCCTGAGCTCCACTGCCTCCCACCATGCCTCCTGCATCCCCTCCTATCCCCCCCCACATCTCCCACTTTCCCCCTAATAACATCAGTTCCTTACTATCCCCTCTTTTGGGCTCTTTCTTTTCCTTTCCCTCCATGTATCCTTTCCATCTTCTTGGCTCCTGGAGTTACATCAGGATATATACTCATGGATAGGGGATTGATGCTATGCTCCATAAATGAGGGAGAACATATGTTGCTTGCTTTTCCGCCTTTGTGTTACTTCACTTACTAGAACATTCTCTAGTTCCATCCATTTAGTTACAAATTTCATACTTTGATCTTTTCAATGCTGAGTAGTACTCTGTGTAGATAAACCACATTTTCATTATCCATTTGTCAGCTGTGGGATGTTTATGTTGCTACCATTTCTTTGCTGTTGTGAAGAGAGCAGCAACAATCATGGACGTACAGGTATCTCTACAGTAGTGTGAGTCCTTTGGGTCTATGCCAAGGAGTGATATAACTGGGTCATATGCTAGGTTCATTTTTAGTTTTTTGAGAGTTCCCCGTACTGCCTTCCCTAGTGGCTGCACTAGTCTGCATTCCTACCAGCAATGAATGAGTGTTCCCCTTTCTCCCCACACTCAACAACATCCAGTGTTCTTTGTTCTCTTGATCTTAGCCAGTCTGACTGGGGTAAGATGGAATCTTAAAGTGGTTTTTACCTGCATTTCTAGAGTTACTAAGGATGTTGAGCAATTTTGAAGGTGTTTCTTAGGCATTTTGATTTCTTCATTTAAGAATTCTCTGTTCATATCTGTAGCCATCATTTACTTTCTTGCAGCTTTGTTTTCTGAGTTCTTTCTTTGCATATTCTGGATATTAAATCTTCAGTTGAATGTGTAGCTGGTAAAGATTTTCTCCCAGTCACTGGGTTTCCTCTTCACTTCCTTGGCTGTTTCTTTTGCTGTACAGAAGCTTTGTAGCTTAATGAGGTCCCACTTACTGATTGCTGACCTTAATGCCTGAGCAGCTGATGTCCCATTAAGAAAGTCCTTTCCTACACCTACATCTTGGAGGATATTCCCTATGTATTCTTCTAGCAGTTTCAGAGTTTCAGGTTTTATATTGAGGGATGACTTTTGTGCAGGGAGAAAGATAATTTCATTCTTCTCCAGGTGCAGATCCAGTTCTGCCAGGACCATTTGTTGAAGATGCTGTCTTTCCTTCATTGTGTATTCTTGGCACCTTTGAAATTGGATGCACTCATGTTTGGGTCTTCTATTCTGGCCAATTCATCTATGTGTCTGTTTTTGTGCCAGTGCTATGCTGTTTATAACCGCATCTCTGTAATATAACCTGAGTTCTGGTATGGTGAAGCTCCCTGCATTGTTCTTTTTGCTCAAGATTGTTTTGGCTATCCTGGGTCTTTTGTGACTCCATATGAATTTCAGGATGACTTTTCTAGCTCTGTGAAGGATGTTATGGGTATTTTTATTGGAATTGCATTGAATCTATAGATTATTTTTTATTAAATGGCCATTTTCACAATATTGATTCTACCAATCTATGAGCATGTTAGATTTTTCCATCTCCTGCTATCTTCCTGATGTATTTCTTTAAAGATTTGAAATTTTCATTGTAGAGATCTTTAATGTTTTTAATTCAGTTTATTCTTAAATATTTTAATTTTTTGAGATCATTGTGAATGAGAGGGTTTCATCATATGCTTTTTCTGATTGCTTGTTGTTGGTATTATAGAAAGGCTACTGATTGTTGTAAGCTGATTTTGTAACCTGCCACTTTACTGAAAGTATAGATCATTTCTAGTAGTTTGTGGTAGATTTTTTGGATCTCTTATGTATAATACCATATCATCTACAAATAGAGATAATTTGACATCTTATTTTCTAATTAGTAGTCATTTAATTCAAGAGTGTGTTGTTTAATCTCCATGAGTTGGTGTAGTTTCTAAAGCTTCTTTTATTGTTGATCATAAACTTAATTGCATTGTTGTCTGAGAGAATGCATGGGTTTATTTCAATATTTTTTTAAATTGGCTATTGGCTCTCTCCTTGGAGGAATAACCCATGGCTGATGCCACAAGCTTACATCCTCTACAGGTTAGGAGATCTCATAAGCCACAGTAAGACCCTGTCATAGTTAACAGGAAAAAATGTAATTCATGGATCAACATATCATCTAAACATATGTGTCTATACCAAAGTAACCTACCATAACTATTAAGAATGTTGTTGTAAATACCATATATGACTAATTGCCTATGGCTTCATTAGTAGGAATCGAAAGAGTGTTACTAGTACTGGACAACTGTCAGCCATGAAAGGAACAGTCAGCAGAATTGACCGAGAGTCCAAGACAGCAGCATCCAGATAGAGTGGACTGTTTGCTTCTCAATCCACCTACTGCCCGCTTTATCAGCCCCGCCCTAGGGGAATAATCTGCGGAAGAGGGGGCGTGGTTTAGAATGTAAGGGCTGCAATTGAGGTGAATGTGAAACTACAGCAATGTAGTCTGGACTGGACCATCCTTTGATCAACGCTGGATTGAACACACGACCCGTCACCAGCACAGCTGGATGAGGTGGGGCTGAGTGGGGGAAAAAGTGGGGTCGCAGCCAAAGAACAAGCGCAAAGTGCCAACTGGGTTTTCAGGTGAAGGGGAATAAGCAGTTGTAGCAAAATCAATAGGGATTATCACTGATAGGCTGAAAAAAAGATAGGAAAAAAAAAACCGTGAATAGAAATATGACAGGTACAGAAGAAAATTATAGGCAGAATGCTGGATCGAAAGGCAAATAAATGGTAGGAGTTGGGGGGGATGATGGGGGGGTGGGAAGGGGGACAAGGAAGGAGAACGTAAAAAAAAATCCTGAAACTGGAAAGAATTGGGGGGGGGGGAAAAATATGGATGGCAGTATGTAGAACTGGACAGGGAAAGAGAGAGCATCGAAGTAAAAAATGGGGTTTGCAAAGGTAGAAAAGGCAGGAATGCATGGGTGTGTTTATGTTCAAGTATTTGTGTTTAACTTTGGTGGGGGGTGACATTTGTGTGGGGGTTTGGGGGGGGTTTGGCCCAGCCGTGTTAAAAATCGATGTTTAGAAAAGCTTGTCACATGGTGCAAGTAGGGGGGGTGAAAGGCAGAGAAGGTGAAATATCTGTTTAGGGTGCACAGAATAAGGTTGAAAGTATTTAACTGTACGAATGTCATAAATATGGTTCCATGATTTCCTGGTAGGTGGTATTTAAATTCAGAAATATCTTTCGAAACTATCTTAATGTGACCAATTGATCGAGGTCGATTGAAGAGACGTGTGGGTATGGTGAGATTGCCGTAACTTTGCACTGAAGTTGGGGTGAATCTGGTGTTTTGAATAGTCCCTCGAGTATCTATATAAAGGAAGTAGGGTTTCAGGGGTTAGAATGTGGTGCAGCATCAGGTTATAGATTGATAATCTTTTTGTAACTTGTCTAGGAAAAGTCGTTTTCACTAGAAAAAGAAGTGGACCGCTTATCTCGTCTGATAGTTTAATTGAAGATCTGGGTATTGTGCAGCTATTACAGGAATGTGCCGACACGCTGCTGGTGATTTTTAGAGCCAGTTTTCGTGAATAAGTTGTGTCGCATCACTATGATCACCCTAAGGTAGTATTAATCCTTGAAGGTGAGATAAGTCTCTTATGGGAAACAACAAAAATAAGTGGGAGATCTATTTATGATGCCGTTCATAAAGCTAGGTCGGTGGTTATTTGAAAGGGGGAGTTGAGGTCATGTGAGAATTTAAGGCAATAAGTACTTGAAAAGGAGGTATGTGTGTGAAATACTGGGTGTCTTTCATTTCAATTTAAAGATTGTGGCGAATCTTCGTGTGCGTAGAGACTGCACAGAGAGAAGGTCAGGTTAGAGGAAATAGGTCCGCGAAACAGTCGGGTGGGGTAAAAGGTATGTTTCAGCGGGATGCTCGTGGGATAATTAAGGAATGAAAGGCCAAATTAAAACCACTCTGAAGATACCATCTCACTCCAAAAAGACTGGCTTAGAGATCAGGGGGAACATGAGTGATATCAAGTGCTGGATAGGTTGTGTGGAAAATAGAACAGCTCATGGGCGCATTGCTGGTGGGAATGGGCAAAGGCTTTACAGCCGACGATGGAGCAGGCTGGTGGTTGAGAACCTAAGGAGACTCAAATAAGAGCCGTCTTTTGACCGCGAGATATACAACCCTCCTAAGATTATAGTCAGCCCACAAGGACACGAAGCTGGTACTGGGGGGCAAAAGAGTACATGTAACACAGCGATAAGTGGTATGAGCGAAGCGCTGGGGGGAAGAGCACTCGGTTCACAATACAAAAAGATTGAACCAGCCCAGGGTTGGGCCCGATTCAACTGGTCGACGGGGTGTACGAGTGTGAGTAGAGAAAGGATGTGGTACATGTAATACATAAGGATACTATGACAGGAGCAGAATGGGAAGGACGAACGAAATCAAGGGAACGGGTGTTGTCAGGTAATAGAGATGTAGCATATAAAAGAGACATTAATGTGGTAGAGAGGGAAAGAAAGTGAAGTGAACAGACAGTCCCAAGAAAACAGACGTCGCAAATGGAATAGGTCGCGGCCTCAAGTGGGTGGATGAGAGTCAGATACGCACACAAGCGACATAATAGCAAATATTGGTGGTGCGGCATGGAGAGGGAGGCATCATAAAATAGAACAACAGAAAAACACTTAAGGGTCTATTCATCAGCAAAAAAATAACGAACGAAAATGATACAGTCGGAGTAAATTGGGAAGAGTGGGATAGGGGTGGGAGAGGGAGGAACAGAAAAACGGTGTGTAATATTAACCGAATTGAAAAGCATAATTTAAATTGACGGAGAGCTCAGCAGGAGGAAATAACCGGGACGGAAGCAGTTTCCCAGACACTGTGTACAGGTTACATTGAGTTTTAGGACTTAGTAAAGTAAAAATGTCTAAGCAATAGTTGTATTAAACAACATTGGTTTACATAATCTGATAAAAATGGTAATGCAGCTGAATTAAATGGAGATATAATTCGCTATTGCCCACCGGTTTGCGTGTGTTACAGTAAATAGCTGTAGAGGCCAACCTTGGATTGTACAACATACAAAATGTTCTCTATAATTTCGATGTTGTACATATCAACCTTGTAGCATTCTCTTTAAGAGGATTTAACGTAAAAATTAAGTGTGCTTGGGTCCCGAGGTGTTAAATCAAGGTAAATATATTGTCACCCAAAACAACATGGTGAATTTGATGAAATCTTGCCTTGACTCCACCCTATAATCATGTAAAATACAACTATCTTCTGGAGAATCATGGACGGCGAAAAAAAAAGGGGGTGTAATGGAAAGGATACAGAGAAGACGTGAACCCGTTTCAATCAAATCCCTAGAGACATTCAAATCTTAAAACTAACTATGGGAAAAGATGTTTTTTGTTCCAACAACGAACGAGAGAACGAAAACGTCACCAACTTAATGAATGAGAAAAAAAAGATACAGCCTTGCATTGAGTAGGGAAAAGGGAAGGGGATGTACGCAAAGTGGCAAACAGGGAAAAGCTGACCATGTCTAAAGAAAACATTCAAGGAAGAAAAGCCACCGATTGCCATAAACAATCGAACCCCTCTGTGGATGCTAAACATTTAACCAAATGTTTATAATGAGTCCTAAGAAACTTACCTTCTAGGAGTTGCCACGAAAGGTGTTGACTGATATGAAAGACTGAAGAAATCCTTGCCGTCACCACGCCAGTAGAGATAACAACGGTAATAGACAATGATGAGGTACGCCATCCACCAACTGTAAAAATTGGAGACAATATTGAGATAGCTTATTACTCTTAAAAACCGGTAAAACATGCTATATCTAGAATTGACATTCTAGGACATGGAAATGTGGAAAGGATTACGCTCTGTTCAAACCCAAGGTGATAAATACTGAAGTCCATAGGTCGATAAGGCACTCAGGCAAAGTATAGAATACAGGAGGTCGAGCATCAGCAATGTGGAGTTGTTCTACAAGNAATGTTTAAATACCTATATATCTAATTGCTCTTTGCTTCATTAGTAGGATCGAAAAGGTTATTCCTGGACAACTGAGTCAGCCCATGAAAGGAAAGCAAGGCCAGAATTGACCAAGTACCAAGTCAACACTCTCAGAGAGGTGGACTGGTTTTTACCTCATCATCACCTTGCCCCTTTTCAGCCCAAGGTGAATAATCTGCGGAAGAGGTGGGGTGGTTTTAGAATGTAAGGGCTGCGAATTGGTGGTGAATGGTGAAAACTACAGCAATGTAGTCTGGACACTCATTAGTTATCAACCTGTATTTAACACACAACCCGTCACCCACGCACTGGTGTGGGGAGCTGTGTGGGTGTTTCGGGCACAACAAGCCTGCAATGTTTAAATGAAGGACTGCTTGTACTCAATGACATTAACAAAAGAAGAAAAAAAAAATGAAAAAAAAACCTGAGAGGAAAGATGCAGGACAGTTATTGCAGAATGCGCAAGGTGATTCGGTAGTGGTGGGGGGGCTGGGGGAAGGTGATAAAGTGACAGCCATAGGCAGGACAGTTATGGCAGAATGCATGATCTGGGATGGGGTGGGGGTGGGGGGGAGGGAAAGGGAAATAAGCCTGAACTGAATTGGAAAAAATGTATGAAATGCACAAAGCATCAATAAAAATTAATTAAAAAAAAAAAAAAAGATTGTGGATCTTATTTGAATTTCCATTATTTTTTTTGTCTTTTCGAGACAGGGTCTCCCTGTAGCCCCAGCTGTCCTGGAACTCACTCTGTAGACCAGGCTGGCCTTGAACTCACAAAGATCCGCCTGCCTCTGCCTCCCAAGTGCTAGGACTAAAGGCATGCGCCACCACGCCCGGCTTTTTTTTTTTTTGGTCGAATTTTCATTATTATAGCCTCTTTGTTTTCTTTCAGTAACATCTTGAGTGTGGTCATTCATGTCTTCGGTCCTTTGTATTGTTTTGAGTATTCTCTGTAGGGCTGGTTTGATAGACATGAATTCTTTCAGCCTATTCATGTCATGAAAAAATTTTCTGTTCTCCTTCAACCTTGATAGATAGTTGCCATCCAAGGTCATTTAGAGCTGGGGATACTTTGGTCCAGACTCTTCTGGCTTTCATAGTTTGCATTGAGAAGTGAGCTGTGATTCTGATGAGTTTTTGTTTATATGTAACTTGTTTTTCTCCAGCAGCCTTCAGTGCCCTCTCTTTGTTCTGTATATTTAATGCTTTTACTATGATACGCCATGGAGCTTTTGTGTTCTGGTCATGTCTAGTTGGTGTTCTATATGCTTCTTGAATCTCTATAGGTAAGTCTTTCCTTAATTTGGGGAAGTCTTCTTTTATAATCATGTTGAAGATCTGTCCAACGCCAGTGGCCTGAGATCCTTCTCCTTCCTGTCTGTCCATAATTCTTAGATTTGGTCTTGTCATGTTGTCCCACATTTTCTGCATATTCCATTCCTATGTTTTTAAAATTTTTACATAGTCTTTGCTTAAGGACTCTTCTTAAGGATCTTCACTTTGTCATCCTGTCTTGGTACTGTTTTCTGTTTCATTCATTCTGCTTGTGAGGCTTTTTGTTGCTGTTTCCAATTACCTTATTGGGCTCTTAGAATTCGTGCAGATTTCTATTTGGGTTTTCCTCACTATTTCTATCTCCTTTTTGTGAATTCAGTTTTCAAGTTATGAATTCTTTTTAATATTTGATTAAGCCACATATTTGTATACTCCTGAGCTTGCATCACAAGTTCTTTGAGTTGCTTGTCTGTGTTTTCTTTAAGTTCTTTGATCATGTTTACAATTGTTCTTTTAAATTCTGAGTCCAGCTGTTCCCTGAAATGGTTCTCCTTGCAGTGCACTTCTGGAGGAAGAGAGGGTTTTGTTGGGGACATATTCTCTTGGTTTTTCATATTATTTGTGGTTTTGCACATATTTGCTGTTTGGGCATATGGATGTTCTTTGGTGGTTATCTGACCAGTAGGTACTTCTGTTTGGCTTTTGTTTGATTGAATTTTCACATGTTTATATTGTTAATGTAGCTTGGTTTCTTTTTGTACTGAGTTCTAGGTGGGCATTTTTTTTCAGCAGATTGGGAGTCAAGGAAGTTGGAGATTGTGACCACCTCAGGGATTGCTTAGCAGTCTGTGCTAGGGTGTTCAGCAAGGCTTGGTTAGGGAGATAGATCAGAGGTCTAAGGTAGAAGATTTGGTGCCTACCCGTGTCAGAGGCTGGCAGGTTCAGGGTGGGGAGGATGAGAAGAACTGAAGAGAGAGGAAATCAGGTTCTGACTTACCATTGTCCTAGGTAGGGTAAGACTGTCCAGCAGGTCAGGCACTAGGGGAGATGGGGTTTGGGGTTACCCGAAGGGGCGGGGGGGACTCAGCCACCTCTGCTAGGGTGTTGGTCATGATAAGGAATTGGTGCCTGCAGGTATCCTAGGCTGACTGAGAACAGGGTGGTGTTGGGCTAGAGAAACTGAATAAAGAGGTTGGTGGGTGGGGTCTGACTTACAAAGGTCCTTCTTCGGGCAGGTCTCTTAAGGAGGTTGGGGTTGAAGAGGAACCGAATAGAGGAAAGCAGGGACCAACCAGCATCCTAAGCAAGGAAAGTGTCTCTTGTATTTTCATGTCTTTTTGTTAATCTAAATTCTATATATTAGATAAAACATGTAATTTGTCTTTATGAGTATAGGTTATTTCAATTATAATAATGATCTCTCTAGTTCCACCACCCATTTTCCTGCAAATGACACAATTTCACTGTTTTTTATAGTTTAATAATACTCCATTGTATAAATAACATTTTTTCATACATTCATATAGATGAAGGATCTATACTACTTCCATGTACTGTCTATTTTTAAATATATATTTTTTAGTTTTTTTTATTTATTTTTGTATATGTATGAATGTACTGTCTGCATGTAGGTTTGTGCACCCCATGTCGTGCAATGCCATGGAGGTCAGAAGAGGGCATCAGATTCCCCTGGAACTGGAGTTAAAGACAGTTTTCAGCCACCATGTGGGTGCTGGGGATCGAACCTGGGTCCTCTGTAAAAGCGGTTGGCGCTCCTAACCGCTAGGCTATCTCTCCAGACCCATAGTGTCTATTGTTACAAATGTCATAATGGCCTATAAGGTCCCTTTCTTCCACATCCTTGTCAACATATATTGGGTTTTGTTTTCTTTTAATTATATTTATATTATTATATTTGTTTATATATTGTGAAGGTATGCATGTCAGAGGTATGTGGAAAGTCAATCATTTCCCTTCCACCATGTGGGTTCAGGGGATGGAACTCAGATTATCAGGCAATAATTAATTCTTTCCTAATTTCATTTACTTTTTCTTCTAGATTTATTTTTTGCTAGATTTTGAACTTGAGTATATCTTTTATGTTTGTTTATGTGTAGTACTCCTTTAAATATCTTCTGCACTACCAACTTAATGATTTTTTAAAAATTATTTTAGTGTATACCTATCATGGAATGTTTTTATTTTCCCTTCAATTTTAAAGGACAACCTTGTTAGATATAGCAATCTTGACTGACATCTCTTTCTGTTGAAGATTTTAAATTTATCAGCTTGTGCTCTTGTGGCCTTTAATGTTTCTGTTGAGAAGCCTGCTTATTTTTCTGATGAGTTTGACTTTTTAATTAATTTGACATTTCTTTCAGCTTTCAGTATTCTTGCTCTGTTCTGTACTCTTAGAATTTGATCTACAATGGTATATGGAGAGGTTCTGTGCTGGCCATTTCTATTAGAAGGTTCTAAATGCATTCTTGTACTCGATGTCTATTTTTCCCTAGCTTTTAGAAGCATTCTGTTACAGTTTCATTACTTGCTCTTCTATGCCTTCCATTTGTGGCTTGGCTACCTTTCTGTGCCAGAGATTCACAAGTTTTGTCTCTGAATTCTATCCTAGACAGCCTAAATATTGTTGCTTAATATTTTTATTGCTATCTGAATTAAACAATTGCACAATTTTGTCTTCAGTCAATATTATTTTTGCTAGTACCAATTGATGATCCTTGCCATTGAATTTTTTACATAATTTACTCAAGTTTTCATTTCTAAGATTTCAGGGGGTTTTCCCACAATCCCCTTCTACTAAATTTCTTGTCCAATTTCTTCATCTGAGTCCTGGACTAACTGCTTTGTTTCATTTATCTGTTTATTTAAATCCTTTGAGGCCACTGAAATTTTTATATTTTTGTTAATTCTTTGAGAATTTTATACATTGTGATTATAACATATTCATCCTTCCTCAAGTTATCCCAACTCCCACCCAACTTTATATCTTCCTTTTAAAAAAATAACTGAGTTCAATTTGTGCTGCTTGTATACTCCTGGGTGTGTGGCCATACACTGGAGCATGGTTACCTCACCAAAGGGCCACATTCTTAAAGAAAACTGACTTTCCCTCTCTGAGCAGTTACTAATTGTCAATAGCTTCTTAGTTAGCTATTTTCCCCACTCTATGCTGGAGTCTTGTTTGAGTTTGTGAAGGTTTTGTACAGGTCATCACAACTGCTGCAAGTTCATATGTGTACCTGCCCCATTGTGTCCAGAAAATACTGTCTCTCTGTGGTTACCCAGCACCTCTGGCTCTTACGATCTTTCTGCCCTTTCTTCCATGATGATCCCATTTGGGGCTGAACACTCCTCAATCTATTCTTTGCACATTGACCCATTGTGGTTCTCTGTGCTGAATAGCTTTAGTGTCAACTTGACACACCTGGGTTGAGGGAGCCTCAATTGGGGAATTGGCTCCATTGGACTGGCCTGTGGCCACATCTGTGGAGTATTGTCTTGATGGTCGAGTAGGGTGGGAGGGCCTGGCCCACAATGAGTGAGTTGTTGTGTACTGTATAAGAAGGCAGGCTAGGCATGAGCCAGGGGAGCAAGCCAGTGAACAGCATTCCTCCATGGCCTGTGCTTCAGCTCCTGTCTTCCAGGTTCCTGCCCTGAGTTCCTGACTTGGGCTCCCTAAGTGATGAACTGTGACCTGGGAGATGTGAGCTGAATAAACCCTTTCCTCCCCAAGTTGGTGTCGGTCAGAGTGTTTTGTCACAGCAATGGAAGACAAACTAGAACAGAAATTGCTATATTCCAGAGGGGAACCTATGTTCCAGAAGGGAAGCAGAGAAATTGGTACCAGAGAGTGGGCTATTGCTGTGACAGACCTGACCTTGGTGTTTTGGGGAAGGATTATGGAGGCATTTGGAACTTTGGGCAGGAAGATCATTGAATGCCTAAAAGATCATTGTTGTGGAGCTTGGAACAGTTTTGTTGAAGGAGTTGGAGGCAATGGAGGCCTGGCTTCTGAACTTTCAAAGGGAAGCAGAGATCATCAGGACTGTGTAATCTGTGGATTCTGGTCAGATGGGGCTGAAGAATCAGCTGTAAGTAACAAGAGACCAGAACCTGAAGTGAAATCTTTGTTGTACTGGGATAATTGATGCTGGTTAGCTGGGGCTGAAAAATCAGCTGTAAGTAACAAGAGGCCAGCATCACTGTGGTGAAATCTTCTGGGAAGAATTTCTTCAGGGTCAGCACACAGAAGCTGTGATCCAGAAGGAGCCTGATCCTCCATGTCAAGCCAGAAGCAGGACTTGGTAGAGTGTAAGAGTCTCCTATATGGTCCTGGTATTGAAATTTGAGGGGATCACAGACGGCAGCCAAGGCTTGGCACTGTGAGAGGTCAGGAAAGACCATTGGTGGAAGTGCACCTCAGTTGCCATGAAGACCCCAGGATTGCAGGGGTCATGAATAGAAGCTGAGGCTTTGCACCAGGAGAGGTCAGAAGACACCATTGGTGAAGGTGCTGCCTCAGTTTCAGTGGTGACCCCTAGCTTTTTGGAGATGCCAGGACCATGGGACGATCACCAAGAGCAGCAGCAGGTGTGGAATAGAGTCGGCCTGGGCCTGCGAGATGAGCTGTGTGTGCTACAGATGGCAGAGTCAGAGAAGGGGGCTGCCGAAACCCTTTGCAGCCCAGAAGATTGTGAGTCCCAGGTGTCCAGCCTTGAGCTACTTTGCCAGACTTAGGTTTTGTTTGAGTGTGCCTGATTCTTCCCTTTGAAGTAAGACAGTACTGGTTTTGGATTTGACAGCAACCCACAGTTAAGAGACTTTTAACAGACTGCGAACTTTTAAGTGTTGGGACATTTTAAAGACTGTGGGGCTTTTAAGGTTGTACTGTCTTAGGTTGTGATTAATGTTAACATCATACTTTGGGGATAAAAACTGGAAAAGTGGTGGTTTAATACTGATGTGTTTTGTGTGTCAAGTTGACAAGGGGTCAATTTTGCTGGATAGCTTTAGTGTCAACTTGACACACCTGGGTTGAGGGAGCCTCAATTGGGGAATTGGCTCCACTGGATTGGCCCATGGCCACATCTGTGGAGTATTGTCTTGATTGTCCAGCAAAGTGGGAGGGCCCAGCCCACAATGAGTGGTGCCACCCTGGGCAGGTTGTTGTGTACAATATAAGAAGGCAGGCTGGGCATGAGCCAGGGGAGCAAGCCAGTGAACAGCATTCCTCCATGGCCTGTGCTTCAGCTCCTGCCTCCAGGTTCCTGCCCTGAGTTCCTGCCTTGGGCTCCCTAAGTGATGAACTGTGACCCAGGAGATGTAAGCTGAATAAACCCTTTCCTCCCCAAGTTGGTGTCAGTCAGAGTGTTTTGCCACAGCAATGGAAGACAAACTAGAACATTCTCCATCCCAATTACCAAAAAGCACCTTTTCTGATGAGGTTTGAGAGATTCACTAATCTATGTGTAAAATGATAAGACATTAGAATTGTGGTTTTTTAAATTTTTTTCATTTTTATTTATTTTGTATGTGTATGAATGTACTGTCTGCATGTAGGTTTATGTACCCATGTCATGCAATGCCGCAGAGGTCAGAAGAGGGTGTCAGATTCCCCTGGAACTGGAGTTAAAGATGGTTCTCAGCCGCCACGTGGGTGCTGGGGATCGAACCTGGGTCCTCTGCAAGAGCAGTCAGCACTCTTAACTGGTAGGCCATTTCTCCAGCCCCAGAAGTGTGTTTTATAATATATTCATTTAGCATAATAATATTATGGCCTGTGACCTGTGTAGTCATAGGTTCTTGGCCCCAGTAGCAATTCCAGGTGTGGATTTCATCTTGTAGAGCAGGCAGCTCCCAGGCTTCACAGTTGAAAAAAGCCGATGATTACTCTTCTCCCCCAGTAGTGTTCATAGCACCTTGAAACTTCATGAGAGCTCAGCAGTAGAGATGAAACTTCAAGGTCAGTACCAGGTTCATTTCTTCTTGTTTGTTCTACAATGTCTTCATCAACAGGATCTTCCCATCAAGTTCTAGCAGGTAACAAAGAAAATAGCAATCATCTGTAATATGTGAATGTGTATGGGACCCCAACTCCAAAACAGGCTACATTTCTGACATTGGATTTTTTGTTAGGCTGTTGTGTCTAGTATAGTCACAGTCACTCCACTATGGGGTAACTCCATTTCAACTTTGTATCTATGTGTGCATATATATTTTATGAAGCTTTTACAGTAGTAAGATTCTATTTGACTTTTTCTAAAAGCTTTCAGTGTTAGGTATGTCTCCTCATACTCCCTCCTCTACCTGGCCTCCCATTCTCCAGCCTATTTAACCCTTCCTGTTTCGTTATTCCCCTTTTCCCCTTTATATCTCTGAATTCTATCTCCCATTTCTTAAGAGCCCCCACTCCATGGTCCCTTACTACTTTCCTGACCTTTGTGGAATTCATCACAGCTTGAGGGCATAGTGGGTCATATCTGCAGTGCAATGTAGTTCCTCTCTCTTACCACTGTACAGGTTGGTGCTGTATAGGGGTGGAGGATTGGTCTCTTGAAGGATAACCTGTCAGTATTAGGGTTGCAATTTACAATAGAAACTTCTTTTTATAATAGTGCCATTGTTGATCCCAAGAATCTTTATGGTCTATAGTCTAGACAGATTCTTATTTATTCCACAGCCCCTCCCGCAGTACAGTATGTGTCCCCAGGGGTGACAACCCCCTAAGCCATGTATGGTGTCCCAATTCACTAGCTAATGCAAAATACAAAGAGAATACTGAGTTCTGCACTGGAGGAGGAAACTCTAGGAAATCCTGCACTCTCCCCTCCAGTGTCAGTACTTTCAGATCCTGTTCAACAGTAAAGCATTCTACAGAGGGAGGAACCTCCAGAAATTGAGAGAGCTGAGAGACTTGTACTCAGAGCCTTTGGGCAGACTGGCAGCAAACCACACACAACAGGGAAGTATTTCTGAAGATTAGTGCTCTATGTCTCTTCAGAAATCCACTGAAGACAGGGCTTAGTCCTTGCCACAGAGATCAGGGTCACTGATTATGGTGCACCACAGAGCCTGAGCACCCTGTGGCTTTAGCTTCTCAGTGGACCAGTGTCTAACACCCCTGCTCTTCACAACTCCTTGTCCCCAGACGTTGTGACAGAGTATCCCCAGGCTCCTTGACTTTCAATCATTCCCCCTAAAGGAGCTCAGTTCCAAACAATAGATCCCCTCTTGAGATGCTGCCTGGCTGTAGCCTTCTAGGACAAGGGGAATGGTAAAATGGATTTTTTTTTCCTCCAATGCTGGTTTGTCACTCAAGAGTCATTGTCACAGCAAATCCCCTCACTGATTTTCAGGCTTGTGAGAACTCTGCGTTTCTCCTGTGGCTAGGGCTTTCATTCTGCTGTTATCACGGATTACCTGTGTTCCTGGCTTCCGCTTCCTCTCCCCTGGAGAGTCAGGTTTGGGGCTTCAGAGTGCTATTTGTCTCTATATTGTTTGTTTTTCTTCATGCTTTTTAGCTGTGCTGTCACCCTTTTTACCTCTACGAGTTCAATTAGGGCATAGGGGAAAGCATTCTGTGGCTGTAGACGAATAATAGAAAAATAATGGAAAACTTCTTAGTGCTTGGTAATGATGTTCATGTTTGTATGTGTGTGTTATAGATTCAATACTGTTCTATCCTCCAAAGCTAAGTCCTAATGCTTATGATTGTGACATTACTTGGGTTTTTGCAGAAATAACCAAGTAAAAATGGCAACATGACAAAGTGCATAGGCCTTCAATATAAACACATAATGTCCTTAATAGGGGAAATAGAAGAGAAACAGACATACACAAGGGAGAAGTTTATGTAAACATGGACTTAGAGGTAAGGGCAATGTGTCTGCAAGCCAAGCACAGGAACCATTGCCTACCACAACCAGAAATCTTCCTGATTAAGTGTCAAGTAGGAACTTAGATTTACAAATCTATGGTATAAGTATCAGATAAATACAATTTCAAGGTCATCACCATGTGAATTATTGAAAGGTACATGACTGAGTGTTATTACTTAGGAGCCAATATAAATATAAAAGATGTAAAGGAAACAAGCCAAGAGGCACTCTAACATTCGGAACTGAGAAAGACGATGAAGAATCAGGAAAAACAGGCCAGAGAGATGGCTCAGCAGTTAAGAGTACGGACTGCCCTTGCAGAGGACCCAGGTGCAAATCCCAGCAGCCACGTGGCACTTAACTACCACCCAAAACTCCAATTCTAGGGGATCTGATGGCCTCTTCTTACCTCTTCCAGCATTGCACGACACGGGTGCATTCATATGAGTTCAGGCAAGACACTCATACACATAAAAATATAAAAATAATAAATAAAATATTTCTAAAAGAATCACGAAAAACTTAGAAGTCAGAGATATTGAAAGAGAAATCAAAGGGTTGAATTCATTTACAAGCCAGCTGAAGCAAGCTTCTCAAAGTGGAGAGAGAAATAAACTGCTTCAAGCAAAGCAGATAGAATCAAGTCCCCAAATAATGAAAACCTGTCCTTAATATCTGCTTACCTCAAGATAACTAGCAGGCTTGACAAGAACTGGCCAGTAGAGTCATGAGAGACCCTGATGAAGGGTAATAAGATTGGAAGTCTTGACTGCCCATTTCTCTTTTTTTATAAATTTTATTTGTTTTTTATGTGTATGAGTGTACTATCTGCATGTAGGTTTGTGCACCCATGTCGTGCAATGCCGCGGAGGTCAGAAGAGGGCATCGGATTCCCCTGGAACTGGAGTTAAAGATGGTTCTCAGCCACCACGTGGGTGCTGGGGATCGAACCCGGGTCCTCTGCAAGAGCAGTCGGCGCTCTTAATCACTAGGCAATCTCTCCAGCCCCTGATTGCCCATTTCTTTAGTGAAATTGAAATGAAGGTCGTTAGCCGAGACTAGGAATAGGAAGAGAAAAATCAAACCCTGTGTAAACAGTTGTTTGAGGGTGAAAAATGAAACAAGAGCCCTTCAAATAATGAACACTAAATAATTAAATTTTAGCCCAAGAATCTCATGTTAAGAAAGAAAAGATGCCTAAGGATAAAGAACTTGCTTCACACAGATGTATCAACATCTGAATGTTTCGTGGCATTTGTTTGATCTTTTTACTAAAATCATAACACTGTCACAGGTAGGAGGAAAGAATCTAAGAATACTTCTGCCTCTAGTTCTGGCTAAACTGTAAATAGATCTACTTTTTTAAACCAATTTATATTTTCTAACTTCTTTTGAAACACGGGGAAACTAAGTGCCCAGTAACAGAAAGACTAAAATAACTTATTCAAAAAATTCTAGAGGGGCTGGAGAGATGGCCTAGCGGTTAAGAGCGCCGACCGCTCTTGCAGAGGACCCGGGTTCGATCCCCAGCACCCACATGGCGGCTGAGAACCGTCTGAAACTCCAATTCCAGGAGAGCTCCAGTTCCAGGGCAATCCGAGACCCTCTTCTGACCTCCGCGGCATTGCACGACACGGGTGCACAAACCTGCATGCAGACAGTACATTGATACACATACCGAAATAAATAAAATTAAAATTAAAAAAAAATTCTAGAGACAGACTTATTAGATCAAAGGATACACACAATTTAAATTTTCTTTTTTTGTTTTTGGTCTTTTCGAGACAGAGTCTCCCTGTAGCCCCAGCTGTCCTGGAACTCACTCTGTAGACCAGGCTGGCCTTGAACTCACAAAGATCCGCCTGCCTCTGCCTCAAGAGTGCTAGGATTAAAGGCGTGCACCACCATGCTAGGCCAAATTTTCTTAGATATTGTGAAATTGCCCTCTGAGTTTATGTTATTTCACATGTCCACGTGTGACAATGCATGCTCCTCAAAGCCTCTGTCACTGTCAGATGGCAGCAAATATGTTTTGGGGGTGGCAAATATTTTCATCTCTCCCACTCAGATAGTTTAATGATATCTAACTGCTGTTTTAATTTACATTTTTTTCTTATTTGAACTAGATTGAACATCTTTTCTCATGACAAATGACCAAGGACTGTAGATAAAACCAGATCACTCATACAACCACTATGGAAAGCAGTGTGGAGAACCCTTAAAAGATTCAAAATGAGCCTACCACCTGACCCAATCATACCACTCCTGGGTGTATACCCACAAGATTCAACCTATCACAAAGATGCATGTACATACATGTTTACTGCAGTTCTCTTCACAATAGCGAAGGGCTAAAACCAAACCAAATGCCCCTCAACTGACTAGGGGATAACAAAAATGTGGTACATCCACACAATGGAGTTCTATGCAGCCGTAAAGAAACCAACTGTGCTCTTAGAATATGAATCCCTTAATTGGCTCTAGAATTAGCCTCCTACTTATTTTCAACTTTAAAATTTTGGTACAAGGGTGGAGGGTATGTTTGCATATTTTAGAGCAATATAAAATTAAAAGGTAAAATATGAATCCTGAAATATGGTTTGGAAATAACATACAGTTTATTTTCAGATGACATGATTTTAGTACATGTCTGACATATATAAATGCATATGTTGAAACAATACTGATTAGACAGAACAACAGCAACAAAAGAAGTGAGACAGGGAATTGACTAAAACAATAGAGTTCTTCCCCCACCAACCCCCCCCCCCAAAATCCTCTACTTAGAAAAACTTTGAAGACTCAGAAAGGGATACAGGACATGTATGGCAGACTGCATGACCTTGGGAGGGAGGGGGCATGGAGGGGGAAATGAGTCTGGATTGAACTGAGAAGTGATGTATGAAATGCACAAAAACAATAAAATACTAAAAAAAAAAGATGACATCAAGAACTTTGCAGGTAAATCAATGGAACTTGAAGCCATTATGCTAAGTGAAGTAACACAGTCCCGAGGGGAAAAAAAGCAAATGTTTTCCCTCATTTGTGGATGCCAACACCAAATCCCCAGTTGAAAGGCAACCTGAAAAACGTTATTGTTATATTTCCTTTTATCTAAAAGCAACTGTGCTGTTATAATGGGAATCTCTTAATGGGCTCTAGAATTGACCTACCACTTATTTTCAGACATTGTAATTACCATATATGGATGGAAGATGTGTATTCATATTTTAGAGTAATATAAAATTAAAGGGAAAATGTGAATGCGAAAACATAAAACAACATCAACAACAAAACCCAGATCCTTCTGGGCAATTATGATTTGGTAGATTCCGCAGGCAATTTCTTAGGCTTTTGTGTCCTTTCATTCAACCAGATTTATTTACTGAATGTGTATTGTGAATTATGCACATATCTACTGGCTAAGGGTAATAGCAGTGAACAAAACAATATCAAGCCCTAAACTGAGAATCACAGAAAGCACAGAATCTCCAAGGAGAAAAAGGTCTCAATCTTTGAGGGTTAGATAAGAGATCTACAGATCAAGACTGGAACTCAGGTCAGAGATTAAAAATTCATTTTAGAAATAAGAAAAAAGGTTATAAATTCTTTGAAGCAGGCAAGTGAAATACAATAGCAGGGCTTTACTATGTGAGCTAATCCCTGTGTTCATTCAGAGCAGTGACTATTCACAGAAAGCACTCATCAAATTTGAAAGGAGAAAAGAAAAAGCAGGCCCTTCCACAAGGTAATGTTGTCACTAGATGTAAGAGGAACCCTTTTATTCACAACTATGAATCTAAATGTCTTGCAGGTTCCCCAAGAGAAAATAATCCCTAGCAATGATGCCTGGCCCCTCTCCCAAGCCTCTTGGACTGTGTGATTTATAGGCACTACATACAATGGATTTTCTAGAACAGCACTGGAGATACCCTCCCTATCTGAAGTAAACTGATGTTCATTTATGTCTTTTCCAGAAAACTCATACATCAGGAATGTGATTTTCTGCTTACCTCTGGACTTTTAATAGTGGGCTTGAATATATTTCATTGATTGTGACTCTTGGATTTATTGCAAAATGCAATTTTTAACACACTGAAAATTTTCTTTGAGGGGCTGAAGATTCTGCCTAGGATACATGAGGCCCTGTGTTCATCGCCTACCACCACATAAACCAAGTGTTGTAGCACATGTTTATAATCCCAGGAGTTGGGAGGTAGAAACAGAAGAATCAGGAATTCAGGGCCAGCCTGAGCAATATACCAAAAAAATAAAAAACAAACAAACAAGAAAAAGGTGGAAAGCTAAATTTTAACATGGAATGTTCTCCATTTTTTTAAATCTTTTTGAGACAGGTCTCCCTGTAGCCACAGCTGGCCTGGAACTCGCTATGTAGTTCAGGCTGGCCTTGTACTCACAGTGATCCACCTGCCTCTGCCTCCTGAGTGCTGAGATTAAAGGTGTGTAGCCCAATCCAACTTTACAATGGAACAGCATCTTACCATCATAACTGTAATCAGCAACAGGTGAACACCACCATCCTATAAGTGGAGGACACTTAAAAGGCCTAATTTGTATGTCTGATTGGGTCTTTAGAAAACAGATCATGGAAGGGAGTTATTGTAATCCCAGGTGGCTATAGTCATTTGATGTTTTTAAACAAACATACTAGAAATATAAATTGGAGAAAAGATAGTCTCCTTAATGAATGCTGCTGATAAAGTTGGATATCCATATGCAGAAGACTAAAATTAGATGACCTAGCTCTGCACAAATACACAAGTCCAGGGTTGGAAAGGTGGGTCAGTGGTTAGAAGCACTGGCTTCTCTTGCAGAGGACTGAGATTTGATTCCTAGCACCCACATGGCAGCTAACAACCATCCGTAACTATAGTTCCAGTGGAATTTGACACCTTCTTCTGGCGCTGTGGTCATTACCTGACAAGGTGGCAGTTACATACATGCAGACAAACACTCAAACACATAAAATAAAGAAGTGCAAAAGAAGCAAGATGTAGAGGAGTGACATTCAAGGCAATGCAGATCTTGGCAAACCCAATGATGAACAACAGAAGGAAAGACTATTCACAAAGTATCCTTCATTAGACAGAAAAGCCCAAACACTAGCAAGTGCATACCTATCTTTTAACACTTGATGTTAGTTAACATGTCTCAGTCATCGGCTAGGGAATACCTTGGAAGTGTGTTTCCTGTGATCAAATACAAAAGCAGATCATAAAGGTGCTCAATCTATAAGATATTAGCTCACTTCCTTTCCTGCTAATGGGTAGCTAGTTCTTTTTTGAAACTCTTTCAAAGCTGCTCTACCTATAGATCAGATCTCAGTGTTTCAATCACTTATGAATGAAATAGATCCCCTAAATTAGAAAGCAAAACTGAATAGGAGAGTCCTAGTCCTATTTAGGTGATGGTGCTAGAACATAGTCTTTAGGGACAAGGAGAAGGCTCAGTGAGTAAAAAGAAGCACTAGCTGAAAAGGCCTGATGACTTGAGTTCAATCTCTAGAACTGGAACAGAAAGCCAGAACTTCTACTGCCAGTTATGGGGGATAGAGACAGGAGAGCTGTCCAGAAGCTTATGGACCACCAAGTCTGGAGTAGTCAATGAAGCAGAAATGAGACAGACCCTGCCTCAGAAAAACAAGGTGGAAAGAGAGAATCGACACCTGAAAGTTGTCCTCTGACCTCCACACAAAAAGATAATAAATAAATAAATAAATAAATAAATAAATAAATATACAGTTTTGAAAATGAGATTTAGAACCTAGCCTTTTGAACATGTACAAAAGGAGATAAACCAGCTTATGAAAAGTGGAAAACAAAATAATCTTAGTCACTTAGAACAGAGGCCAGGCCAAGAAATTATGAAACATCCCTGTCTTTTAACAATTGATGCTAGTTAAGTTAATGTTCCCTATGAGGATGTGCTAACATATTTAAAATATTTATAAAAGGGACTAGCACACAGTTAGAACTAGAAATATAAAAACTACTTTAGTGTCCACTTATTCAATTTGCAATCCTCTTTTCCATCTGGCTTCCTTTTTTCTTACTTCTTCTGACTTATCCATTTCTTGATGGGTGTCCTTAATAAAGCTTTTTGTTGCACCTCTCCTATTAACCTTTACACCAAAACCTTTACGATAGACCTCTTTCTTTGTGAAGCGTGCCCTCGCTGGATGATAAAAAGCCCCCAGCTACAGGCTAACAATTGCCCTTTATTATTTCCTGCGCCTTATTCATTTTTTCCTTTGGGGGGAAGGGAAAACGTTGCAGGAAATGGGTACTGCCACTCCAGCAAACCTCTCTTTCAGTTGTGTGGTAATTGGACCAGTCAGTCCCACTGTGGCTGAGCTTCAGCATGACTGCTCTCTTGAGAATTTGATGAGGATAAACTGAAATAACAAATGTTATTTACTTCAACTTTTGTGAAACTAAACAAAATAGATTATAGATCATGTCATGTCTTTTTAATAAGCTGCCTCTACTCATATTTAAAAACGCATAACTTATAAATAAATCCAATCCATAGACAAGGCACTTTTAACTCTTCAAATTGTCAATCTCTACTGACAGTAGTTGCAATTTCAGTGAAACTGAAGCTGCAGAGGCCTGCAGGCCACTGACTTTGAACCCCCACAGTGGGGTTCCCCTGTCAGTTGCAGAGTTCCACTGTGACCTCTGGAAGTCCCTCACACACATGCTCTCCACCCATCTGCCAGGTTCTCACCCAAATCATACTTTTATCCACAACAACTTTGAACCTAGGAAAACTTATACCAGGTATTGTGCTACAAATTTTACTGCTAATGAGTTCATTTACACAGATGGTTGCCCCTTCTCTTCAAGCTTACCAGCCTCTCAATTGGGAAAGGCAAAGTTACCTGAGAGGCATCCACAGATCCCAAATGAAGAGGGTTCCTATCTATCTGGACCAGGCCTTGCTCCTGAGCCCTAACCATCAGCCTCAAACAGATCCAACCTCGCCTACCAATGCCAAATTCTAGCCCTCAACTTTTACTTTCTTCCCACTGCTCAGATTCCACACAGAACTGAAAGGAGGTTAACCAACTTTGGAGGTATTTAAGTACCTCAATTACATTTGAAATGCCAGGAAATCCATCCATGCAATTGTTTATGTTGGCTTTTCAACCCAGAAGGCCTCAGATGTGTGCTAAAGCATCTCACAAAAGCGCTAGTGGTGAACCCATCACCGCAGAGACAGACCCTGACAAATACAACATCCTCAAGCAAATAGGGTACCTCCTTGCTGTGCAAAAACCTCTGGGTTCTGCGAGATCCATGGGGAAACTAAAAATACACTGCATTGACAATAGTCACATGACCCATTCTAGATGATGGTATTATATGTATTCACAATAGAGCAGAATCAAATGTAATTCATCCCATTAATTTTTGGACTTAAGTCCTTTACCCAGAGGGTCCCGAGTTTGCCTAAGCATTTTAATCACTGGAAGGGTGTTTCCTAACCTCTAGATCACATGACACCCCATACCAATCAGATGAGGAGCTGACTTTTGGAGCTGAGCCAACTCTCCACATAAAGTACCCATCTTTTCCATCCTCTCACTCATTGCATCCCTGCTTCTCAAAACGGTCTTGGATTTGGTGAGGGAAATGAGAACGAGGTGCCCACTTACTAGCAGCATGGATCCCGGACAGCCATTCTCCTATTACCTATTCCAGGCCCCAGTCAAGCAAAGCCTAAGCCCATCCTTATGTACCCTTTCACCTGCCAGTTGATGCCCAAGTTGCTACCATCACTGTAATACACCAAACCCTGCATCCGGTCTGTATCCTTTCTAACTATCAATGCAAACAAGCATAGCTTAAATACGGTTTTCCACATGAAATCTGCCCCAGTCTACTCTCCATGCCTTTGTCCAAACTGGAAGTCAGGCCTATGGGTTTAGTGATGAAGATATGGCACATAGGTCAGTAGAACAACAGAACCTAACTCCAACAGGAATATGCTGTTATATATAATATGCCTATTAGACTCTGGGAAAATCTTTGTATATTTGAACCTTCATTTCTTCAACTATAAACCAGGAATAAACGGAGCTGTAAGGATTAGTTACACTCATCAGTTTTAATCACAAGCTTACAGTTAAACTAAGCATGTATTTTAATCAATAAATCTAATACAACCATACCACTTTTTACAGAAAGGGACTAAGTACATAAACAGGAAATTATTTGCTTATGAATATAAAACTAACAACAAATGCAATTATTTAAACACTGTCACATCGCTCACTCACCCAGTCTCATGGAGAGATTTGTCTATTCTTATAATAATGACTTGTACTCATTAATGGCATGGCAAACCCCTGCTGCCATGCTCTCAGTAAAAAATTGCCTTGGTATTTGTTATCTTCTTTCTCTTTCTAGTGAATTTTACAACCAGATTCTCAAGTTCTAAAAAATAATTCACTGGGGATTACTAATTAGGACTGCATTACATACATGGCTTTTACATCTTTACAATAATATCTATGTCTACTATGTTACAAATACTGGACTGTATTCTCTGTCATGTGCCAAATGTGTTTTTAATCATTTGGCACATTAGTTTCAAAATGTATGAATACTTTACAAAAATTCAGAAAACAAATATTCTTGCCTTTAAGGAGTTTATAGTTTAATGAAGATAGGCAATCAAAGAATAAGTGAGCATTATCTTATATTCCACAGTAGTAAGCAAGACCATGATGTTGAAATCAAGCATGGACAGTAAAACATAGGACTGAGAGTGTGGAACATGTATCATTAGTATTCAACGCAGGTTAGACATGGTAAGGAACTCATTGAACTTCTTTGAGTCCTAACCTTACAAAAGAGAGATTGAAAAGACAATGGACACATTACGCAGAAGCCAAAAAAGGCAAGGAAGTTAAGAAGCTTGCTAGGGTTACACAGACAGTATTTGAACTGCAGCAAGCTTCCAAGCTGTGCACTGTCTCATCCAAATTCTCCGTACATTTCTCCACTCAATCACGCTTGTCTGTCCATTAGTATAACATGATTGGGGTTAGGGAGATAGCTAAATGGGTAAAGCACCTGCTGCACAAGCCTGAGAATGTGACTTCAGATCCCCAACATCCATATGAAAGTCATGATGCACTGCCCCCTGTGGGCTGAACGTTTCTACATCAATTAGAAGTCAAGAAAATGTCGGTCACAAGTATGCCAACAGACCACTCTGATGGAGGAAATTCCTTAATTGAGCCTCCCTCTTCTGAGATGTACCAAGTCTACAAACAATATTTGCAGTGTTTATAAACCATATTATAGTTATGCCTTCACTGAAGAAACAGTCTGACTCAGCATTCATCTTTTTTTCTTTTCTTTTCTTTTTTTTTTTTTTTTTTAGACAGGGTCTCCCTTTACTCCCAGCTGGCCTGGAGCTCGGTAAGTAAACCAGGCTGGCCTTGATCTGCCTCCCAAGTGCTGGGATTAAAGGTGTGCACCACCATGCCAGACATATGTAGTGATTGTCTTTTGTTTTATTTGGGTTTTTTTGTTTGTTTGTATGTTTGTTTGCTTTTTGGTCCTTTTGAGACAGAATCTCCCTGTAGCCCCAGCCATCCTGGAACTCACTATGTAGACCAGGCTGGCCTTAAACTCACAGAGTTCCCAGCACCCTGCCTCTGCCTCCCAGGTGCTGTGATTAAAGGCAGACTGAAACTGCAAAAAAACTATTCTTTCAGATTTCTCTTGGAACTGTGCTCCCAAGTAAGGGCTTTACTCATTCTATATTGAACTAGTATATCCAGCATGAAATGAGAAAGTAAAAGTAAACCTTAATTTAAAAAAAAAGTAAACCTTAATTTTATCTGAAAATCTGGCCCACTCTAATATCTACAACTATACAACTAGACTAACACACACACACACACACACACACACACACACACACACACTCATAAACAGGCATTATAAGTTGCATTGCACTGTGAGACTTGAGTGCTCAGAGCTTAGATCAGGGAATTCCCAGGACCACCTGAAGCACAGGTAGGAGCCAGGCACTTCAGCCAGGTGGATTGTTGGATATATCTATCTCTGGGTTGTTGGATAATTGTTACATTGGTTCGTTGGATAGTTAAATCATTGTCTTGCATGGCTGTCAGGGGGTGGAGTCACCCTGCTAGCTGGTATTAAAGGTGGGCCTGTTGAATCGGATCATTGTCTCGTGTGACTGTTGGGGTAGAGTTGCCCTGCTTGCTGGTATTAAAGGTGGGCCTGTTGCAACTGTGAGACTTGAGTGCACAGAGCTTATATCAGGGACTTCCCAGGACCACCTGAAGCACAGAGTACCCAGGTGTGGGCTGAGCCAAGAATAACCCCCCCCAACTGGAATTGCTGAGGGAGTGTCCAAGTGGATTTTTTTGGAGAACCTTTAAAACAGAAAGGGAAGAGTGAGTTAGATTTACAACATATAAACAAAATTGAAAGCTTGAAACCTAGACAAGTCAACACTCCATAAACAAGGAGAAAAATTGGCATCTGAAGGAGGCAAGCAAAGTAAGCCTTTAACACATTGAAGAGGCATTTGTGATTTGCATCAGAATACATGCAAAAAGGGAAACCCACATGCCAGAGACATGACAAAGGGACAATATGAGAAAGTTGCAAGATAATTCCACACCAAGCTCTACCAACCCTGTGGGAGATTCCAACAGTGGGATCCCCTGGTGGTGACCCAGGACACAGATCTTAGAGGAACAATTGCAGACCTATTCAGAGAAATCAAAGAATATAAAGAGCAAGTCAGAGAAATAAGGAGAGGGAATGAAAAACTCAAGAAGGACCTAGAGGGAGACAATGACAAACTTCGGAAAGAACTAAAGAATGACAAATTCCAGAAAGACCTAGAAGGAGAAAATGACAAACTCTGGAAGGAAGTGGAAAACTGAAAAAGGAAACCAACTAGTGATGCAAGGAGCTACAAGGAGAGATTGAGACACTCCAAAAGGAAGTGGAAATACTAAAGAAATCACAAGATGAAATGAAAAAGGAAATCAAACAATCATCCAATCAAGAGGAAAGGAATGGAAAAAGCCCCAGAAATAGAATAGGAATCAGAACAAAGAATATCAGACCTGGAAGATAACACAGAACAACTAAAAAGATCAAGTAAAGATTATGAAAAATTTAAATATACCCAAAAGTGGAACAACCAGGAACTATGGGACACTATAAAAAAGATTGCACCTCTGTATCATAGGAATAGAGGAAGCAGAATTCCAAGAGAATGGTATTGATCAGATCTTCAACAGAATAATAGATGAAAATTTCACCAACCTAAAAAAAAGACAAACCCATACAAATACAAGAAGCACATAGAACTCCAAACAGACAAGATCAGAAAAAAAACTCCCCATGCCATATCATAGTTAAAACACTAGATGCCCCAAACAAAGAGCAAATTCTGAAAGCTGCAAGAGAAAAACAAGTTACATATAAGGGGAAACCCATCAGAACTACAGCTGACTTTTCAGTGCAAACTATGAAAGCAAGAAGAATGCAGAGCAAAGCATCCCCAGTGTTAAAGGACTATAGATGCCAACCCAGATTACTATACCCAGCAAAAATGTCAATTGTAGTTGAAGGAGAGAGAAAAATCTTCCATGACATAAACAAGATGATAGAATACATGTCCAGAAAACCAACCTTTCAGAAAATACTTGAAGCAATTCAAAGGACAAAAGAGAGGAACAGCTATCCTCAGGCAACTAGAAAAAGAAATTAATAAAAACATAACTGCAGAAGTAGAAACTGAGACTAAAAATGCAAATGGATAATGAGGTTAAAAGAAGCAACATGCATCTTTCAATTATAACCTTAAATATTAATGGACTAAACTCCCCAATCAAAAGACATAGACTAGGAGATTGTATTAGGAAACAAAACCCTTCTATATGCTGTCTGCAAGAAACCCATCTCATATTCAAGGATAGGCACAAACTTAATGTGAAGGGATGGAAAAAATATTCCAAGCAAATGGTACAAAAAAGAAAGCAGGTGTTGCTATTTTAATAGCAGACAAAATGGACTTCAAAGTAAAAGAAATCAGAAGAGACAAAGAGGGCCATTACATCTTTATCAAAGGAACAATTGACCATGAAGATTTCACAGTTATGAATATATATGCACCAAACTCTGGTGCACCAAATTTTTTTTTAATTTTAGTTATTCTTTTTTTTTTTTTGTCTTTTAGAGACAGGGTCTCCCTGTAGCTCCAGCTGTCCTAGAACTCAATTTGTAGACCAGTCTGGCCTTGAACTCATAAAGATCCACCTGCCTCTGCCTCCCAAGTGCTAGGATTAAAGGCGTGTACCACCACACCCAGCTTAATTTTTATTTATTCTTGAATGTGTATGAATGTACTGTCTGCATGTAGGTTTATGCTCCCGTGTTGTGCAATGCCACGGAGGTCAGAAGAGGGTGTCGGATTTCCCTGGAACTGGAGTCAAAATGGTTCTCACCTGCCATGTGGGTGCTGGGGATCAAACCCAGGTCCCCTGCAAGAGCAGTCGGTGCTCTTAACCACTAGGCCATCTCTCCAGCCCCTTAAATTTTATAAAGACAATTCTCCAGGACCTCAAGGCACAAAGTAACCCCAGCAAACTAATAGTAGGGGACTTCAATACCCCACTAAGTACTTTGGACAGATCAACAAGACAAGGAATAAACAGAGAGACATCTTATCTGAATGATATGATACAACAAATGGACCTCACAGACCTCTACCAAATATTCCACCCAAATACCAGAGAATACACTTTCTACTCAGCACCCCATGGAACATTCTCCAAAATCGACCACATACTGGGACACAGAAAAAAACCTCAGCAAATACAAAAAGATTAAAATAATTTCATACATTCTATCAGACCACAGTGCAATAAAGTTCGATATCAACACCAGGATAAGCCCTACTATTCTACAAGAACACATGGAGACTAAACAACACTCTCCTGAATAATGGAAATCTCCCAAATTCCTTCTATGAAGCCAGCATCACTCTAATACCAAAACCAGGCAAAGATACAACCAAAAAGGAGAACTATAGACCCATCTCATTAATGAACACAGATGTAAAAATTCTCAACAAAATACTTGCAAGCTGCATACAGACCGACATCAAAAAGATGATCCATCATGACCAAGTTGGATTCATACCAGACATGCAGGGATGGTTCAACATATGAAAATCAATAAATATTATAAAACACATAAATGGACTGAAAGGGAAAAACCACACGATCATCTCAATTGATGCAGAAAAAGCCTGAGACAAAATCCAGCATCCCTTCATGCTTAAAGTCCTAGAGGNAAAAAAATCAATGAATCCAAAAGTTGGTTCTTTGAGAGAATAAACAAGATAGACAGACCTCTATCCCAGTTAACCAAAAGAAAGAAAGAGCAACTCCAAATCAATAGAATTTATGATGAAAGGGGAAACATAAAAACTGATGATGAAAAGATCCAGACAATCATAAGGGAATACTTCAAAACCTATACTCTAAGTTTGAAAACCTAGAAGAAATGGACAAATATCTGAAATGCTGGGAATCACCAAAGCTTAACCAAGAAGAGATTGACAGCTTAAACAGACCCATAATATATGAAGAAATTGAAGATGTAATAAGAAACCTCCCAAGTAAAAAAAGCCCAGGTCCAGAAGGTTTCACTGCAGAATTCTATAAAACATTTCAAAAAGACTTACAACCATTATTACTCGAATTGTTCAGAAGGATTCAAGCAGAGCAAAATCTCCCAAATTCCTTCCATGAAGCCAGCATCACTCTAATACCAAAACCAGGGAAAGATACAATCAAAAAGGAGAACTATAGACTCATCTCATTAATGAACACAGATGCAAAAATTCTCAACAAAGTACTTGCAAACCGCATACAGACCCACATCAAAAAGATCATCCATCATGACAAGTTGGATTCATACCAGAGATGCAGGGATGGTTCAACATATGAAAATCAATAAATATCATAAAACACATAAATGGACTGAAAGACAAAAACCACATGATCATCTCAAATGATGCAGAAAAAGCCTTTGATAAAACCAGCATCCCTTCATGCTTAAAGTCCTAGAGGGAATTGGTTTGGAGGGACCATTCCCTAATGTAATCAAAGCCATACACAGGAAACCCACAGCAAATCCTAAATGGAGAAGAGATAGAAGCATTCCCCTTAAAGGTGGGAACTCAGCAAAGCTGCCCCCTGTCACCACTCCTCTTCAATATAGTGCTTGAAACACTTGCTAGGGCAATAAGGCAAGAAAAGGAAATTAAAGGAGTACTAATTGGAAAAGAGGAAGTCAAGCTATCCCTTTTTGCTGATGGTATGATTGTTTACCTAAGGGATGCTAAAAACTCCACCAGAAAGCTCCTAGAAATTATAGAATTTCAGTAAAGTGGCAGGATACAAAATTAACCTAGAAAAATCACTAGTCTTTCTTTACACCAACAACAAGCAACCGAAGAAGAAATGCAAGTAGACCTTCCCACTCACAATAGCTTCAAAAACAATAAGATACTAGAAACAAACCTAACCAAAGACACCAAAGATCTCTACCAAAAAAAACTCTTTAAACCCTTGAAGAAGGAAATTGAAGAAGACATCAGAAGATGGATTGACCTCTCATGCTCATGGATTGGGAAAATTAACATAGTAAAAATGTCCATTCTACCCAAACTAATAAACAGATTCAACGTGATCCCAATTAAAATCCCCAAGAGTTTCTTCACAGGCTTGGAAATAAAAAGTCCTTAATTTCATAGGGAAAAACAAAAGACTCGGAATTGCCAAAGCAACCCTGAGTGAAAAGAACAATACAGGGGGGAATCACTATACCAAACTTCAAACTATACTACAGGGCTATAATCATAAAAACAGATTGGTACTGGCACAAAAACAGACCTGTTGACCAATGGAACAAAATTAAAGATCCAAACTTGAGCACTTACAATTTCAGCTACCTTGTATTTGACCAGGGGTCCAAAAAGACACAATGGAGGAAAGACAGCATCTTCAGCAAGTGGTATTGGGGAAAGTAGTTCACCACTTGTAGAAGAATAAAGTTAAATCCTTACCTCTCACCCTATACAAAAGTCAACTTCAGATGGATCAAAGATCTCAACGTGAAACCCAAAACTCTGAAGGTGATAGAAGAAAAAGTTGGCAGCAGCCTACAAGACATGGGTGTAGGAAAAGACTTCCTAAATCAGACAGCAGCTGCACAAGTAATAAGATCAACAATTGAAAAGTGGGACCTCATTAAACTCAAAATCTTCTGTACATCAAAAGAAACAATCAAGGAAGTGAAGAGAAAACCCANAAACTCCACCAGAAAGCTCCTAGAAATTATAGAATTTCAGTAAAGTGGCAGGATACAAAATTAACCTAGAAAAATCACTAGTCTTTCTTTACACCAACAACAAGCAACCGAAGAAGAAATGCAAGTAGACCTTCCCACTCACAATAGCTTCAAAAACAATAAGATACTAGAAACAAACCTAACCAAAGACACCAAAGATCTCTACCAAAAAAAACTCTTTAAACCCTTGAAGAAGGAAATTGAAGAAGACATCAGAAGATGGATTGACCTCTCATGCTCATGGATTGGGAAAATTAACATAGTAAAAATGTCCATTCTACCCAAACTAATAAACAGATTCAACGTGATCCCAATTAAAATCCCCAAGAGTTTCTTCACAGGCTTGGAAATAAAAAGTCCTTAATTTCATAGGGAAAAACAAAAGACTCGGAATTGCCAAAGCAACCCTGAGTGAAAAGAACAATACAGGGGGGAATCACTATACCAAACTTCAAACTATACTACAGGGCTATAATCATAAAAACAGATTGGTACTGGCACAAAAACAGACCTGTTGACCAATGGAACAAAATTAAAGATCCAAACTTGAGCACTTACAATTTCAGCTACCTTGTATTTGACCAGGGGTCCAAAAAGACACAATGGAGGAAAGACAGCATCTTCAGCAAGTGGTATTGGGGAAAGTAGTTCACCACTTGTAGAAGAATAAAGTTAAATCCTTACCTCTCACCCTATACAAAAGTCAACTTCAGATGGATCAAAGATCTCAACGTGAAACCCAAAACTCTGAAGGTGATAGAAGAAAAAGTTGGCAGCAGCCTACAAGACATGGGTGTAGGAAAAGACTTCCTAAATCAGACAGCAGCTGCACAAGTAATAAGATCAACAATTGAAAAGTGGGACCTCATTAAACTCAAAATCTTCTGTACATCAAAAGAAACAATCAAGGAAGTGAAGAGAAAACCCATAGAGTGGGAGGAAACCTTCACCGCAGATACATCTGACAAAGCATTGATTTCCAGAATATATAAACTACTCAAAAAACAAAGAGGAAAGAAAACAAATGAATCACTCAAAAGATGGAGCAAAAAGCTGAACAGAGACTTCACAAGTGAGGAATTAGAGATGGCTGAGAAACATCTTTAAAATGCTCAATGTTGCTAATAATTAAGGAAATGCAAATTAAAACCACTTTAAGGTGTCATACCACTCCAATAAGACTGGCTAGGATCAAGAAATCAAATGATACCAAGTACTGGAGAGGTTGTGGGAAAAGGGGAACACACATCCACTGTTGGTGGGAATGTAAACTTGTACAGCCACTATGGAAAGTAGTGTGGAGAACCCTTGGAAGACTCAAAATGAGCTTGCCACCTGACCCAGTCATACCACTCCTGGGTATGTATCCACAAGACTCATCTTACCACAGAGATACATGTACAACCATGCTTATTGCAGCTCTCTTCACAATAGCAAAAAGCTGGAACCAACCCAAGTGCCCCTCAACTGATGAGTGGATAGAGAAAATGTGGTACATCTACATGTTGGATTTCTATGCAGCAGTAAAGAAAGATGACATCATGAACTTTGCAGTTAAATGGATGGAACTAGAAGAGATTATGTTGAGTGAAGCAACACAGTCCCAGAAATACAAATGACAAATGGTATCCCTTATCTGTGGATGCTAGCGCCAATTACCTAGTAGTAAGTATTTCTTGTGCAGGACTCCTTAAGATTTTGTCCAAGTAGCTAGGAGTGGTTCATATTGGAAACAACAACAACAACAACAACAGAAAAGACTACATCAAAGAACTGACTGAAATGGTGAACTTTTGCTTGAAACAGTAAGCTTTTCTATATCAAGAATTTTGAAAAATACTGAGAAAAAGATGAAAAACATGTTTGGCAGAATGCATGAGCACCAGTGGGGTGGGAGGTAGGGAGGGGGACACGGGTTTAGATTTGATTTGTAATGTAATCTTGTACAAATATACATATATATATATATATAAATATATATATATAAACAATAAAAAAGACAAAATAAGTTGCATTGCTTTCAATAACATAAACATGTTACATGTAGCTCTTTGATATATAAAACATGCATTTACACATCCACACACTATCTGGGTGGAGGGCAAGGAAGGGATATGAGAGATTGAAGCCATATGACAAGGTCACAGGAGGAGTACATGGCTCAGTGAGGTTGTTTATATTACAAACAGTAGCTTTTTGGTTGCTAGGTTAAAGAAAAGTCATTAGTCCAAAGAAGCCCCTATTGTAAAAGTCATGCCTACAAATATTGGCCATCAAGACCATGTTCTCTTCTTTAGTATACTTCATGATTTTTCATGTGGTTATTCTTTTAGTAGTCTGCAGATTTTAACATACATGGTTAAATTCCAGACTGAATTATAAATTAATTCAGGGCTGTGCAGAGACCTTAAAATGACTTTAATTCTATTTGCTCCCTCCTATAACTTGTGACAATTCTTGGTCCATTTTATGGTATATCCATATACATATATATATATATATATATATATATATATATATATGACTTTTTTGTTTAAAGATAATATTCACTTATATTTTGCTATAGTAACAATTACTTATTCTTTCTTTTTTCTTTGTGTATTAATTTTTAAAAATTTCATACAAAATATTTGATCATATTTAGATCCCCATCCTTGTCTGTACCCTCCCTTACTACTCCTCACCCATTTTATGTACTACCCCCATAATCTCATGTAATACACATATATATTTATATTAATGGCATCAGAGTCAAATTTGTGTTCCCAAATGTACTTCAACATGAATCCACCCACGGTGGCACATGCCTTTAATCCTAGCACTTGGGAGGCAGAGGCAGGCAGATCTTTGTGACTTCAAGGCCAGCCTGGTCTACAGAGTGAGTTCCAGGACAGCTGGGGCTACAGGAAGACCCTGTGTCAAAAAGACAAAAAAAAAAAAAAAGGGATGGACTCTTTCCTTCCCAGTAACCATCGGTTTCCCATAGTTCCTTAAGTAATGTTCAGCGTTCTTTCCTATTTCCCCAGGTATATTCTGGGATTTTGTCTGGCTTGAGCTTACATGGGACTTGTGCATGCTGTCACCATACTGTGAGTTCATATGAGTAACTAACCAGATGTCTAGAAAATTCTGTTTCCCTGTGGTCATCCACCACCTGTGGATCTTCCAGTGTTTCTGCCTCCTCTTTTACAGTGATCCCTGAGCCTTGGTGGGCAGAAGTTTGATATAGGTGTCTAATTCGTGGATAATCACTCTGCAGCCTTTTGTTCTCTACATGTTGGCCAGTTGAGAGTTTCTATGTTAATCCCCATCTGCTACATAAGGAAGCTGCTCTGGTAAGAGTGTGAGATGCATTAATCTACTGGTATAACAATAGGTCATTAGGAATCAGTTTAATACTGTATCTATTTAGCAGAATAATGGTTTTAGGATCTCCCCTACAACCTATGGTCTGTCTATCCCCATGGTTTTAGTCCTGATATCAGTATCAGGTATGGGCTCTGTCTTAGGAAGTAGACATTAAGCCCAATTACAAAGTGGTTGGTTACTCCTATAATATTTGTGCCACGATTGCCCCAGTGGGCATATCTTGCCAGGTCAGTCATTATAGCTCTCAGGATCACAACTGAGTATGATTAATGACAATTTCTTTTTCTTCTAGTAGCATGTGCACACCTTCCATCACAGTGAAAGCTAGCCAGTAGACATAAAGCTTTGAAGCCAGTCCCTGCTTCATTTCTCCTTGTTTTTTCTGTGAGTTATGTCATGATGTCTTATAGCATTTAGTTGGCTTGCAGGAAGGAAAAAAACTGCTGCAGGATAATTCAGTCAATGCTAAATTTAATCACAAAGCTTTCTCTCCTTAGCAAGCACCTGCCAGTCTTCTCCCAGGACAAGTCGTAATGAGGAAAAGAAAGGTTGCTCTCTGAAAATTCTCCCTTCTCTTCTCTGGGTCTATACTCAGAACTGCAAATAGTTCTTTAGAATGATTGAGTTAGTGGCCCTATTAACTTACTCAGAAGCTATCATTTGATCCTTTAGCCCACAGGAATAAGATGGGAAAGAGCTTATTTGTCATATTTTAATTATATAAATCCCAAGGAAGTACTTAAAGGGACAAAGAAAATGCACTCTTTTGAAAATCTGTAATGATAGACATATGCTCTTCCTTCATTTGAACATTGTTTAATCAGGGTTCTCCCAAGGAAAATCAACAGACTATGTATTATAAAGGGGATATATTATATTGGTTTACACACCTGCTGTGCAGTCCAACAAAGGTTGTACTGGAAAGGTTGAGCATCCAGTAGCAATGTTGTTTGCCTCAGGAGTGCCGATCTGTTACTGGAGCCTTCAGGGACTCCCAGAAGACCACTGATTTTTGGTTCATGTTGGAAGGTCAAAGAAGCTGGGTTCTGAGGACAGTGAAAATGGCAGCAACAGGGTAGATGCGCTCTCCAGTAGAGAGTGAAGAAAGGCAGGAGAAAACAGCCCTGCTTTTCCCTCAGACCTCTTTTTATATCTGAATCACTGCTACAGTTGCTAACTACTCTTGAGGAGGGTCTTCCTGTCTCAGTTAGTCCTTCCAGGAAATATCTTCACAGACATAGAGACATGTCTTTTAATTGATCCCACATTCAATCAAGTTGGCAACCAGAGTAACCATCACAAACATTAATAATTAGAAATCCATTTATTAATTTCCTAAATGGAGCTTTAAGAGTCTGCAGAATAGAAATGTCAACATAACAAGGAGCCAGAAGTTCAAACGGCCTAACAATGAGTGCTAAGGGAAGAACGGCAATTAGAATATTGTCCTGAGACAGGGTCATTTTTTTTTGCTAACAGACACAGAAGAGACCCAACTAAGTTTCAGTTGCATCAAGGATGACTTAAGCCAGAACTAGATGATATACAACTTTCTTCTCACAAGGAAAAAATAGAATTTTATGCTACAAGGCTATAAGCACCTTTAAATGTTAGAATAAGGAGATCAAAGTGGACTGATTTATATTTTAAGAATAATCTGGCTTCCATGGAAAGTAGAATTTAAGGGAGCAAGAAGGGTGGAGGGGGGGAACACAAGTCTGAAGCTGTTGTCATCGTCCAAGCAACACAGTCTACGAGTGTAGGCCCAAGATGACAATATTGGATATACAGAAAATTATGTGAAAATGTATTTTACAGGTTGAGCAGATAAGACATACTGCACACTAGATTTGGAAGAGGGGAAATGAAAGAAATATAATACACAAGGATGAGTCTTAAGTTTGGAGTTTAAATAACTAGAACAATGGTGGTTCCACTTGCTGAAAGATAGAACACTGGGGAAGATTGAGATGGTGACAGAATCATGCAAATTTCAATTGCAGACATAGTAATTCTGAGAAGCCAATGAAATATTCAAGTGGAAAATGAGGTAGGCATAAGGGATTGAGTGACTGATTTTTTTAGTGTGCACAGAGGTACCATTAAACTCCAGAACACCATTTGAAATCATAAAGGATAAAGAAAAAAATTGGAATTAATAATACGCTGTGATGTGTTCATGGAACCTAAGACAATCATTGTAATTTTTCCATTCAGTAGCTTTTGGCCACTACAGAAAAATGTCCTAGGGGCTGGAGAGATGGCTCAGTGGTTAAGAGCACCAGCTGCTCTTGCAGAGGACCTGGGTTCGGTTCCCAGCACCCACATGGTAGATAAGAACTGCCTTTAAGCCAGGCATGGTGGCACGTACCTTTAAGCATAGCACTCAGGAGGCAGAGGTAGGTGGATCTTTGTGACTTCAAGGCCAGACTATGTGATGCGGTGCCTCCCCAGGCAAACACAGGAATAATGTACCTAAGAAAAAAATGCCTTGCAATTTAGGTCACATTGTTAACTTGATGACTCAGGGGCTACTCAATGATCTGCTCCACCAATTTCACATTCTGTTTTGAATTTTACGTGAATTAAGGCAGAATTAAATCATCTCAAAGCGTCTGTGAAGAGAGCTATCCAACCACTCCCTTCCATGCTCTTTGTAACCCACTGCTATCATTTGGACTCCTCTTGTGATTTATTTATGTAACAACCTGTGTATTATCTTTATCTTTCCTTCTCTTTCTCCTTTGCAGTGATTTTTACAGTAAAATTGGCCCTAAGTACTCACTGATTTCATCATGAAGCAAACTGAAGACAGAATCCTGATTGTTCAATTGTTTTGTGCCATGTCCCTTCAGGGGAAAATAAACTATGTCAATAGAAATCCCTTGAATTTATAAAAGTAGTTTGGAAACACATTAGTGCTAGTTATGCAATCATAGATGTTCTTTCACTTACCTCCATTTATTTCTTGTGTAAAAATGTAGTAAAAAAATGAAGCAAAAATGCAATTGGTGTTGTAATCACACACTTTGAGGGTTAGCTTTTCAACCAATTAGACAGAGGTTTAAGTATTTTCTCATGAGGCCTCTTCTGCCTGGCTTGTCCAGGAACATATTATAACAGGCTTTACAAGATGCTTTGCTAAAATCTGGAAGCACTATCTGTCCAATATTCTTTAATATATAGAGACCATAAGGATCCTAAATATTAGAAAGATGGTGGAGAAGATGCTCAAGCAGTAAAGCGCTTGTCACACAAGTGTCAGGACCTGAATTGGATCCTAAGAACACACGTAAAAAGCTGATCATAGTGACAGACACTTGTAATCCTAGCCCTAGGGAAATGGGCATAGGTGGCAACCCAGGGCTTGCTGCCTAGGCGAAGTGGTAAACCCCGGGCTAATGACAGACTTCCCTCCAAAAAGAACAGGTCCATAGGAGCAACAGTAAATGTATTCAGTAGGCTGAAAGGAGAAAGGAGCGTGGGAGAAGTTGGAGGGGGAGGAGGGGTAGACATGATGGAAATACAGTACTCCTGGATGAAATTCTCAAAAACGTAAAACGTAAATTTTTATTTAAATTCTGCAATTTTCATACAATATATTTTTATCATATTTAGATCAACTCCCATATCTGCCTATATATTAAGACCTACAGAAACCAATTTGTTTCAGAAAATGTCTTTCACTGTTGGTTTATCCACTGGAGCTTGGATTATTTACCAAGAGTCACTCCCTTGAAAGAGACTGGCCTTCATCCTCACAGTACCCATCAGTTTCCAATAGTTCCTCAGGTGAGGTTGGGGTTTCTTACCAACTTCCTCACACATGTGCTCTGATTTTGTCTGGGTGGAGCTTACATGGGACTTGGGCATGCTGTCACTATTGCTATGGGTTCATGTGTGTACCTGACCAGCTGTCTGGAAAACTCTGTTTCCTTGTGATCATCCATAGCCCCTGGCTCTTGTCATCTTTCCACCACCTCTTCTGTCTGCAATTATCTCTGGGCCTTGGGTGGCAGAAGTTTGATATAAACATCCAATTCATGGCTAAGCACTCTGCAGGCTCTTGTCCTCTGCATGTTGGCCAGTTGTGGGTTTCTGTGTTAATCACCATCTGCTGCATAAAGAAGCTTTCCTGGTGAGAATTAGGAGATGCATTAATCTATGGGTATAACAATAACTTATAGGAGTCAGTTTAACACAATATCTATTTAGCCGAAAACTAGTATAAAGTTCTCCCTATGCCTTGTGACCTGTCTAGCATCAGGTTCCTAGGTCTGATGTCAATATGAGATATGGACTCCATTCTGTGAAGCAGACTTTAAACCCACTTAGAAAGTACTCACTGATTTCATCATGAAGCAAACTGAAGACAGTATTATTTGAGGGTCTATGGGACCACTGGTCAAAAGCTTCAAACGAGTGAGTCCATTCCTGGCAATGTCTTTGTGTTATAACATAACTTCTTTTAATTTCTTTTTAATGTATGTATATATACTTTAAGAAGCTTCTATAATGGTAGGTTTCCATATGTCATTTTCTTAAGGTATTTACTGTGGTTATCCCTCTCATAGTCTCTTCCTGCCCTGCCCTCTCATTCGCCACTCCTTTTACCTATTCCAAATTTATTGTTCCCCCTCCTCATTTACACCACTGCACTCTACCACCCTTTCCATAAGGTCTCCCCAATGCTCCATGACTCTTTATTAGTTCCCGGATGTCTCTGGATTTTCAAATTGAAACATGCATATCTAAGATTTCAAAGCACATCCAGCTATGAGAAAGACCATGTGATGTTTGTCTTTCTGAGTCTGCTTTACCTCAGTCAAGATGATTGTTTCCAGTTCTACCCATTTACCTACAAATTTCACAATTTCTTTTTTTTAATATTTTTTAATTTTATTTATTTTTGTGTGTGTATGAATGTACTGTCTGCATGTAAGTCTGTGCACCCATATCGTACAATGCCACGGAGGTCAGAAGAGGGTCTTGGATTCCCCTGGAACTGGAGTTCTCCTGGAATTGGAGTTACAGACGGTTCTTAGCCGATATGTGGGTGCTGGGGATCGAACCCGGCTCCTCTGCAAGAGCAGTCAGTGCTCTTAACCGCTAGGCTATCTCTCCAGCCCCCACAATTTGTTTTTTAAGAGCTGAATTCCATTGTGTATATGTACCATGCCTTCACTGTGAATTTATCAGTTGATGAACATCTAGGTTGTTTCCAATTTCTGGCTTTTATGAAAAGGGCAGCAATGAACATGGATAAACAGGTATTTTATGGATTGTAGTAAGGTATAGGGTCTTTGGGTATATGCCTAAGAGTGGAATATGAGTGGATTCTATAATGGGACAATTTTGAGCTTTTATTTTATTATTTTATTTTATTTTATTTTATTTTTGTCTTTTTGAAACAGGGTCTCCCTGTAGCCCCAGCTGGCCTAGAATTCACTACATATACCAGGCTGTCCTCCATCTCACAGAGATCTGCATGCCTCTACCTCATGAGTTCTGGGATTAAAAACATGCACCACCACACCCAGCATAATTTTGAGCTTTTTGAGGAATCTTCACAATGATTTTGATAGTGGCTGAGGACCTGGTACAGCTGTTAAAGACTCAGGCCCATAACCAAAAGGACAGAAAAGTTAAATTAAAAAAAAAGACAGCTTCTGAGAAAGAATACCCAAGGTTATTCTCAGGCGCGCGCACACACACACACACACACACACACACACACACACACACAAAATTAGAAAGAGTGAAGTCTGAGGACGTATGCCTATAATTTTTTGGAAGGTGGAGATAAGAGAATCACAAGATCAAGACCAGCCAGCCTAAAAACACATAGTGAGCCTTTCCCTCCCATGGTCCCCCAAATGAAGTCCAGCAAGCACGCATCCTGTCTCGATCCTCCTGCACTGGCCTCCATGATACAGCCCAGGTAATCCAACAATGGCAGTCCACACTCTGAAGAGGCTGACATCCCCTTAGCTGTTCAGTCCACAAGCTGGGTATCTCAGCAGTCCCCATCCAGCACTGAAGGCCTGGAGGATTCTTGGAGGGACATGAGTCATCAGTCCACATTGGAAGGTTAAAAAGCTGTGTCTCATGTCTTTGAGGAGTGCCCAAAGAGGTGGCAGCCGCAGAGCAGATGCACTTGCTAGTAAGAATTGAAGATGGGCCAAACAACAGTACTCTCTTTTTTCTTTTTGTCTTTTTACTAAGATCTCGAGTTCTATGTCTGCAATATAGTTTCTCTAGTCTTACTGATTATTTGTATCTGGTTGTACTTTCTCTTGGATGCCTAAATCCACACAGCCCATATTAACCAACATTTACATTCCCTCAAGGTCAGTTAAGGATCTGGTCCTAAGGGTTCTCTCGGGGGTTTTTATGGTGGGGGGGAGGTGGGAGGAGCTCCTTGCTCCTTTCAGCTTTTCATTCACCAGAGCCATCCACTCAAAGAAAAAAATCAAGTCTTGCTAGACCAGGCTTCCACTTCTGAAGCATGAGCAGATCCCCCTCTCCATAGACTGGACACTGGCCAAAGTCCCACCAGTGGCTCTCCAAGACCTCCCTGAACAGGAAGACTGGTGACCCACACTTGCAGGACATTTCAAGAGATGCCCCCATGCATAATCCCCTAAGACTTGGTCGACCTTTGAGGGCAAGGAACAAAGTCGTCCCCTAGGTCCCTTGGCCAAATTGGTATGGGGGCCAAGTATGGTCACTAAGCACCCAGAAAGGCTAAGTTGCACCAGCCTATTACATTGCACCTATATTAAAATTGTATCCTTTGGAAACAAACTATGTTATTTCCATATCATATTTCTTGCTTTGCCTCTTTCCATTTTAATCCCATATTACTCTAAAAGATGCACACATATCCGCCATCATGTACTGAAAACCCAAGGACTGAAAATAAATGTTGTGGAGTAAGGGTGCAGGATTGATGGTTGTTTGGGATTGCCAGGAGGAACCTTCGAGCACTTCCTTGGGGAAAACATGACATCTTTTAGGGAAAAAAATCCTCCAATTCAAGTGATATGTGTGTGTGTGTGTGTGTATATATATATATATATATATATATATATATATATATATATATATTTATTTATATATATATCTATGTATATATATATGTATATATATTTATATATATATATATATATAGATATATATATATATATATATATATATGTGTGTGTGTGTGTGTGTGTGTGTGTGTGTGTGTGTGTATTAAATCAATACAAGTTAGAGAGAACAACAACAACAAAATAACTGGAAAAAAATACTCTGGAAAGACTCAGAAAAAGATGCAAGACATGTATGGCAGAGTACAGGGACTCAGGTGGGGTGGGGGGCATGGAAAGGGAAGTGACTCTAAATCCAACTGAGAAATGATGTACGATTTATGGAAAAAGTTTAATAACAATAAAAAATAATAAAAAAGAAAGAAATTTTAAAAAAGAAATTAGAGACTCTAAAACATCTGACCCCTTGAGGTGAGCACAGCCCGGAGACTGAGCTCAGTCCCTAGCAATGACTTAGTTAGTTACACCTGCATAAGGAAACTCCCATAAATTTCTGAATCCAACAGGACAATGGGGCTTCCCTGTAGAGAAGCACATGTGTGTGTCAGAAGGATCGATGATGGATTCCATGACAGGATACTGGAGGTTTGCATTCCCTCTTTTGATTTGGTTGGAACTCCTGATTTGTATTCTTTAAAATAAAACTGTATTTTTAAGTTTCCTGAGTTCTAGCAAGTTATTTAATCTGAGTTTGTCACAAAACCCAGAATTTATACCTGATCATTCAGAAATACAAGTAGCCTGGGGTACCCAGTATGTTTCTGGTGTCCAAAGTAAGTCTCCCAAAGCGTTTTGTTGGGGGCCATGTTCTTTAACTCCTTGTGCCTCTACCAAGTCCAGGCAATTAGTGCCAGCACTAAACTGCAATATAGTGTATTCAGACTGAGCTTGATANATATATATATATATATATATATAATGTATATATTATAATATATTATATACATTCATATATGTGTAACAATAACAAACCATAACAATCAAAGAACAGGACAAGAGATTGAGGGAGGGGGCATGGGAGTAGTTGGATGGTGACCAGGAAGGGTGGAAATAATGTAAGAACTCTGGCCTCAGCTCACTCAATCCTCCCATGTCTATGATGGCTTCCATTCTCACTGAGGATAGGGTTAGGCAGAGTATATATAGCTCACTAAAGAACAAGACAAACTGGATGGCACCAAGATCTCAGCATATATTGGTTTAATAGGTAAGCCCTTCTGTATAAATTGTGAAAAAATTTGATCTGGGTGGAAAGGCATAATATAGTGAAAACTATAGCTTAGAATAGTGGAATGAGTCTCCCAACAGGTGGCCTAACTAGAAATGACAGGGAATTTTGTGGTAGGCAAGGATTTTTATTATATAGAAGTGAACTATCAGCATCGGGCAATTTTATAGCAGGTGCAAAGCACTACCGTCAGGGATAAATTTTCGCAACTGCCTTGACGACAATACATTCTAGGCCAGCAGAATGGATAATTAAGTCAGTATAGTCAATCTTACCATGCCTTTGAAGAGCTAGTGACCTCCACAAAATAATAAGTTTTAGCACTAAAGGACCTGCAGAAATTACTTTTGAACTTCTAGTGAACTTATAATGATTCTCCAGTGATTCCAAAGGTTAACTCTAATGCCTGTAGCCACTGTTTTCAAAATCTGCTCCAAGTTCAATCTCATGCGAATGTATCCATTAAAAGACCTTCGAAGCTGAGGATAAAAAAGGCCCCCAAACTACTGAAATTAAAGATGAAAAGAGAGAAGTAAAAGATGCACAGTTGGATCATTTTACTCATTACCCAAATCTGTACCCTAGAAGATTGGTGTGTTTTGGGTATTTGAATAACGGACAGGAAAAACCATCTTATCTGAGCCAACATTCAGTGTTTTTTGTTTTTGTTTTTGTTTTTGTTTTTTTGGTTGGTTGGTTGGGGTTTGTTTGTTTGTTTGTTTGGGTCTTTTTCGAGACAGGGTCTGCCTGTAGCCCCAGCTGGCCTGGAACTCGCTCTATAGACCAGGCTGGCCTTGAACTCACAAAGATCTGCCTGCCTTTGCCTCCCTAGTGCTAGGATTAAAGGCGTGTGCCACCACACCTGGCACTGAGCTAACATTCAGAAGGAAATCCAGTAGCTTAAAAACAAACAAACAAAATAAATAAGGAGCTAGAGAGATGGCTCAGCAGTTAAATGCACTGGTTGTTCTTGCAGAGGACCCGGGTTTGAATCCCAGCACCCACATGGCAACTAACAACCACCTGTTATTGCAGTTCCAGAGAATCTGACGCCCTCTTCTGACCTCCATGGGCATTGCACAACACGGGTGCACTTACACATATGCAAACATTATACACACAAACATAAAAAAAATAAAACTAAAAATTAAAAAGAAAACAACTAAAAAGCCTACCCCTTGCACAAATGGATAAATACTCCCATTTAACAAGAATGGGTTCCCAAACAAAGTGCTTACTGAAGCTTGAACATCATGACTCATTTTTTATTACAGCTGGAAATTAAGTTTCAGTAGGAGGCCCATACAAACACTGACACACCTCTACTAACTTTCACTCCCACGTTTTTTTAAAACAATTCCTGGGGCTGAAAATGTCTATGGCCATTTCCTGAGAGACTTTAAAAGGGATTATAAACATCATCGTGCTCCACTAAAGGTAGTTCTGAAGATTAAAATGAAAGCTGAAGTAGAGGAAGATGAAGCAGAAGTGGAGGAGGAGGAAGTAGAAGGAATGACTGTACTAGAAGAGGAGACATCTATAAAGAAGAAAAAGAAAAAGGATAAAAAGAAACACATTAAGGAAGAACCACTGTCTCAGGAAGAGCCGTGCACCAGCACAGCAATTGCTAGTCCAGAGAAAAAGAAGAAAAAGTAAAAAAAAGAGATTGAGGACTAATGAAGGGAATTGTAATTGTCGCCTGGATGTATCATGCTTAATATTCATTTGGGAATATATCAGAAATGTTCTCTAAACCCGGCATGGTGGTGCATGCCTTTAATCCTAGCACTTGGGAGGCAGAGGCAGGTGGATCTCTGAGAGTTCAAGGCCAGCCTGGTCTACAGAGTGAGTTCCNGCATGCCTTTAATCCTAGCACTTGGGAGGCAGAGGCAGGTGGATCTCTGAGAGTTCAAGGCCAGCCTGGTCTACAGAGTGAGTTCCAGGACAGCCAGAGCTACAGGAAGACCCTGTCTCAAAAAGAAAAAAAAAAAAAAAAAAACCAGAAATGTTCTCTAAAATAATCAAGAGAGATTGAATCCAACACAGATCATCAGCTATAAACTATAGCTTTTCAAATATTTTTGTGTCTTAACATCAACCTTAGTGTTTGATACACAAATAAAAATATTTTGTTTGTATTAAAAAAAAAAAGCACCAGCATTACTTCCTAGGAATGGTCTTTGCAATGAGTGTCCCAGGCTGAGTGTGACTTCCAGCACTGGCAGTGGGACAGGTAGGGTTTTCAGTGCCCAGCCTTAAGGAATCTGTGATGTGGAGGGTGGGGGGCCATTTCTCTCTGTGTGTTCACCTCCACTCAGGAGACTTGTTACTAGATTGATAATTTCCATTGAGCTCAGCTAAGATGTTTAGTGTATTTTATGCAATGTTTCTGAGTGTTTTGTGGTAGCAGAAAGGCCATTAAGAACATTAAGAGGTAAGTAGATTAAAGTTCAACCCTTAAAAAGAAAAAATGCCTATGAGATGTAATTACAGTTATATTAAACATTATGCGTGTTTTGATAGATGTGAAAATGTGCCACTCAGAGTCCGTTTTGTGAAAGGACCTGCTTTTCACCTTCAAGTTAACATCCTCTAGTACTGCATTCCATCTAGCAAGACTGAATAGGCCATCTTAGCAGGACTCCTCTAAAGTGATCTGTGCTTTTACCTCTCTCTTATGTTGGCAGAGAAACATGTTGAGTTCCCATAGTGCTCTTCCATCTCTCTTTCCCAAGTTCTACTTCTTCCCTTTCCTTGTCACAAATGCTATTCCACAAATGATTTTTGTAGTTCCTAATTCCATCCCTGTGTCTATTTCCCAGAAAATCAAAATTGGGACTTGTATCACATAAAGGATCTGAGAAGTTAATACAGATTAACTAAGACTCTACAAAAAGAATCTCACAGGAAAGTGGGGAGGGAACCTGACCTCAGCTTACAAATGAACACCTGTGTCACAAGGACCAAAGAGTGGGCTACAGAGGAATGCAAGAGTGAATGTCTCTGACTAATCTCTGAGGTTCTGAGCACTACTGATAATGAATGATAAGAAAGACTTTTGAAATTACAATGTTATTATATTTTCCTTTCTTCCAGAATGTTTGATCATATGAACAAGTTATTCACTGGTTGGAAGACTACCAGGATAACGTGACATTTTTTTTTTTTTAAATTAATTTTTATTGATGCTTTGTGCATTTCATACATTTTTTCCAATTCAGTTCAGGCTTATTTCCCTTTCCCTCCCCCCCACCCCCCCATCCCAGATCATGCATTCTGCCATAACTGTCCTGCATCTTTCTCTCAGTTTTTTTTTTCATTTTTAGCTATAAGTGATAATCCATGAGTACAAGCATCCTTCATGCAAAACCTATCTGCAGGCTGTTGTGCCCAAACACCTACAGCCCCACCATCCAGTGGGGGGTGACAGGTTGTTTGTTCAATCAAGTTGATCAAATGAGTGTCCAGACTACATTGCTGTAGTTTCACCATTCACCCCAATCGCAGCCCTTACATTCTACCACGCCCCCTCTTCCGCAGGTTGTTCCCTAGGCTTAGAAAAGGGGCACAGGTGGATGAGAGGTAAAACAGTCCACTCTCTCTGGAGCTGTTGACTTGGACTCTGGTCAATTCTGGCTGTTTCCTTTCATGGGCTGACAGTTTGTCCAGGAATAACCTTTCGATCCTACTAATGAAGAACAAGCAATTAGATATATAGGTATTTAAGCAGCACTAATAGTTATGGTAGGTTACTTTAGCATAGACACATGTTTGGATATGTTAATCCATGAATTACAATTTTCCCCCCTGTTAAATATGACAGGGTCTTACTGTGGCTTATAACATCTCCTAACCTGTAGAGGATGTAAGCTTGTGGCATCAGCCATGGGTTATTTCTCCAAGGGGAGAGCCAATAGCCAATTAGATTTGGGATATACAGGCACATGGCTGCCTCTGCTGCACAGTATTTCCAGGCAGGTGAGGTGTAGCTGGTGCTGACGGTGGAGTCTTGCTTGACTCAGGGAGACCCATATTTGCTTTATTGGTTTAGTGGCCTTTGGTAACACTCTCTGGCATTCCAGAGGCCATCTGTACACTTGCATGTGTGGTCTCAATACATCCCTCCCATGTTAACGTCAGGTCTTCGGCAGCAGGGTCTTATTGCCTCTCCTCCTGTAGGTATCCCAACTTAGAGGCAAGGAGCCCTTACCTTTTGTGGGGCCTTGGATCCCCTGGCCAACATCCACCTGGTAGAACAATCCATTGCTGATGTCAGAGCTCCTGTATTAATATATTTTGCCTGAGTGCATAGCCCTAGGACTTTAGTATTATATTTGGTTCTGAACAGAGAGTAATCCCTTCCACAGTTCCCATGTCTAGTAGTCAATTAAAGAAAGCAGTTTTACCGGTTTTATAAGAGATCACCTCTACAATAGTTGTCTCCAATTTACAGTTGGGGAGCGACCTCATCATTGTCATATTTCTCCTTGTTCTATGGGTGGGAAGGCAAGGAAGTCTCTCATATCAGAACCTTTGTGGCACCTAGAAGGTAAGTTTCATTAGGACTCATTATAACTAGTTGTTACATGTAGGATCCACAGAGGGGTTCGATGTTTATGGCAATCTGAGGCTTTTCTTCCTTTGAATGTTCAGATGGGTCAGCCTTTCCGTTGCCACTTTTTGGCATTTTAAGAGAAAACAAAACACCATGAAATGCAAGTGACCAAAGGAGCCATGTAAGAGTTTCCTTTTTATGATTATTCTCACTATTTGGAAGGTGGAGACATTGGTGTAGTTCCTGTTGCTTTAATAGTTTTTAATTATTTGTTTATGTGGTCACATGAATGCCACAATACATATGCGGAGGTCAGAGGACAATTTGTGAGAGTCAGTTCTCTTCTACAATGTGGGTGCCACCAACTGAACTTGGCTTGACAGGATTGGAGGCAGGCCCTTTTACCTGCTGAGCCAACTGGCCAGCTGTTGTTGTTGTTGTTTGGGGCTCTGTATGATTTTTTAAATAGGATCTAACTACGCAGCCTGGAGCCCAGACTATACTAACTTAGAATTTGTCATGTAGTCCGTGTTTGTATTGGAGCTGTGATCCTATTGCTTCAGTCTTGTGAATACTATGATTACATATATGGGCTACCATGCCCAGCTTACTTGTGGAATTTTTCTTATTGCACTTTACATTTATTTTTAATATAATACTTTTATTGATGTTTTGTGTATTTCATACATCATTTTTCATTTCAATTTAGACAGATTCCCCTTTCCTTCCCTCCCCACCCCAGCCCATTTCATGCATTCTGCCATATATGTCCTGTATCTTTCTCTCAATCTTTTCAAAGTTTTTCTCTGTACAGGTTTATTGCTTTGGCCAGAACTTAACTGTATCAATCCATTCTTTGACCCAGTCCTTATGTTGTTGTTGTTCCCTCCCACTTGTATTGCTCCAAAATATGCCTATATACACATCATATGTGTACCAGAATTATGTCCTCTGGGAATAAACTGTATGTTAACTCTGAAATATGTTTAGGAATTCACATTTTCCCTTGAATTTTATATTACTCTAAAATATGAATACATGGGGCTGGAGAGATGGCCTAGCGGTTAAGAGTGCCGACCGCTCTTACAGAGGACCCGGGTTCGATCCCCAGCACCCACATGGCGGCCGAGAACCGTCTGAGACTCCAATTCCAGGAGAACTCCAGTTCCAGGGGAATCCGACACCCTCTTCTGACCTCCACGGCATTGCACGACATGGGTGCACAGACTTGCATGCAGACAGTACATTGATACACATACAGAAATAAATAAATGCCAGGCGTGGTGGCGCACGCCTTTAATCCTAGCACTTGGGAGGCAGAGGCACGCGGATCTCTGTGAGTCCGAGGCCAGCCTGGTCTACAGAGTGAGTTCCAGGACAGCCAGAGCTACAGGGAGACCCTGTCTCAAAAAAAAATAATAATAAAATAAAATATGAATACATGCCTTCCACCCATATATGTTAATTACCATGTCTGAAAATAAGTGGTATGTTAATTCTAGGGCCCATTAAGAGATTCACGTTATAACAGCACAGCTGCTTTCAGATAGAAAGAAATATAACAATAATGTTGCTCAGCTTGCCTTTCAGCTGGGGATTTGGTGCTAGCATCCACAAATGAGGAATACCATTCATCATTTGTTTTTCTGGGACTGTGTTACTTAACTTAGCATAATGGTTCAAAGTTCATGATGTCATCTTTCTTTTTTTTTTTTTTTTGAGACGGGGTCTCCCTATACCCCAGCTGGCCTAGAACTCACTCTGTAGACCAGGCTGGCCTTGAACTCACAGAGATACCCCTGCCTCTGCCTCCCAAGTGCTAGGATTAAAGGCATGTGCCACCATACCCAGCTTAAAGACGATTCTTAACCACCTTGTGGGTGCTGGGAATCAAACCCAGGTCCTCCGCAACAGCAGTCAGCTCTCTCAACAGCTGAGTCATTTCTTTACCACTGCATAGAACTCCATTGTGTAGATGTACCATATTTTTGTTATCCACCCGTCTGTTGAGGGGCATTTATTTTTATGGAATAAAATAAAGTACTCAATCTGAAATTTGGCCTGTCTGTGACCTAACAAGGAATCTAAGTTATATATAGGAAACGAAATACATTTTTTTTGTCTTTTTAAGGCAGGGTCTCCCTGTAGTCCCAGCTGTCCTGGAACTCACTCTGTAGACCAGGCTGGCCTTGAACTCACAAAGATCCGCAGAAACGAAATACTTTTAATGCAGGACAATATGCTGGAAATAAAGGCTTAAAACCAATCATAGGAAACAATACCAAGAGGTGTTAACACAGTGAACTATCTCCCAGGAATTTCCCTACATCCTTCCTTCTAGCATTCCTTTTTGTCAGGAGTCTGCTTTCAGTCTATTACTCTCCAATTCAGTTCACACGAATGACTTCACACCTCTTGATTTCCACCTCTGCTTAGACCAGAATCTCACACCATCACATGGCAATCATTTGGTCTGGCCTTTTCACTGGACACCTGGGGGGGGGGCAGGAAGTTCTCCAAAGGAATATTATAGTGACTTATCTAAGGTGACATGAACACCACGGATCAATAGGGTTGGAACATAAGAGGGATCAATAGGGTTGGTCATAAGAGGTTTGTACAGGTCTTCCTCACCTATCCAATTATACTTGTATGCCCCCCCTCAAGTTGCAGAGGAGCTGGGAAGTAGAGCTAAATTGTGTGCCCACAGAGAGTGGTAACCATTAGGGAACAGGCTCTGTATATCATTCTATACACTTTCTATAGTTGTCAAAGGCATGAGGTAGCCATTTCCGTTTGTTAGGCTAAGGCTGAGTTCATCTTAATCTGAGAATCCTCATCATCATTTCCCAGGACCTGACAATGCAGTTAAAAATCAACGTGAATTGATATTCTCTCTCTCTCTCTCTCTCTCTCTCTCTCTCTCTCTCTCTCTCTCTCTCTCTCTTTCTTCTTCCTCATTCTCCCCTGTGCTTTACCCCTGACAGTTATATTAAGGAATATAAGTACAGGATTCTAATTTATCAAAAAGCACAAAAAACCCACCCAACAGTCACCAATGTTTGGTTCAAGTAATCTACTTGTATGACATTAAGACACCAATCCTGAGGATTATCTGTACAGCAACTAATATTAATTGCCTTGACCAATACAGAATGCCTACTTCCTTCAAAAGTTCCTAAATTAAACTTATGAAAGGTACAAATAGGTTGAAGTTCTAAGGCGAAATATTTGTAGAAAGCATCTTTAAGAGGGTACCTAAAGCTAGGAGTGGTGATGACTAAAGCTAGGAGTGGTGGCCTATGCCTGTAATCCTTGTACTTGGCAGAATGAGGCAGGAGGGTAGCTGCAAATTCAAGGTGAGCCTGGGCTACATACTGAGACACTGAGACACTGAGCTTGTGTGTGTGTGTGTGTGTGTGTGTGTGTGTGTGTGTCTGTGTGTCTGTGTGTCTGTGTGTGTGTGTGTGTCTGTGTGTCTGTGTGTGTAGTGGTAACTAACTAGAATGAGGTCATCAAGGTACAGCCTAATCCAAAGACAGCAGGGTCATCACCAGTGTCATCATCAGAAAGATTAGATCACTGACACATGCAAGAGGGATGACCATGTGAGGATATGGAGAAAGCCAAAAACGGGGGCCTCAGGAGAAATAACTTTATCAACACCTTTGATTTCAGACATAACAGTTTGACAGTCCTGGCAGACCTCCTACACAGGCAGTCAATAGGGAGCTGTCCTAGAGAACAAGAGCATCATTAGGAGCTCTCAAATGGCTGAAGTAACAGTGCTGCCATTGGTGCTGCTGCTGCTGATGATGATGATGATGGTGCTTTTGACGCTTATGATGATGCTTACTCTCCTCATCGTCCCTTCTGCCTTCGAAATGGCTGTTTCAGGCTTTTCCTATGATTTGAAATTTCCTACATTTGCAGGTTTGAGTGATGAGGTATTGTGTTTCACAGGAGTGTCATGAGAGGAGTGGACCACCTGTGTGATCCCATATAAGCCATGTCAGGATGGGCAGCAGAGCTCTAGCCAAGAGCCTTCCTTAAGCAGCAATTGCAACATAAGCACAACAGCAGCTAAATTAACACCAGAGGGGTTTGTTCCTCTAGTTTAAACTAGTAGCTTTTACCCCATGTCTTATTGCAAGTTGTGTTCCTAATGCAAGCACATGCTGACTCCTAGGTTCCTGAGTCACTGAATGTCAAATGTGGTGAGATGCTGAGGTGGTGCTTCTAAAGTTAGAATGCTAAAAGTTGCCAATTAATTCTGTGCAAAAAAGGTGTTTACATCAGCTGCTGCTTTGGGCCCAGCCTGATGTTCTCAGCTTCTGCCAACCCAGGGCCTCCTCAGAAGCATCCGTTTGCCTCAAACCTGGAAACAAAGTGATTGCTTATAGCGAAGTTCCCAGCCTGTTTGTTGGACAGCAGCTGGTTCTATTTATCCTCTATTCTGCTCACCCCCTATTAGTTTTCTATTGCTGCGTAACAAATTGCCACATTTGGTAACTGTAAACAGAGAGCTTTTCTTTCTTTTCTTTTTGAACCAGAAGTCTGGGTGCAGCAGAGCTGGATTTTCTGCTCTGTCTCACAAGACTTAAGGGAAGTGGTTTTCAGGATTTGTCCTCAGCCTCAAGCTCTCACAGTTGCTTGCAGAATGCACTTCCTTTTGCTATAAAACTGAAGTTCCTGGTTTTTGGCTGACTCTTAACTAGGCTTCTCTTAAGTCCCAAAGGCTGTGCCAGAGGACCTCTCTGGTCTGCTGGAAGGGAGCTTTCAATAATGCAATATCCTCACTGGACGGACGTCCTGCCACCTTGACCATATTTTACTGTTTAGAAACTCCTTACAGGTATGGCCTACAGGATTTTGCTTTCTCAGAGGTGAGTTGCTTATATCACAAACTGAGCTTAGAAAGGGACTCAAGCCAGGCATGGTGGCACACGCCTTTAATCCTAGCACTTGGGAGGCAGAGGCAGGTAGATCTTTGTGAGTTCAAGGCCAGCCTGGTCTACAGAGCGAGTTCCAGGACAGCTGGGGCTATAGGGAAACCCTGTCTCAAAAAGACCAAAAAAAAAAAAAAAGGACTCAAAGGGCTGCTTGTAGTTGTTGTCTTCTGCCAGGTGCATTCCTTTGTGATCATCACTATCTTCTTAGGTAAGCCATTTATTATCACCAACTGTGCACTAAGTCTCAGGATCAATCTGTCCAAATCATCCCTGTCAGGTATAGACCTCACCACTCAACAAAGAAGCTTCTTTTTGCAAAAAAGGAAAGTCTTACAAAGTTCCAAAACTCGTCAAAACACAAGGAATAAGTCACTGTGAGCTATCCAGCCAGAAATGATAGCTATACAATGCAACCTCTATACGTGAGGTTCAGGGAACATTGCAGAAGAGGAGGTAAAAAGAGTGTAAGAAAAAGAGAGACAAGATGCCTGCCACTAGTTCATGCATTGCTCTGTGTGACACGGAAGCTGTACCAATGAAATCTCTCCAGTATGGTAATCTAACAAGATCTCCATGATTACAAAACGAGTTGAGGAGACAAGGTGAATGGGGGAAATTTCACCTCAAGATGAAGAGCTACAGAAATCAATGGATGCTGAGAAAAGGAATCAGATTTTTCCAAGGACTAGCTCTTTGAGAGGTGATCTAACCCCAAATGGGCAGCCCTAAACACAGGTACACAGGAGCATTGCTTAATGGACTCTTGAGATCTGCCTGCCTCTGCCTCCCAAGTGCTAGGATTAAAGGCATGCACCACCATGACTGGCTAGATGTTATCTTTTATTATGAAACAATTTATACATAAAAACCTGTTGCTTGGGAATATAAATATCTGATATTCTACTATAAGTAGAATATATTTGCACATATACACGTGGATTGCCTGTTTGCTAATTTAAATATAATAATGAAAGAAAACAATGACATCATGTTATTGCTTCTTCTGTGAGAGTCCTTTGCCAAGCTCTACTAAGTATAAATTCTACATAGCTTTTGATATTATGCAGACTGCAAAGTGCTAGGGTTAAGAGAAGGAAACTCCAGAAGATGTTGCAAAAACAGCAAAGGTTACTCCTGCACAGGGCCCCACAATTTCTAGGACATTTACTTTTTCATCAAGGAGGATAACAGGCATTCTAAATCACATCTACACTAAGAACAATTATGAAGGCCACTGCTAAATTTGCTTCCTATGCTTTCTTCTTTTTCTTTCTTTCTTTCTTTCTTCCTTCCTTCCTTCCTTCCTTTCTTCCTTACTTTCTTTTTTTACTTTCCTTCTGAAACTGTGTCCATGTCCTTATAGCCCCATCTGGCCTGGAACTCACTATGTAGACCAGGATGGCCTTGATCTCACAGAGATTGGCAGGATGAAATATGTATTTATTTGTAACAATAACAATCAAAGACATGAACAAGAAATTGAGAGGGAATGGGGCGCTTGGGGGTAGGGGGAGGAGGGAGACTTGAAGAGGTAGAAATAATGCAGGTACAATACTCATGTCTGAAACTATAAAAAAATTAATGGGGGTTCTTGAGCCAGCAAGGTGGCTCAGTGGTTAAAGTACCTGGTGCCAAGCTTGACAGACAACCTGAGTTGGATCCCCAGAACCCACATAGTAAGTGAAGAAAATTCTCACAACCTGCTTTATAACCTCCACACACATGTTGTGGCATGTGGGCAAATGTACACACACACACACACACACACACACACACACAAATGAAAAACTAATTAATTGTTATTTTTAAGTGAAGATTCTCTGGCCCTACCCTGAACCTGTTCAGTGAAAAAGCCTAAGGAGAGACTTAACAGCTTGTGGTCCCTCTCCATTGCTTAGAGATAGCATCATATCCCTGTGGCCCCATTGGGTCATCTCTCAGTGTGTATGTATCCTAATTGCCTCCTGTTATAAGGATACTAGTACTTTTGGACTAGGGCCTACTCTAATAACAGTGTAGCTTAATCACTTCTTTAAAAACCCTAGTGTATGTATCTATATTTTAGAGTAAAATAAAATTAATGGAGGAAAATGTGAATTTCTAAGCATAAAAAAAGACTGAGAGAAAGATGCAGGACAGTTATGGCAGAATGCATGATCTGGGGTGGGGAGAAGGGAAAGGGGAATATGCCTGAAATGAATTGAAAAATGATGTATGAAATACACAAAACATCAATAAAAGCACACATAAAAAAACCTACTCTCAAATAAGTCACATTCTGCAGTATAGAGTTAGGACATTAAAATATGAATTTTAGGAGGACAAAACTCAATGTATAGCACCCTGTTCTCCCTGTGTCTCCACAGAAAAGGATGTTGAAAACAAGGTGCCGCTAGGATAAGGAAATTACACACATTCTGTGTCTCCTTTGTCCTTTTTAATGAGGAAACAATTGGGTTATTGGTATCTAGAAGTCATTATTTGGGGTACTGTTTCTAGAAGTTATTTGGCAATGCTGAAGATTCAGTAGTAGGAAATATTGGGGTCCATAGGAGGTTACCACTCCTCTGCTAGGAAAGGAACTACAAGTCTTATTAGAAGATGAACTTACATCCAGGTGTGGTAGCACAGGCCTTTAATCCCAGCACTCGTGGAGGCTGGGCAGGGCACCTGGGGGGGCAGGGGGGGGGGGAGAAAGAGGCAGGTGGAACTCTGTGAGTTCAAGAACAGCCTGGTCTACATAGTGAGCTCCAGACCAGCTGGGACTAAAGGGAGACCCTGTCTCAAAAAGACAGAAGAAGAAGAAGAAGAAGAAGAAGAAGAAGAAGAAGAAGAAGAAGAAGAAGAAGAAGAAGAAGAAGAAGAAGAAGAAGAAGAAGAAGAAGAAGAAGAACTACTTAGCTGGTCTACCCTTAGCAAGACTGAAAGGGCTGCCTATTGACTGTCCATCACCTTGGGACTGAGCTCCCAGAAGCACATCTAGTCAGTTCTGCCCAGGGCCTCTCTTAGCCTTTCTGGCTTATGAGGACAAATGAGGCCACACTGAAATAAACGTTCCAATTCCATTAACCTGCTTCTTGAAAAGTTCACCTCGATTGTTTGTAGGAGTCTCCTGTGTGCTCACAGTTTGCTCACTCCAGGATGACTGCTGCATGGCCTGTCACTCTCCTGCCAAAGCTCATGCTACTGTTCCTTCTTAGATAAGGCAGATGCAGCTTTATGTGAATGGAAGGTTTAATGATAATGAAACACAGCTTCCACCAGGAATCGCGAATTCCGCCACTGATTTTGTTTTTGCCAAGAGTGGCTATCTTTCATAGCATTCTTTTTTATTTTGGTTTTGAGACAGGGTCTCCCTATAGTCCCAGCTGCCCTGGAACTCACACTGTAGACCAGGCTGGCCTTGAACTCGCAGATATCCGCCTTCCTCTGCCTCCCGAGTGCTGGGATGAAAGGTATGAGCCACCACACCTGGCTTAGAGACAGTTCTTAGTCACCTTGTGGGTGCTGGGGATCGAACCCGGGTCCTCTGCAAGAGCAGTCAGAGCTATTAACCACTGAGCCATCTCTCCAGACCCTTTCACGGCATTCTTTAGGCAGAGGTAGGACCCATTTATCACCTGTGTAAACTCTCACAAGGACAGAAGTGTGAGTCTTTGAAAGGTGGGGAATACTGTCCTCTCTTTTTGGCCGTACTGTTACTAGCCCCAAGTTCCTTTCTGAGCCCACTCAGATACATGCAGTATGAATGGATACATTGTGTCAAATATCTATGCTGAATCCAACCTGGTACCGCATATAGGGCAGTGTCACAGGCAGAAGGCAATATACTTATAAATTAAAGCCATTTCTATGGAATTAAGGAAGTAATACAGTTGGATTTTTTAAACTATTGAAGCATTAATTGTACGTTTATAAAAGACACATATTGTCAATTTTCAAATAATATATTACCAACAATATAATCAAATCCAGTTTGAGTTTCCTGCCTATCTTAGTTTATTTTCCTGATAAAATACCCTGAAAAAGGCAACTTAAGGGTGGGGGACTGGAGAGACAGCTCAGTGGTGAAGAGCACTGGCTGCTCTTGTACAGGACCCGGATTGAATTCCCAGCACCTACATGGCAGCTAACAAACATTTGTTAACTCCAGTTCCAGGGGACCTAACACCCTCTTCTGACTTCTGCATGCATTGCATGACATGGGTGCACTTATATACATTCAGGCAATACTCACGTAAAATAAAATAAAAATATTTTTTACTCTTTTTTTAAAAAAAGCAACTTAAGAGAAAAAGTGTTTATTTGGCTCCCAATTCTAGTTTACAATCCATTATGTCAGGAATTCATAGCAGCAGGAGGGAGCTAGCCAAATTACAGTTACAGTCGAGAGCAGAGAGAGGATGAATTAGTGCATGCTAGTACTCAGCTTGCCCTCCTCATTTTAAAGTGACCAGGGTCCCCTGCTCAGAGAATGGTGTCACCCATAATTAAGATAGGTTTTCTCATATCAAGTAACCTAAGACAATCCCTCACAGACTCTCTCAGAAACTAGCAGCAGTCTAGGTAATCCATCACAGATGTGCCCAGAGGCCTGTCAGGTTAACAATACTAACCATCACAAGGCCAGACATTTTTAATGTAATGAATGCAATTTACCATCATGACAACCATTTCTGTAGCATTAAATGCATTTTTGTGCAACTGTTACCAGAACATTTTTAACCCGAAGCTCTACATCCAGTACACAGCAACTTTCCACTCTACATCCCTTCCCTTTATTCCAAGCCACACACTGTTCTGCCTTCTCATTTACTTAGTTTGACTATGTTAGACACCTTGTGGAAGCAGAATCATGTACTATTTCTCTACTTAAATGCAACTTACTTTACTGTGTACAGTATCCTAGTATCTTCCATTATGTACTAACAAACAAGTACATCTGTTTCCATCTTGGAAGTTTCTTTAAACTTGTCAGTCCTGCCATTCTAACACTTAAAGGTTAAAATTTCCATAATCAGAAAGAGCTGAGAGTTAATGAAATTCCTATCAGTGTCATTTACGTCATGTGAAACCCCCAAATGCCCACCCCCACATACAGTGAAAGAAGCGTTGGGCAAAGAGGGCAGAGCCAAAGACATCAAACTCCCTGATTTTCAAGTGTACTCTACAACTAAATTAATCAAAGCATCAACAGTGTGGTACGGGCATCAACACAGACAGTTGATTATATCATAAAAGACAATCCAGAAAACAATCACACATTTACAGTCGGAGGAGCTTTGGCAAAGGGACCAAAATATACAATGAATAAAGCTTTTGGCTAAAATCCTTAGGGAATTCTATGAGAGCACAGATAATGAATACCACATTTGGTCAGACGGATAGGCTTCCCAAAGCTGAGGCTCTCACAGGCCAAAAGGAGATAGAAGGGTGAAGAAGGGTAAAGGATGGCCTAGGAAGGAACAAACAACCTGCTGGAAGTACAGGAAGTCTGGGCCACTCAGGTAACTGCATGTAATTCTGTAAGCACGAATAGACATGAGACAAGGTAGATACTGAGGCTAAAGAAAGAAGCCAGAAGCAAATCATTACAAGTTAAGGAGGTGAACTTCAGAATGAAGGCAAGAAGGTGGGGCAGGCTTGTGAAAACTTGGAAAAATGCTTTAATGATGGCATTTCATGTCCGGATTTGCCCTTTATAAAAGCAAACACTGGGACCAGGTGTGGTGGTATAGGCCTTGAATCCTCTGGTAGACAGGCAGATGAATTTCTGCGAGTTCAAGGCCAGCCTGATCGACATAGCAAGTTCCAGGCCAGTCATGCATACATAGTGAGAGCCTGTCTCAAAATAATAAATATTGAAGTTATTTTCTGGCAAATGCACATGTACTTGGCCTTTTAGGATCAAGCAATATAAAGATTCCCATAAGATATAAGAACCCCCCCAAACCCTATATGTGTGTGTGTGTGTTGTTTTGAATGTGTGCATGATTGTGAGTCTATGTGTATGTGCGCTTATGCAGCTGCATGCAGAACTCAGAGCAGGATATGCAGGACATAGAATGCTCTCCTCTATCACTCTTTGTCTTATTCCTTTGACACAGGATCTGTCACTGAACAAAAATTCACTGTTTTGGCTAGGCTTGCTGGGCCATCAAACTCCCAGAATTTGCCTGTCTCTGTCCCCAATGCTGGGATTATAGACAATATACAGGTATGCCTGGCTTTTTTTTGCCTTTTTTAGAAATTTTATTTATTTCCGTATGTGTATGAATGTACTGTCTGCATGCAGGTTTGCGCACCCATGTTGTGCAATGCTGCGGAGGTCAGAAGAGGGCATCGGATTCCCCCGGAACTGGAGTTCTCCTGGAATTGGAGTTTCAGACAGTTCTTGACCGCCATGTGGGTGCTGGGGATCGAACCCGGGTCCTCTGTAAGAGTGCTTGGTGCTCTTAACCGCTAGGCCATCTCTCCAGCCTCCAGCCCATGCCTGGCTTTTTATGTGGGTGCTGGGGATTTGAACTCAAATCCTCACACTTGTGCAGAAAACGCTCTTATCCTCTGAGCCATCTACCCAGCCCCCATCCCTTTGAACTTTTATTTCATTCTAAGTTTTATCTTCTGGGGCTCACATCACAACTGTAAGGCATCTACTGCTAGTGCTGTTTGGTGCTTTATCACATTGGATGGTATTTATTAACAGCTGTAGAAGGAAAAGCTTTGACTTAGTGGCATCACCCCACTCTCCCTTTCTTTCCCACACAGCAAAGGTCATATGTGCTTTCTTTATGGGTTGTCTCTCCCTAGCCATTTGAGCCCACACTGTCAAGTAATTGGCTATAAGCCTTTGCAAAACTGGCTCTCCAAGATGCAGTCTCTGAAGTGAGAACTTACTCAAGTGGATCCTCACACAAGAGAGAGAAAACATGGTTTAAATTGTAAAATGTTCCTGTGTAAGTTTAGAGCCCTGTTTACATCTACTAGGATTGTAGCATTAATGCCATCCTTGCCCTAAGGACTACCTCTTAATGGGTCCCAGTGTTTGCTTCTGCCAGGTTCCTATGAGAATTCTAAAACCTCAGTCTGCTCTAAATATGGTTTATTGATGTGTCATTACATTGTTTATTTCCATTGCGTCACATATCATTGAAGGGCACAGGGAAAATCCAGTGTATGTGCAGCTGATTCACTATGCACAGTAGATCTACAGTCTTATTGTGTAATGTTCACAAATATGTCTGGTGTTGGGTTCATTAACTGTTAAATAGTTGGGTAATTGTTGTTGAAAATGCTTTATATTGTACAGAGATCTTTGGTGGGTTGTTTATATAAATATTTCAGGGTGTTTTAGTAAGATTTAGGAAAATGGATTGGTTTTTTTTAATGTGTTGGAAATGCAGTGTTTGGGTTTCTTTTAAAACAAGAAAAAATTCTCTACCGATAGCTGGATACTTGCAACAAATTTCTGGATTACTTTAGACTCATATAATGGGGAACTGGGTATTTATCATTTTACTCCTTGTCTCTTAAGTAATGGATAAAGTCCCTTGACTCTCCAGGTGTAACAGATACAACACCCTTAATCTTTCTTTGCTCTATCCCACTTTTAGACACTCTCCTCTAACTGACCTACAGTTGTCATCAGTGCTGATACTCTCAAGTCAGTTTAGTTTAGCCAGAAAGCCCTTCCTGTGATGTTTTCTCTTAGTTCTGTCATGTTTCACTTAATGGTAGGGACATGTACTAAGACATGTGTCATTAGGCAGTCTCATAGCTATATGAATATCCCAGAGTATACTCACAGAACTACATAGAAAGTCACTCAACATGGATTCTTGACAAAACGAGGAGTTGTAGTCCACATGAGATGAATGAAGCTGCATCTACTGCAACATGGTACTTCAACTTGTTTTTATAACTAGACAGAATATTCTAAATCAAAGATGAAATGAGTGCTTACATATATTAATAAAGTACTCGCTAATGCTGTGTATCACTCGTGATTGTAGGTGACGCCTAGTGGCTCAAGTGTGTTGTCACTAACATCACTATAGAAACACGTGTAATATATAAAATTATGGTGGATAGTGTCACAAGTTGACAGGTAGATCTCTTTCATCTCTATTAAAACCCTATGGAGCTGCTTTGGTTTATGAGACTTGCTGTTTCCTAAAGCTTCCTTCTATAGCAAATAAATATTTTTCTATTCACTTACCCTTCACCCATCTTCTTACTTAAAAATCCATACTTGTCCTTGGTATCTGAGTCCAATCACTTCCATATGACACTAACAGTGGTCCCCATACCTACTGCTATTTACCCCCTATGCATAAAATCAGCAGCATTGCCAATAACTTTTTTCAACCTCTTTTTCTACCTACCTAATGATGATGTTTCTATGTTTATATTGCTTTTGTCAAGATCAATAATAGTTACATTCTGTTCTATAAGTACTTTGTGTATACATGATTATTAAGGTTGAAAAACAATGCAAGATTTTTGTATTACTCTACCTGTTAAATACTTCTTACATCGCCTCTCATAAATGCATTGTTTTGTTCTAATAAAACATTTTTATGCTGTTTTGTAAGCTCTGTGTGCACTTCTTGTCCTCTTCCTTTCTTTATCTTCTGCTCTTTAGCATGATTTGTATCTCTTCAATTGGACTGATTGCCCAGATCCCCAAGTCTTTCTCTGCCTCACTTTAGATCTCAGAGAACATTCTATGAAAATATGCATGGGAATGAACTTAAGTGTCAAAATCCCCGATAAGCTGAACGTGCTTTTATTTGACCCTCACTTAAATTTTTAAATTTATTTTTACTTTATGTGTATGAGTATTATTTATGCCAGCTGAGCCATCTCTCCAGCCCCTGACCTTCACTTTTTTCTGAGTTAATCACTTTTTATTGAGGACAGAAAGACATGGGATTTCACAGTGCTTAATCAAAGTAAGCACAAATGCAACAGTAATCATAACTTTACTTTGGAAAGTACGTTTAATCATGTCAGTTCTGATCAATGAAACTTGCAAAAAATGCTGAACAATATTCTTTTTTCAATGTTAATCACAGTGGACACAGATTCACACATGAATTATATATTTAAAATCCAACTATATAATGGACACACATAGCTATAAGCAAAGATCCCAGATTATATGTTGCAATGGAAATATGAATGAAAAACTTATTCAGCAGATTTTTGATTAGCAGAGGATCTCCACCTGAGAAAAGCAGTTCAAGCTAGAAGTAGAAACCTAGTCCACAGAGGGTCACTGGTGGGGTTGTCAGAAGGAAGACAAGGGGGAATGCTGACATTCAAATGAGAAAGGAGTAAAAGATGGCAGAAAGCAGTGGGACACTGAAAGGCATGGGCTGTCCACTGTCTCAGTCGGGGTGCCTTGGACATGAAGCCTCACTGCCACACCTATTAGACATGCATACAGAATAAAGAAGAAGAAGAAGAAGAAGAAGAAGAAGAAGAAGAAGAAGAAGAAGAAGAAGAAGAAGAAGAAGAAGAAGAAGAAGGTGGAGGAGGAGGAGGAGGAGGAGGAGGAGGAGGAGGAGGAGGAGAAGGAGAAGGAGAAGGAGGAGAAAGAGGAGGAAGAGGAAGAGGATGAGGAGGAGGAGGAGGAGAGGGAGAAGAAGGAGAAGGAGGAGGAAGAGGAGGAGAGGAAGGAGAAGAAGGAGGAGGAGGAAGAGGAGGAGGAGGAGGAGGAGGAGGAGGAGCAGAAAAAAGAAGAGGTTCTCAACAAAAGGTAAAAAATTGATGATTTCACAGGTGAGTGCATCCAAACGTTTCATGAATTAATCCCAACCCTTCTTAGACTCTCTGTGGAGCAAAAATTGAAGACTGACCAAGGTCACTTTTTGGGATCCACATTACTCTATTGCTAAACCCACTTACAATATGCATTTCCTTCAACACCTCTTCAGTTGATTCTTCCTTTCTAGCATTTTCACAGAGTTCTCTTGTTTCATGTGTACACAACAGCACAAAATTCTGGCTTCAGCACACTACTCTGGCTCTGCATTTTTCCTGTCTCATCTTACCCACATGAATGGCATTAATTACTATCTTTATCCTGTGACTCCCACATGCGCTCTCCTGTCTCCTAGGTATCTCTACATATTTGCCTCTCAGGATAATCAGCATGCACGTTCAGGGTAGTGTTAAGGGATTTTCACTGAGAATCCAGAACATAAAACCATGACTTCCACTTAGTTGCATTCAAAGGTGGTTTCTATATTACTATAATGTAGTGAAATGAAACAGTATTATGTATCTAAGCTCTTGTGCAGGGACTAAAATGAAGTTTTGAATTTTTGGCTGTTGCTGTTTTGAAAGACAAGATGTCCCTATAGCCCTAGTAGGCCTAGAACTCTATGTAGTCCAGGCTAGCCTTGATCTCATAAATATCTGCCTGCCTCTCCACCCCCCCCCCGCAATGCTTGGATTAAAGGTATATGTCACCATGACCAGCTTGAGCTTTTTGAACTTTTGAAAAAAAATTAACAATAAGAATTTGAGAAAAGAATTTAAGGATTCTCCAGGTTTGAGTTTGTCACTATAGATTTGTGGTTATAGAGTGTCACTGAAGATTTACAAACATAAATCAGGGAATGTATGATAAAAGTTTACACTTGGCTATACCTTTATGCACCATGCTAATATCAGTAACTCTTTGTTGATCTGTGTCTTATAAGTGAAACACTTTGACATTTCCAACAGCATACCATTCAGTCCGGAAAGAAAACCTGTTACTCTTCTTTTATTGAGAGAGATGGAAGCAGATGTTCTAGTACATCAGTTTTCTACTGTCATCCACTGCTTATTGCAATCAAGATTGTAAATAAAAGAATACCAGTCTTGTACTTAGACTTAGCAGTCATTATTGTTTTATGTATACTTTTATTGATTTCCCATGCATTTCCTACTTTTGTATACATCGGAATCATCTTTATGCCCCTCCCCCATCTGCACGCCCCTCCTCACTGACCCTCACTTTTTTAAATTTTTTAAAATTTATTTTGTATGTGTATGAATGCACTGTCTGCATGCAATGCTGCGGAGTTCAGAAGAGGGTGCCAGTTTCCCCTGGAACTGGAGTTAAAGATGGTTCTCAGCCGCCATATGGGTGCTGGGGATCGAATCTGGGTCCTCTGCAAAAGTAGTCGGCACTCCTAACCACTAGGCTATCTCTCCAGCCCCTGACCCTCACTTTTAACTGAATTTTTATTTATCGAATTCTTTTGGAGATATGGAATTTTAGGTGAAAAAATTTTCCTCCAACTTTTAAGATCATGTTCCTTTGGATGTAACCAATTTTAAATCATCTTCAAATGTGCTATTTTCAGGTTTTGGGATTGGCATATAATAATAACTTTGTTCTTGTTTCCAATCTGTTGCCACCTGTATGATAATCCAATCAGGATAATTAGCCTATCACCACACACATTCTTCATTTCTTTGGAGCAAAATATTTGAACTTTTCTGTTGTAGTTATTTTGAAACACACACTATCACTATTGTTATGCGCATCCATCCTCTGCAATAGCACATCAGAAGAACTTACTCTTTTTTTATTTTTTTTTAATTTTTATTGATGCTTTGTGTATTTCATACATCATTTTCCAATTCAGTTCAGGCATATATCCCCTTCCCTTCCCCCCACCCCACCCCTACCCATCCCAGATCATGCATTCTCCCGTAACTTTCCTGCATCTTTTCTCTTTCCTCTTTGTGTGTTTTGTTTTCATTTTGTTTATCAGATTTTTTTAACATAAGTGATAATTTGTGAGTACAAAAGCACCTTCATGTAAAACCAATTTTGCAAGCAGTTTGCCCAGACCCACACAGCCTGGGTCGCCCCGACCACCACACAGCAGGCAGCAGCCGGGGGGCTTGTGATGTTCAATCAAGTTGATCAAATGAGTGTCTGTCTATATTGTTGTAGTTTCACATTCACAAACACTCAATCCATTAGCAACCTAGTTAATTCCACTTCTAAATAACCGTCGCCCCCTTGTTCTGCAGATTGTTCACTAGGCTTAGAAAAAGGGCAACAGGGATGAGAAGAAAAACACGTCTAAAACTCGTCACTCGGTGAGCTGTGTCTTGGTCTCTAGTCCAATTCTGGGCTGTTTTTCTTTCACTGGGCCTGACCACCTTGTCCCGGCTTATACCTTTCGATCCTAATAAAGCACAGGCAATGTATATATAGAGGTATTTAAACAGTATAATAATATATGCCTTATCGATCCAACTTATGAGGCAACACAATAGATATAGTAGGTTAAAAATTGAAATAACAGTACTAATTTTATGGTAGGTTACTTGGTATAGACACAGATGGTTTGGATGGTTGTTAATCCATGAATTACATTTTCGCAGGTGTTAAGTATGACAGGTGTGTCCGTGGGTTTAACATCTCCTAATCAATAGAGATGTAAACTTGTGGACATCACGCTGTGGGTTATTCGATCCAAGAAGAAGCTAATAGCCAATAGATTTGGGATATACATACATAAATGGAGCTGCCACCGCTGCAACAGTATTTCCAGGCATGATGAGTGTACTGGGCTGACGGATGGAGTCTTTCTTGCTTGACTCAAGGAGCCTATATTTGCTTTATTTGGGTGAGTGGCCTTTGGTAACACTTGTCTTCGGCAGTCCCAGAGACCAGCATGGTATACTTTGCAAGTGGGGTCTCCATACATCACTTCCCATGTTTTTATAATCAGGTCTGTCAAGCGGCAAGGCAAAGCTTATCGCCTCTCTTCCGCCAGATATCCCAGTTTTTGGAGGCAAGGAGCCTTTACCTTTGTGGGGGCTTTGGGATGCCCCTGGCCACATCTCCTTGTGAGAATAATCCATTGTTGATGTCAGAGCTCCGGTATTAAATATTTTGCTTAAGTGCATAAGCTTAAGGAGACTTGAGCATTATATTTGGTTCTGAATAGAGATAATCCTTTTCACAATTTCTTAGTCTATTAGTCAATTAAAAAGAAAGCAGTTTTAAATTTTTTACCAATTTTACAAGAGAATACCTGTTATACAGCTGGCTCCTCCAATCTACAGTGGAGAAGACTCATCATCATCATATTTCTCTTTATTCTATGGGGGGGGAGTTAAAAATTCTCTTGTAACTGAATTGGAAAATAATGTAAATAAGCACAAGCATCAAAAAATTAAATTAAAAAAAAAGAAGTCTCTTGTATTAAACCTTTGCGGCACCTAGAAGGTATAGTTTATTAGGATTATTAAAAATAGTTGTTTACTAGTAGGATCCAGAGAGTGGCCTGATGTCTGCAGCAATCTAGGCATTTCTTCCCTTCAATGCCCAAAGGAGTCAATCCTTCTGCTGGGCATTTCTGGTAATCCACTCACGGCAAAGCTGCATTTTTCTCAGCCATTAAGTTGGTGTTACTCTGGCCTTTTGGAACATACAAACCTTTTCCCATAGTTGTGTTAAGATTTGGTTTGCAAGGTTTTTTGACAAAAAGTTTTCATATCTATCTATCTCCCCTTTTTTATTTTAGGTTTTTTTATTTTTGGACCCATGAGTCCTCAAAAAAGCAGTTTATTATACATACTCTAGAGGGTGGAACAAGCATCAGATTTCATCAAGTTTCACCCATGCGTGTTTGTGGTTACGTATGGTGAGTAACTTGGGAAACACAACTTTATTTTTTTATTAAATCATCCTACTAGGTAAAGAGATTGCTAACAGATGATACTATATGACAGCAAAACTAGTAGAGAACATATTGTTATATCTAATCCCAAAAGTAATTGTTATACAGTTTTTAATTAAAAGTCAATGTGGACAACAGCAATTATATATCACCACCTTAACTCAGATGGCATTACGTCTTTATCAGCCCTTTAAACCAATGTTGTTTAATATGACACATATTTCTTTGACAAGTCCTAAAACACCTGTTCCTTGTAGCAGTAGTCTGGGCAAAACTGGATACTTGTTGAAACTCACACTCAATTAAATATGCACCATCAAAGATTTACACCCGTGTCCCTCCCACCCCCTGCCCCACCCCCTCCCTCCCGAGTCCACCATTTTCAGTCAGTTTTCGATGCAATCTTTCTGTTGTCTTTTAATATGCATCCCCTCTCCACACAGAAATATTTATAACTGAGTTATTGGTACTAGCATCCACATACGAGAGATACCATTTGTCGTGTTTTTCTGGGACTGTGTTACTTCACTTAACTGATGTTCTTCTAGCTCCATCCATTTACCTGCAAAGTTCATGATGTTGTCTTTCTTTACTGCTGCATAGAATTCCATTGTGTACATGTACCACATTTTCTCTATCCACTCATCAGTTGAGGGGCATTTGGGTTGATTCCAGTTTTTTGCTATTGTGAACAGAGTGGCAATAAATATAGCTGTGCATGTATCTCTGCAGTAAGATGAGTCTTGTGGGTATATACCCAGGAGTGGTATGACTGGGTCAAATGGCAGGATCATTTTGAGTCTTCTAAGGGTTCTCCACACTGTTTTCCATAGTGGCTGCACAAGTTTACATTCCCACCAGCAATGGATGAGTGTTGCCCTTTCCCCACACCCTCTCCAGCACTTGGCATCATTTGTTTTCTTGATCCTAACCAGTCTTACTGGAGTAAGATGGTATCTTAAGGTGGTTTTAATTTGCATTTCCTTAATTATTAGCGATGTTGAACACTTCTTAAGGTGTTTCTCAGCCATCTCTAATTCCTCCTTTGTGAATGCTTTGCAGAAGAACTTACTCTTATCTGACTGCAACTTAATGTTAGGGTTTGACTCTGAAACCCTAACTCATGTATTGGAGGCTTAATCCTCAGTTGGTGCCTCTACTGAGAGGTGATTGGATTAACGGATTATTCTATGGGTAAGTTCATTGCAGAATGAATTATTAGGAGGTGAGTTACAGTTAGAAGAAATGAGTCACTGGGGCATGTCTTTGAAGGCTGTATCTTGCCCTTGAGTCTTTCCTCTTTGGCTCTCTCTGCTTCCTGGCCTCCAAAATATGAGCAGCTTTCTTCTGCCATGGCTTATGCCATGTCAATTCTGCCTTGCTACAAGCTAAAAACAATGTAGTTGGCTGGCCTTGAGCTGCAACCCCTGAAACTCTGAGCCCTTGAGCTGGTTATCTTGGGTAGGTTGTCACTGAGGTCTTAATTATAATTATACCTGAATAAAGAATCAGCCTGACTCTTAGGATTACTTTTAAAGTCAAAAGTGGACCTGAACTCTAAGAATCACCCATTCCTTCAAATGTCTCTTGGAACAGTGCTTCCAAGCCAGGCCTCCCTCACACTTTTATTCAAACAGTCTCTCCAGCAAAGAATTTGGTCTGTAGAAGTAGGGTTCACTCTTATCAGAGAATCTTGCCTTTTGAACCCTAGGCCTAAAATCACACACAATATCATACAGATCTCTCATTTCTCATTGTTTTCTGTGAGAAAGACAGTGCTTTGATATGTTAATCATGCCCACCCATATTCATTAACTATCTTGGGTGTAGGGCAAGGTGAAGTCCTGAGAATTAAGGTCATAGGCCCAAGACACAAGAGAATTACATAGTTTAGTGAGTTTATTTATATAATTTGTGAACAAAAAGTTTTCAATTCAAGGTTAAGCAGAAGTGATTAGTCGAGATTCTGTCCATATTGGAAAAGTCATTCCTATAGTCATGGCACTGAAAACTTGAGTAACATAGTGTGAATGGAAGTTCCCAGAAAAAAACTTACATCTTCAAACTGGCCCTTCTTCTGAAAAGCTGATTAACTGATTAAAACTTCAATGATTATGGAGCATTTGGAATGTTGCAGGTGTGGAGCCTAATTACCATTAATCTTGGGCCATCTTTAGCCTCTTAAATAGCCAATCCTTATCCACATCTGTTTCTGACCTAACATCCTGTGACTAACAGATAAAAACCTTTTGGAATGTATTAACTTAGCAGACCACCAGGTTTCACCAATCAAAAATCTAAGAATGTCATTAGATAGCATCTGAGACATATAATAACTGCCCCCTTCCCATGACCTGCCTATTGAATGTATCCACCAATATACTTGAAAAGGGTCTTGATTTATGGCTTTTCTTCATTCTGTGACTATAAAATCCCCATAAAATTGTTTCCACACTGAAACATGGTGTTTGGGGGAACCTAAATCTGTGTTCCCAGGCCATGCTCACTCATATTTGGAGCTATTTATTTCATTGACAATAATATCCGTTGATCAAACTTTTTCCATTCCTCCCTCCTCACTACTCTCCCTAGCCTCTGGTGAGCAGTATCATACTCTTAATTTCTATGAGTTTAACTTTGGTATATTCTGAACATAAATGGCTTAATGTGGATTTTGTTTTCCTATGGCTGACATTTTATTTAATACAGTGTTCACTAGTTCTATCTACAGTGCCACAAATGACAGGATCTTATTTGTTTTTGTAACTAAATAGTATTCCATTAGATATATAGCAGATTTTCTTTTCCATTCAGCTGATGATAGACAATGTAACAGTGAATTCTTATTGTCAACTTGTCATGATGGAGAATCATGCAAGAGACAAAGCTCTGAACATTCTCTCTGTGAGAGAGTTTCTAGACTGGTTTAACGGGCATGGGAAGTCACATCCCAAATGTGGGTGGTGCCATTCTGTGGACTAGAGTCTTGGACTGAATAAAAAGGAGAAAGTAAGTGGATCACAGAAATCATGTGTCTGCTTCCCGATTGTGGACACAATGTGACCAGCTGTCTCATGCTTCCGTACCCAAGACTTCCCCACCATGATGGCCTGTATCCTCTGTGATTGACAATAAACCCTTCCCTTCTTAAGCTGTTTTTTTTCCAAATATTTTGTCGCAGCAGTAATAAAAGTAACATAGACATTTAGGAAACTCAAGAGAAAGCTCTGTGGTTAGGAGCATGTACAGCTCATCCAGCAGATCCAAGTTCCATTCCCATCACCTATATCAAGTGGCTCACAACCACCTGTAACCCCTGTTCAAAGGCATCCAACACACTGTCCTTGCCTCCTTAAACATCTATACTCACATGCACATTCTCCCACATAGACATACACACATACACATAATTAAAATTAAAGAAAATATTTAAATAATAGCAATAATATATACACCAGTTATTTACTATTGTAAATCGTACCATGTTGCAATGAATGTGGGACTGCTGATGTCTCTTCAACAGACTGATTTCACTTCTTGGGACAGGGGTAGGTGTGAGTGTGTCTGTGTGTATACATACATTGTATATATGCATTTATATAGAATTGCTATATTATATGAACTGCTAATTCTAATTTTTTGAAGTACCACCATATTGTTTTCTCTAATGGCTATGTTAATTTTCATCCCCACCAACAGTGTCTTCAGTGTCTCCATTTTTCTACATCCTTGCCAGCACTTGTTATCTTTAGTCTTTCTGAAAACGGCTGCACTAACTGGAGTGGGGAGATATCTCATTGTGGCTTTGAGTTGTATCCTCAAAATCATTACTGATATTGAGGAGCTATTCATGTACCTTTGGCTATTTTTGGATCTTTTTTTAGGATGAGCTCAGAATCTACTCTTGGGGACTAGAGAATTGGCTCAGGGTTCAAAGCACTAGCTGATCTTTCAGAGGACTCTGGTTAAGTTCCCAGCATCTACATGGCAGCTAACAACCATCTATAACTCCAGTTTCAGGGTATTTGACTCCCCCTTATTGTTTCTGTGTGCATTGCATGCACATGATGCACTTACATGCATGCAAACAATACACTCATACATGTAAAACAAAAATTAATAAGTCAAAAAAATTTAAAGCATTTACTTTTATCACAAGTATTTTGGAACTTCATGTTACTATAGTTTTGACAGTTTTTTTATTAACTTTTCATTTGTTCATCCAGATTTCTTATAGGTGCTTTCGGACATAATGTCTGTATTTTTCTTCAACTTAGGGAAATTTCCTGAGTTTGTGGGGATTTCCTCCATCCATATCTTTGCCTTTTCTTCCTTTCTGGAATTCTGATTTCTCGTATGAATACAGAAATGCCGTGCCTTGCTCTGAAGTCATTATTAGTAAGTATACATGTTATAGCTCATATCAGAAAAGAAAAAAAAAACACTTTATACCCAAAATAAACTCACAAAAATGTAGGCTCACTTTCTCTAGTTCTATTCCCCCCAAATAAACTACTTTAAACGTTTTTCTGTGACTACCTTCTCAATAAAAACAATTTTTCTGTCTCTTATTTTATCAATGTCTCAATATATTCTACAACCCTTGAAATAATGAAAATCATGCAATAAATGTATGGTTTTCCATTGGAAACTAAGTAGAAATGCAAGAACCTCATTGTAAACTGGGCAGTTTTGTCCCTCTGCCATCCTTCAGGCATCTGCCACTCCTTTACAGGCTGAGACTGCCTTACAAATCTTTTCTACCAAGTGAACTTCTTTTTTTATTCAAAGTTTTGGTCCCCAAGCCTTCTTCTCTTGCTCAGATACTAGACATAATCACACAAGATGGAATAAGGAAATTAGGGCATAACTATAATCGTGTGTAATTTGGGGTACACCATTATTTAAAGTTAATACCTACTTTTCATTAAACTTACAATCTTCTCTAATCTTGAATAATTGTCAAATTTGATTTTTCTTAAAAGACTTTGCCTAAATTGGTTTAAAGGGAAAATTGCCAAGATTACTAAATTTACAGTAAGTTTATGATAGAAAAATACTAACATGCTAACATGATGATTCTGACACATTTATAAAACTCATTGAGTTACACATCAGAACTCCAGATCTTCAGCAGAAGGGTAGGCCATCAGTCAGAATACTGTAGCAGGACTTCCTGATAATTGCTGACTACCTACAGACAAGGTAGTTCACTTGTGCTGCAATATGTTGAAAAGGCAACAAAAGCAACATAGTTAAGATTGAATATTATCCACAATTGTGATAAAGGTACTACCACCACTCTGTTTTTGAGAGGGTGCTGAAAATACTGGGCCTCAAAAAAAGCTGCTAATGGACTCTCAGAGGCAATTTATGTGAAAGCCAATTGCACTCCTATGTTGCCATGTTAATGACCTGGAGTTTAAGGACAAACTGTTCTCAAATGACTATCTAAAGCAATAAATGCTTGCAAAACATATATATATATTTGTTTATACTGTAATATTTAAGATGCTTTTGAAACTGTACAAAAAATATATTCTTCGGACAAAAAAAACCCAAAGCTACTAGAAATGAATATTAAGAAATCTTAGTGGGAAAAATAGTGCAGCAATGCTACAAGGATTCAAAATTCATATGGTACTAAGTAGTCCCAGAAACACATCCATAGACTTCTGGTTTTACAAATTAGCTTTTTAATATAAACCATTTAGTAAGTAGTACTGATAGAACCGGCTCACTGGAGAAATAGGGATTTAAACATTTATAAATATATACAAGTAAAGTTCACAATGATTAAACATTTAAAGATTAAAAGTAAAACTACAGAAATAATAGAAGCATATTAAGAAAAATATAGAGACTTCATGATAAAGTAAGAGTTCTTACATAAACCTCAAAAAGGTAAAAAGAAAGTACCTAATTTGACTATACCAAAATTAAGCATCTATATTCTTTCCTCCATTTCTTGAGACAGATTTTTCTCTGTGGCCTTGAACTCACTAGGTAGCCAAAGCCATTGTGAACTCTGGATCCTCCTCCCTCTACCTCCAAAGTGCTAGGATTACAGGGATTCACCAGCACGCCTGGCTTGAAAGATTTTGAAAAGATTTCTCTTCAACTGCAGACACCACCAAAGAGTTAAAGAATGAAATGTCTAAAATTACCAAATAATTAACATACACGATGAGAAAGAATTCTCTTCTAAGTAGCAAGTAAAAGACAAGAAGCCTGTTATCAAAATAGGCAAAGGATATAATAGACAACTGTATGGCAAGGAATATAGTGAGAGAAGCTCAGAATTATTCGTCTCCAAAAGAGACACATAAAGTATTTACTGACATAGTATTTGGGAAGGAAAGGACTGGAATATCATGCCCATGATTAGGTAGTTTGAATATCCTGTGAAAGTTAGCAATGAGGAATAAAGTTTACATGCAGCCAGATAGTAGATCTCAAAAACATAATGTTTTATGAAACCAGCAAGAAAGTGCCACATACTCAGCACCAGATGCACAGCTATGCCACACCCCTCTCCTAAGTATCATGGATCTTTGTGGAAGAGGCGTCAGAAAGATTATAAGAGCCAGAGGTCATGGACGTCTACAGGGAAACAGTGTTTGTTGAACATGGCAGAGCCCTTACACACATGAACTCATGGTACCTGTGACTGCATGCACAAAATCAAGTCAGCCAAAAATCCAGTGTGGCTGGGGGAGGGGCTGACAAAGTCCCACTCCCGCTGAGGAACTCTTGGCAATTGATGGCTGCTGGGGCTGGGAAAGTATGTTTTCCTCAGGGATGTAGCTTCCATTAGGCTTGTCATGATGTAGTGGATGGCCCTACACCCATACACCATACTAGCAGCACTAACTGGACTCAGTGGTACATGCCTTTAATCCTAGCACCCAGGAGGCAGAGGCAAGCGGGTTTCTATTAGATTGTGGGCTAGCCTGGTCTCCATAGTGAGTCCAGGCCAGTTACAGCTATAGGCACACATAAAAAGTACATCAAATTGGGAGAAAAACATGGTGAAGTGGATCTTGTAGGAGTTGGAGGGGAGGGAATGAGAGTAGATATGATCAAAACATATGGTATACACATAGATGAATAAATAATTTAGGAACCTTTGAGCACTTCCTTAAGGAAAACATGACATCTTTTAGCAAAAAAAAGATCCTCCTAATCAATGGATATATTGAAGATATTTTTAACTATTATATAATATTTGTAGTATATGATATATACTATATATATTCTCTTAAATACTAAGTTAGAACAGCAACAACAAAAGAACTGGGAAAAATCTGGAAAGACTCAGAAAAAGATGCAAGACATGTAGGGCAGAGTGCAGGAACTCAGGTGGAGTGGGGGGCATGGAAAGGGAAGTGATTCTAAATTCAATTGAGAAATGATGTATGATTTATGGAAAAAGTTTAATAACAATAAAAAATAAATAAATTGTCATTAAGGGAGAGACTCTGGACAGGCCAACTAGACTCCAGTGGATGAATTTGCACTAAGGGACATCTGGCTCCACAAACTTGACTTGATAGACCTTAACAGATATGACAGAATGCATGAAACTCAGTGGGGGGGGTGTGGCTATGATGGGTGTAGAAGTTGGATGAAGAGTATCCTCTAAATATACCAGAGTAGTCTTCAGAAGAAAACTTGGAGAAAGAATGAGAAATGAAATGGAAACTAATAAACAACTTGTTGAATGACATAGTATATTGCAGAATGTGCTTTTGCCCTTAGTGACAATCCCTTAGCTGAGTGAGAGCAAAGGCTCCATGTTACTGCTGAGCATCAAAAGAGCCTGGAAAATATCAAACTTCTATATATGGTTTCTACTGAATGTCTATTGTTTCCTTACTGATGTAAAGCTAAAAATTACATAAGTTGACTCTTCACAAGCCAGGAGCCATCTGTAAAGACAAAGGGAGATTTATACCATTCGGTGACATTGATATGACTTGAACTGTGGTGTGTGATGAACTTAATTTTGTGCATCTCAGGCCCTGAAAGAAGAGGACGAGGCTCCATGAACACTGAAGATCAGATGTAATCAAATTATTCTTGAACATCTTTAAATGACAATTATTTTTAGCAAGTATTTATGGAGCACCTGCTTTGCCCTGGAAACTGTTCTGGTTGCTTGAGATCCAACAATAAACAAAACAAAGGTCTTTGTCTTATGGAGATTCCCTTCCTACAGGAGTGGGCAGACAAGTGACAAATATAATGACTCACGTATTTTGCAGGATTAAAGGTAAGGAGTGCTATGGTGGAAAAGGGAACAAAAAGTATAAGGGGCTCTGGAATGCTGGGGAGTGAAGGCTCCATCTGTGAGCCAGATGGAACAGGAAAGCTGCGTTGAGAACTTAACACTGGGACAGATACTTGAAGGCGTAGGTGTCCATACTGAAGATGTCTGGAAGCTGAACAATCTAGGCGGAAGGACTAGCCAATGACAATGTCCTAGGGGCAGGAGCATGCCTATCACGTTTGAAGGACAGCATGGAGGCCAACTCAACCAGAAGAGGGAGACAAGGAGTGCAGAGTAAAAGGAGAAGCAGAGAGGTGATGATACTGACAGGGAACAGAGAAAGCAGTGTATCACCAGGACCCTGTAAGAGTTGTGGATTTTATTTTTGAAGGAAGAATACAGAACTGCTGCGTAGTTTACAATACAGGTATGACATTGCACGCATGCAGACTTTACCGTATCAGATTGTGTTGAAAAACTGTGCAGATATGAATGCATTTAATCTTCACAGCATTCCTACCACAAATAGGTATCATTGCCATCCCATTAGCAAGTGAGGGAAATGAAGCAGAAGAGGATAGACAAAGTTCCCAAGGCTACACAACTAGCACATGGAAGATCCACACTGTAATTTCAAGTGGATTAGCCTCTGAGTCCACTTTCTTAGGTGCTCCAGATGGCTGCTTCTCATCATGGGACTTTGGCTTTAAGAGGCTTGGCCCAGATCCTGCTAAGTAGAATGCTTAGGCTTGATACATTTTCGTGTGTCATTGAGCTTGCCCCTCAGCCCTGGAAGAGAATGCTCTCCAGCATCATATGGTACTTTGCCTTGTATTCAAGATTCACGGCACCTCTGCTGGCAAAATGCTTATCTTTATGCACTAGAATTATATTCAGACTGTTTTGCTCTAGAGGTTCGCACAAGTAAGCCCACCTCAAGCAGAAACTGAATCATATTTCTGCCTCCTACTTGCCCTAGGCTATAACTTCAACAGGCATCTTGAATCATGTTCTTCCTGTCTGTTCTTTTATCAGGGACCACGTGGCCACATCGGAATGTGTGGAAGCTGTTCGGCCGGACTTCTCTGTGTGCTATTACTGACATACCCACTCCTCCCTCCTGCTGATTTGCCTGGCAAGACTAATCTGACCAAAGCTTATGAATAACACTTTTACTTCCTTTCTAGAAATTAACAGGCCCTGGCTCTCTATCCCCTCCTGATATTTATGGCTGGCCTTGGACTGATACATACCAAAAGCAGGGCAGTTTTCCCAGTGCCATCTACTTCTTTATTTTCCTGCTCTTGGTTCTTCTCATTTTTGCCCATTCCTTTTGTATATCACTCTGGTTTCTTCATCCTCTTTCCCAAAATAGCTACTTTTTCTGAAATACTTATCAGGCAAAAAGAAAAATCTGTTTCTTAGTTAATTGTGGTGATTTACATATTTCTTCTTTTCTAAATGAAAACAAACTTCTGTCATTGATAGCCTCATTGAAAATATACAAACAACTATAAGGATGTAGAAGTCAGGTACTTGGACCTCAGTAAAATGGAGATAGTATGTCTTGACCTCCTAGTTTACACAGTAGTAAAAGTCCAATGTGATTTACAAATGATCGTGGTAAGGTTTGTGCAGGACTAAGAAAAAATGCCAAAAACCCAGAAAAAGGGAAGTAAAATCAAGGATTTCTTTAAATACACAGAACGCAAGAAACCTGGAACTAGAACAGCTCCTTGAATCTACCCAAACTAACCAGTTAAGATCTAGCGAAGCAAGCTAAAACACAGGAAGAGAATTTGAGTAATGTCACATACACACGGTACATGGCCAAATCTGAACCAGACCCAAAGCTGCTGATTTTAAGTTCCTTTCCATGGCTGTGACCCCAGATAAGAAGCTCATGTTCTGCTCTGTACACATAAAGGTAAGTCCAGGAATTATTTAAAATTTAAAGAGGATTGTGCTGGATAGCTTTAGTGTCAACTTGACACACCTGGATTGAGGGAGCCTCAAGTGGGGAATTGGCTCCATTGGATTGGCCTATGGCCACATCTGTGGAGTATTGTCTTGATTGTCCAGCAATGTGGGAGGGCCCAGCCCACAATGAGTGGTGCCACCCTGGGCAGGTGGTTGTGTACCATATAAGAAGGCAGGCTGGGCATGAGCCAGGGGAGCAAGCCAGTGAACAGCATTCCTCCATGGCCTGTGCTTCAGCTCCTGCTTCCAGGTTCCTGCCCTGAGTTCCTGCCTTGGGCTCCCTAAGTGATGAACTGTGACCCAGGAGATGTGAGCTGAATAAACCCTTTCCTCCCCAAGTTGGTGTCGGTCAGAGTGTTTTGTCACAGCAATGGAAGACAAACTAGAACAAGGATATAATGTAAACATATCTTTAAATGTAGGGGATGAAAACTTTGAACTCCCCCTCCATAATAATCCACATATAGGCCCATTTTCAAAAATCACTCTAGGTTGAGAACTCATGTCATCTAAGATGTCATAGACTCCTCAAACTCAAGCCAGAGAGGTATCTATCATGGAAGCTGCTCTTACTGAGCATTTGACAGATCTGCTGTTTTCTTTGTTAGAGTATTTTCTGATCTTCTGATCACATGAAGATTGTATCACTTTGGCCAAAGACCATTATAATAGTTAGAGCAGAGCACATATGATGTCAGCTTTAAAACAAATTGGGAAGATTAAAATAGACCAAATGAGAGTGATTTTCTAAGAGTACAAATGGGTCACATTCAAACAGTGTTCATAAAAGGAGTCATCTAATTTATGCATTTCTGCCCATTTTATCTATAACAGTATTCACTTAGAGTTCAAATAGTATCATTGTGAAATAAAAGAAGCTGTAGTGTATGCCAACAACCATCCTTAATTTTTAAATGTTGTTCTAGAGGAAAAGTAAAATCATGGCCCAAACCTTTTTTTTGTACTCTTTCATTGTTTTTGTTGTTACTGTTGTTGTTTGTGAGACATGCTCTCTGTGTTGTACTAACTGTCCTGGAACTCAGTATATAGACTAGGCTGGCCTTGATCTCACAGAGATCCATCTTCCTTTTACCTCCTGAGTGCTGGTATTAAACAAAGGCATGCACCACTACACCAGTCTATCCCCAAAGCTTCTTAAATGAGTCTAGATTTACAGAGACAAAAAAGTAAGCATGACAGAGGTCTGGGGTGAGCATCCATCCACAAAACAAGGCACTGAATTCATGGAAGTGTGGAAAAGCTAGATAAAGTGAAGAGTGATACAAATTGCACATTTGCTTCCAAGTACCCAGTCTGTTAGACCTTATTTTTGTTCTATTTTTAACATGTATATCTTTTAATCAACTATTTTCAGTTGCTGAGGTATAACTGACATACAGCTAAATGCACACATCTAAAAAGGCACTCTACATTTGATCTGAGAAATGATATGTGACCTATGGAAAAAGTTCAATAATGGTAATAATAAAAAACAGGAAAAATTCAATTTGGGGGCTGGATAGTTGGCTCAGCAGCTAAGAGCACCGACTACTCTTGCAGAAGACACAGGTTCAATTCCCAGCATCCACATGGCAGCTAAGGACCATCTTAACTCCAGTTCCAGGGGAATCTGATGCCCTCCTCTGACCTCTGCAGCATTGCACAACACAGTTGCACCAACCTACATGCAGACAGTACACTCATACACATAAAATGAAAATTTTTTTAATTAAAAAAAATTAATAAAAAAATTCAATTTGGTTTGGGCTTTGTACATACCTACAAAATTAATACCACAGCTGGTGTGGTGGTACACATTTGTAATCCCAGCACTTGGGAGGCAGATGAGTTTGAGGCCAGCCTGATGTACATAGTAAGTTCCAGGATAGCCAGGGTTTTATAGTGAGACCTTGATTTAAAAATAAAAGAAAAGCTTAAAAGCCAGGCGTGGTGGCACATGCCTTTAATCCTAGCACTTGGGAGGCAGAGGCAGGCAGATCTTTGTGAGTTCAAGGCCAGCCTGGTCTACAGAGTGAGTTCCAGGACAGCTGGGGCTACAGGGAGACCCTGTCTCGAAAAAGACAAAAAAAAAAAAAAGCTGAATACTATAAGCCCAGTGTGGTGACACATACCTATAATCCAGAATGCTGGAGGAGGAATATTGTGAACTCCAAGATAGCAAACATGAGCACTGGAAAGTTCCTTCATTATCCTTGAACATTTTCCATCCCTCTGCGTACGCCAGTCCCCAGAATAACATTGATATGGTATTGGTTGCAGTAAACTGTATGTTACTTTTCCATCCCTGAGACTACTTTCTGAGAAAATTCATGTAAACGGCGGAAGATTTCTGTGACTCTTGATTTTAGAGGTTTCAATATTCAGTCATTTGGCTCTGCTGTTTAGGGTACCACTTCAAGGAATCTATGCTATAACACATATAAATAGTACTATATTGTTGGGAAGTTTGCTTATGTACTACAATTGTTTATTGACCTCGTCTGTTGATGGATAGTTGGGCTATATCTAGGTTGAGACTATTCCATTTTTATTTTTTAGCCCTGGCTGGCCTAGGACTCACTAAGTACATCAGGCTGGCCTTAAACTCAGAAAGATGCACTCCTGCCTCTACCTCCAAAGTGCTAAGATTAAAGGCTTACACCACCACATCTAGCTCCAATTTGAGGCTATTATAATACATTTTTATTATCAATATTTGCTACAAATCTGTGAATGGATTTATTATTTCATTATTCATATAAATACTTCGAGGTGGTGGTACTAGATCATATGGAAGATGTATGCTTAAGTTTTAATTAAACTGATGAAGTGTTTCAGAAACTGATGTCATTTTATATTCCCAACAGCAACACAGCATATACATGAGCCTTGCTCTACATCCTTGCCAGTACTTGTTATGAGTGGCGCTTTGAATTTTGCCCATTTTACTTAATGGGTAATTGCATCTCATTGAGTTCTAACCTGTATTTCATTAAAGTCTAAGTATGCTTAATATGTCTTCATGTGTTTGGTTGCCATCAAGATATCTCCTTTGGCAAAATTTCTGTTACAGACCTGTTGCGCATATTATACATTTGTTGTTTATCATATACTTATCACTGAATTATAAAGTTATTTTATATTTTCTGGGCCTGGAGAGATGCCTCCATGGTTAAAATGTGTTTGCTGTAGCACAGGACTTGGGTTCATTTCCCAGCACCCACATGGTGGCTAACAACAGTCTGTAACTCCACTTTTTTTTTTTTAATTTTTTTTTATTAATTTTATTTATTTCTGTATGTGTATGAATGTACTGTCTGCATGCAAGTCTGTGCACCCGTGTCGTGCAATGCCGCGGAGGGCAGAAGAGGGTTTCGGATTCCCCTGGAACTGGAGTTCTCCTGGAATTGGAGTTTCAGACAGCTCTCGGCCGCCATGTGGGTGCTGGGGATCGAACCCGGGTCCTCTGCGAGAGCGTCGGCACTCCTAACCGCTAGGCCATCTCTCCAGCCCCCTGTAACTCCACTTTTAAGGCATCCAACATCCTCTTCTGGGCTCCATGGGCATTGCACACATGTGGTGCACTTACATAAAAGCAAAACACTCAAATATGAAATTAACTAATTACTTAATTAACTAATTAAAAAGTCACTTTAACGGCTAAAAATATTGCTCAGCAGTTAACAGCACTGACAGAAGACCTAGATTCAATTCCCAGCACCCACCTGGTGGCTAACGACTGTCCATAACTCCAGTTCCAGGGGATCTGATGCCCTCCTGACCTCCGAGGGCATTGCAGGACATGGGTGCACTTACATACATGCATGCAATATGCTCATACATAATAATAAAATAAAAATAAAAAATAAAATACTAAACAATAAAAAGTTATTTTAATGACTGGAAAGATGGCTCCATGGTTAAGAGCCCTGGCTGCTTTTCGAGAGGACCTGGGATCAGTTCCCAGCACTCACATGGTGGCTAACAACCATCTGTAGCTCCAGTTCCAGGGACCTGACACCTTATTCTGGCCTCCATGGGCATTGCATGACACCGGTACACTTACATGCAGGCAATACACTCATATACATAAAATAAAAATAATAAATATTTTTTAAAGTTACTTTAATGCCGGGCATGGTAGCACACGCCTTTAATCCCAGCACTGGGGAGGCAGAAGCAGGCAGATGTCTGTGAGTTCAAGACCAGCCTAGTTTACATAGTGAGTTCTAGGCCAGCTGGGGCTACAGGGAGACCCTGTTTCAAAAAGAGCAAAGAAAAAAGTTACTTTATATTTTCTGGATATAAGGCCATTATCACATATATCATTTGCAAATATTTTTCCAAGATCACAGCTTCCTTTTTAAAAATTAGATCTTTTATTTTATTTTTATTCTCTGGCAGTTTTAGAAATGTATATAAGAAGTCAGGCATGGCAGCACATGCCTTTAATCCTAGCACTCAGGAGGCAGAGGCAGGCGGATCTTTGTGAGTTTAAGGCCAGCCTGCTCTACAGAGTGAGTTCCAGGACAGCTGAGGCTACAGGGAGACCCTGTTTGGAAAAAAAAAAAAAAAAAGAAATGTATATCATGAATTTTAGTCCTTTTCACTCCCTATTACCTTCTCTCATATCTCCTCTTTCTTTCACCAAAATCCATCCTCTGAACAAGTCTTCCTTTTCCTTCCATGTCCTTTTGTGTGTGTGACCCATGGAGTGTAGTTAGGATTGCTTGCATGAACGTGGTGAGAGGTGATTTACTAGAGCATGGGTAAAAGTTCTGAACTTTGAGGATTTAAATTATGTTTCTGTTATGGATCCAACCTTGTCAAGACTATTGACCACATATGTATGGGTTCTATTTCTGTACTCTTGTTATGTTCTAGCTGTCTATTTTTATGCTAGTATCACGCTGTCTTGATGACTGTAGCTTTAGAATGCTTTTTATAATACTTTTATTGATTCTTTGAGAATTCATACAATGTATTTTTATCATATTCAGATGCCATCTCCACCCTCACCCGATTACCCCTTTTCATGTCCTCTATTACTATTGTTTGTTTTAAAGTTCTATCTAGTTTAATTGATGTTCCCCAAATGTTCTTGGATGTGGGTCCATCTCCTGATCAACCTGTCTAGTGTCACATGCTTAAAGAAAACTGAGTCTCCCATGCTCAGGAGCTCTGGATTGCCAATAGTTCCTCAGCTAGGGCTGGGGCTCCTTGCCCACATCCCCTATCCATGCTGGCCTTTTATCTGGCTTATGCTTGGACAGGTCTCATGCAGGCTGTCACAAGCACTGTGGCTTCACATGTGCAACTGTTTCCCTATGTTCCAATGACATGGTTTCCGTGAATTCAGCCACCAACTCTGGCCCTTACAATCCTTCCACCCACTCTTCTGAAATGACCCCTGAGCCTTTGTAGAAGAGGGTACGATATAGGAGTCCCATTTAAGGCCGAGCACTCCGCAGTAGGAGGAAAGTAATCACCAACCTTACCAAGCTGTAAACACTGGATGAGGTGAATGTTACCAGAGTAACTGATCAATTTCTGATTAGCTTTAAGGTCTGATTTACAAGATAGAGCCCATAGCCGACATTTCTATAGGAATTATTTTGGTTATTTGACACAGGATATCGTTCAGCAGCCCAGGTTAACCTCAAATTGTGGCAATCCTCCTTCCTCAGCCACCCAAGTGCTAGGCGACAGGTATAAGCCATCACATCAACTTGGAATTCTTTTTTTGGAATTCTTTTAAAATTATATTTTATTATTTTCTGTCTATGAGTACCTGCATGTATGTAAATGCTTCCATGTCATGCAACACCAGTGTGTTTCAAAAGAGGGCATTACATCTCCTAGAACTGTCATTATGGAAATTTGTCAGCTGCTATGTGGGTCCTGGGAATCAAACCGGGTCCTTTGCGGGAGCTCAGTGGTCTTAACCGCTGAGCCATCTCTCCAGCCCAACTTGAAACTTTTTGGTTAATTTTTAAGTTAGATTTTTCTATAAAAATTCCCGCTAGGACCTAACTGGGACTTCATTCAATGTATAGATGAATCTATAGGGGCTGACATTGTTCTAAATGCCCCCCAACAAAGGCTTACAACTTGTAGTTTGGTCTTCATCTGATGGTACTACTGAGAAAAAATTGGATCATGAAGGTGCTTACCTAATCAGTGGATGAGTCCATTGATGAAGTCATCTATGGACAGTAAAAGATGAGGCTTGGTTGGAGGAATTATGTCATTGGAGGCCTGCCTTTGAAGGGTACATCTTGTCCCCAGAGCTTTCTGCCTACCTCCCCATCTCGCTTCCAGGCTGTCATGAAGTCAGAAACCAAAGGTGACTAAAAAAAACATCATACTATTTAATCTCTCTACCTCTGAACATGACATACATCTTTTGTTTGTCTTTAATTTCTCTCAACAATATTTATTGAGTTTCATTCTCTTTAATCCCAGGACTCAGGAGACAGAGGTAGATAGATCTCTGTGAGTTAAAGGCCAGCCTGCTCTACAAAGCGAGTTCCAGGCCAGATGGGGCTACAGGGATACCCTGTCTCAAAAAAGGACCAGAAAGAAAAAGAAAGAAAGAAAGAAAGAAAGAAAGAAAGAAAGGAAGGAAGGAAGGAAGGAAGGAAGGAAGGAAGGAAGGAAGGAGGGAAGGAAGGAAGGAAGGAAGGAAGGAAGGAAGGAAGGAAGGAAGGAAAAATGTTCTCTGCATAAAGTAACAGTTTGAGGCCAGGTGTGGTGGTGCACACCTTTAATCCTAGTACTCAGTAGGCAGAACCAGGTGGATCTTTGTGAGTTCAAGGCCAATGTGGTCTATGTAGGGTGCTCCAGGCCAAGTGTGCTACACATTGAGACCCTGTTTCAAAAACAAACAAAATGTAACAGTTTTGAGCTTTCCTTTATAGTATGATTTTTCTTTATTTCATGGGATTATTTTTTAACTGATTGATCTGAATAGAATTTCCAGTTCAGTACTTAATAGAAATGGTAAGAGCACATATCTTGGTTTGTTCTTGATCTTAGGGGAAAGCATTCAGTCTTTCTCTATTAAGTATGGTATTAGTGGTAAGCTTTTCATGAGTTCTCGTTATTAAGTCATAACCAACTCTTTTTTATTTTTTTAAAGCAATACAGTAGAATACTCTGGAAATCGTAGCTGACCTTGCAAGAAATTCAAGGAAGTTCATCTCTAGGAGGTAAAACAAGAGTAGCAAGTAAATACTGAAAACAGAAAAAGCCCGAGGCGATTTTCCAATTCTAGAAACCTTGCAGCCTTGAGTTTTAACAGCTGGTAGCCTCTTTGGCTGACATAGCTCAATCTCCTTCAGAAATCGTGATCTATCTATTTCTTAAACTTTAGTGTAAATCAAATCTCTTTTACCCTCTTCTAGCCACACACCCTCATTGATCTCATGTTATTTCACATATCGCCTCTATAATAATGACAAGGAAATCCACACCTTCCATGCTTCTTCCTTTCCTATAATCATCTGGAATTAATGTACTGCCAGTCTGTCCAATTCATGATCCAACTATTTTCATCTTTCCTGTGCATTCTGCCCTTCCTATTTCCTTCTACTTTATTGGCACCATTGTTTGGAATAATTCATTCATCATTTCCTCTCTTCCCCATAGATTCATGATTAACCTCATAAGCATCATTCAAGCCCATTTATTCATTCCCATATGTACTCGCTCTACTGTTGTTCAATCACCATTTTTCACCTAAACTACTGCAATAGCCTCCTACACATTTTGCCTGCCCAGTTTTTCATGGTCCATCTGACATAGTGTTACTAGAGTCATCAGTCAAAAACAGACCCCATTCTCCACCACACAAATAATAAAGTTTGATCTCCTCATCTTTTCTTATCCTTATCTCCAGTCATCTTGAATGACTTGCTACTTCTGGAACCTTTAATGTCTATCTTGCATTTCTGTATTTACTCTTGCTTCTATCCCCACTGACTCCCTCTTGTTTGACCTGACTACTCAAATTCTACACAGTCTACACTCATGAAACATCACCTCTAAGAAATATTCCCTGATACCATTTGTTTAGCTAGATTCTGTCCCTGAGTATTCCTAACACTAATCTTGATATAATAGCTTGCCTATTTGACTTCCATTCTTGCCTATACAATTATGAGTAGAGTCTTTGGTACACTATTAATCTAAATATAAACATTCTATTTAGTTTATTTATTAATTAATGAAAATTGGCCAGTAATCTCAAACACAGAAATCCAGTAATAGAGCCACAATAAGATACTATTTATTCAATAAGACTTTGTTGATCAGTTACTCCTGCCTTAGAGGCTGGCAAAATGGAGGAGAATAGCATAGAGGTTTGGTCCTCAAGGAGCTCCACAGTTCAGTAGGAAATGGGATGAAGAATGGAGGCTCTGGCAGGAACACATACTGACTCAGTTACAGAAGCACAAATTGCTTAACAAGTACTAATAATTCTTCAGTGCAGCAAACCAGAATAGAATGCTGTTGGGCTGATTTTCTCCAACCTTTAATCCACTCTTCTGGAAATATTTCCTGACTACACATATTTGGAGAGAAAAAAATGTCTCCTAAAAGCACTCACTGCCAGGAAGCCAAAAGCAATTTGGAATATAATGTATTAAGTACAGCAAGATTCATTACCCGAGAGTCAAAGGTTGAAGCAGGGGAAGCCGGAAAAAGGGAAAAGAGAAAGACAAAGGAAAGAAAATGAAGATATTCAACCAGAAATCAGAAAGCTCTCATTTGGTGGCATTTGGTTCCCCAAATACAAAAAGCCCAGCTCCTTGATATGAATCTTGTGCTTTTTAAAAATGGTACACTTTTGGCCGGGCATGGTGGTGCACACCTTTAATCCTAGCACTTGGGAGGCAGAAGCAGGTGGATCTTTGTAAGTTCAAGGCCAGCCTGGGCTACAGAGTGAGTTCCAGGACAGCTGGGACTACCAAAAAAATGGTACACTTCTATTTGTCGGGAAGACTATACTTTTGAGGTGCTGGAGAGATGGATCAGTGGTTAAGAGCACTGGCTACTCTTGCAGAGGACCTGGGTCCAATTTCTGGCATCCACATGGCAGATAACAACCATCAGTAACTTCAGTACCAATGGCCTCTTCTGACCTACCTGGGCCCTACATGGCATGGGCACACTTACATACATGAAAGCAATACACTCATACACATAAAACAAAATTAATACAATTTTTAAAGAGTATAGTTTGAATGAAGTTATTTCTTCACTATACATTCGCCCCTCAATTTCAAGCCACAATAATTTCACATAGCTTATTTTTTGAGACAGGTTCTCCCTGTAGTCCTACCTAGCCTGGAACTCAAGATATAGGCCACAGAGATATGCTTGTCTCTGCCTCCCCTGTGCTGGGATTAAAGGCATGTGCCACCTTGCCTAAATATATAGCATTTTTGTGAATTTCATATGAAATATTTTGATCATATTTAGATCCCCTCTCATATCTTCAGTCCCCTTTCTAAACACCCCCTACCAAATTTATATATATATATATATATATATATATATATATATATAGAGAGAGAGAGAGAGAGAGAGANGAGAGAGAGAGAGAGAGAGAGAGAGAGAGGTGTGTGTGTGTGTGTGTGTGTGTGTGTGTGTGTGTGTGTGTGTGTGTGCCTATAGACAGTCAGGCTTGTGTCCCCAAATATCTTTCAGTGCGGGTCCATTCACTTGAGCCTGGACAACCTACTAAGAGTCTCACCCTTAAATGAGACTGACTTTTTCACATCAGCAGTGGGTTGCCATCAGCTGAGGCTGGGGCTTCTTCTCCACTTCCCTACTTCTATGCTGGGATTTTGTCTGGCTCGAGGTTATGTGGGACTCGTACGTGCTGTCACCATTTCTGTGAGTTCATACGAGTACCTGAGAAGCTGGCTGAAAGACTCTATTTCCTTGTGCTCATCTGCCTCCTCTGGCTCTTACAGTCTGTCCACCTCCTCCTCCTCCACAAAGATCCCCAAGCAGTGGGAGACAGAAGTGCAACATAGGTCTCCTATATTTTAATACCTGAATTACAAGTCTCTAAGCAAATATTAATGGCTTAATAATTATTAGATGTCATCATTAATATTAGCACATTATTTTATCCCATCCTTCATACACCAAATAGAATGTGTTGACCAAATTCTATCCCAAACTAGGAAGAATTAGGCTATGAGAAATGAGTCAATGAGCCTGCACCAATTACTATATCCTAGAAGCAGAAGAGCTTAACTGACACTAGTTTCATGGTTGGTAGGAGCTAGGCTTAGGAGAAATTTCCCTGGAAGGGCCTTGCTTTATGTACCATAGAGGCTGACAAGAGAAGCAAAGTATCTCAGAGGCTAAGACATGATCTTCCATGGAACCAGGCTGTTATGACTATATTTCTCTGTGAAGTCCTAGAACACAAAGGCCTTAGTGCAAAACAGGCTACAAAATGGTTAGGATTAAGTACATAAATTTAATGTGGATTTAAATAGTTGAAAAAATAATTTGTACTGGCAATTTAGTATCTCTCAACCAGCTCTGTAAATGGCAGTTCTCTAAAACATGTCATTCTGTAACCTAAGATCTTTATTATTTTATGTATATGAGTGTACTGTCTCCATGTCCTGCAATGCTGCAGTGGTCAGAAGAGGGTGTCAGATTCCCCTAGAACAGGAGTTAAAGATAGTTCTTAGCTGCCATGTGGGTGCTGGGAATCAAACCCAGGTCATCAACCCGCTAAGCCATCTCTCTAGCCGCAGTAACCTAAGATCTTGTCTGTGACTATACAATATTAGTTAATGGCTTTAACCTCTAGGTAGGACTAACACATTCCCAAGTTTCAGAGTGTTGTTCTAAGAATTTGGGGGAAGAAGAAAGGTATTGAGATGGAATCTCATTCTGTTGTCCACACTAGCCTGGTACTTGTGGTGATCCTCCTATCTCTGCCTCCAAAGTTCCAGAGTTACAGGTATGAGCCACCATACCCAATATCCAAAGATACTTTAAATTCTGAATTTACCATTATTTGTAAGATCCTCAGACACAGTCATCGTGTAAAGCAGAATCCCACTCTGTGCACATTAACTACTGTTTCCAAACAATAGATCTTCACAAACAGACTCTCGTTTATGGCATTGTTACTACTCAAGGACCACAGGGTCAAATATTGTAAAGTAAATGCAAAGACAGAATAAAAGAGCCAAAGCACTTCTGCCACCAAATCAACAGATCCTTATGGCAGTCATTCAAGTCATCATTAGGGTCTTTCATAAGGAAAAGCTTCCAGTTCAACTGAAAAGAGTATAGTGAGCTAAAATGCACTAACCATTAATTATTTTTAGGATCCACCTTACTTGGTAAAATGAGACTGAACATTCTAGGCAGGCTAAAAGTAATGCTTTGCAAAGGAGTGGCCATTTGTGTCAGAGCTCACGCAATGTGTACTTGATCAGCTACACATGGAAGTATGAAGCTCACCTTGTCCAGTCCTGTTTCCTGTCCCTTTTATTCTTCATAGATGTTCTCCCAATAAACTTCTTGAATTCCTACATCTCTGTAAACCCAAAGTCTGATTCCTGGAGTTTCCAAATGATTCAATCATGTCTTTGCAATGTAACCCATCACTACCCACAGAGTTTATACAAAGAAAAGTAATGGAATCTTCAACAATTATCTTTCCATACTAGTTACTATACTCAGTCAATTTGTGGTTTTAAAAAGCTGTTCACTCTTATCCCAGTATTCAAGCATTTTTGACAGACCAGATGGTTGCCAAAGTAAAACCTCTAGGGGGCCTAAAATTGAATCTGGCTACACAAAAGCAGTACATGGAAGGCAACACTCTGAGACATGGACTCTGCAGACTTTGCACACATCATGTAATGTCACAAATTCCAAGGGACAGTCAGGATCCAGCTCAGCATTGCATGTTACTACGGTATCTTAGTCTAGGAGACCATTGATAGTAGCTACAAGCTACAGGGCATCTAGACTGACCAATTCAATAGGAAAACAAAACAAAAAGTGAACATATAGCAATGTACAGTTGCCCTAGCTCTTATTACCTTCTCTGGGGTCAAAAGACTTTCCAAAATATTGTCCTTGGGGCTGGAGAGATGGCCTAGTGGTTAAGAGCGCTGACTGCTCTTGCAGAGGACCCGGGTTCGATCCCTAGCACCCACATGTCTTTAAATCCAGTTCCAGGGGAATCCGATGCCCTCTTCTGACCTCCACTGCATTGCACGACACTGGTGCACAGACCTGCATGCAGACAGTACATTCAAACACTTAAAGAATAAATAAATTTTTTTTAATTTAAAAAAATGTTGTCCTTGATCACAAATGGAGCCTTTCAACCCCTGCTTGTTTACTTGGGTTTAAAAAAAAAATACTTTATCATTTTTATGTTACATGTATGACTGTATTGCCTGCACGTGTGTAAGTGCACCCATGTTGTGCAGTGCCCATGGAGGTCCAAAGAGGGCATCAGACCCCCTAGAACTGGAATTAATGGCAGTTGTTAGCTGCCATGTGGGTGCTGGGACTCAAACCCAGGTCCTGTTCTTAACTACTGAGCCAACTCTCCAGCGCTGTTTACTTGTTTTCTTCACTGTTCACAGTCTCATTCTAAAACTCCCATTTCAGGAGATGAGGCTGACGTGTGTCACCCCATCAGTCACCTGGGTGGATTTAGCTGATGTAGCTGGCTTGGTGGGTGTCCCATCCCTGCTTCATTATTCTGTATGCATTCCTCCCCAAGCTTCGCATTTGGTGGAAGAGCACAAACTTCTTGACAGAGAAGAACATGTCTATATCCAAGGATATATACAAGTAGCTGCAGTCCCGTGTTGAAAGTTCCAAGCACTCAAGAAACTCCCAGTTAAGAAATCAAAATGAAAACTCTAAGTGTAAATTAACTTGGATGCTGAGGCCTTCTACAAAGAGTGCAATGTAGCAATGACAAGGTAAGGTATGTGGGGATATTAGCCTGTATGTCCTTCTATGTTTACTTGGATTTTTGCCTAAGACCCTCCCCCACTTTCCGTCCAAGATGCTAGACATGAGTCACCCACAGCTTTAGGGGAAGTTGTCGGAACATCGCTGGAATGTAAAGGTGTCAAAATCTTGACTACTGAGTTTCTCAAATGCCAGAGGTTCAGGTGTAAGACGGATAAGATTTGGAAGCATTTGTAACCTAGTTTTCATCTCTTGCCCCAGATTCCGCGGACTGAAGAAGAAAAAGGAGAGCAACTGCAGAGAAGAGGAATGAAGTCAAAAGGGAGGAAGCAACAAGCATGGCTGGAGAAAACCCACCCTTCCAGGGCAGACAAGATGGCCAGCAGGTTGGGTGTTTGCCACTAAACCTGATGGCCTGAGTTCGATTCCTGGAGTCCATATGGCAGGAGAGAACCAACCCACTCTAAGTTGCCCTCTGATCTCCAAGCATGCACTGTGGCGTGTATACACACACACACACACACACACACACACACACACACACATCTTAAAACATCTCCAGTGTTTTTTAACCTGAGTCCAATGTCCAAGGAGCCAAGTGAGTAATTATGCAACAGAAACAATGTCTGGCCTCAAAGGCTTCAGCACTCCAAGGATACCTGTGCGTAGTGAAATTGGAAAGAAATGCCTGGAGAAGGTTTTCTTTTCATCTCAAGTGGCCATTATTGTGGAATTGTTATGTCAGAGTTAGGGACCATAAAATAGTCACCTTTCTTTCATTCTCAGCAGCAAATTCTACTGTGACACCATGAAGTCATCTGAGACAGGGAGCTTTGGTCATTAAAGCTGGGTTTGGAAAATGACCACATCTTCTCCAATTCTTGATACTTGCCATTTTGGAGGTAACATTAATGTCCCTATCTCATGCCTCCACTTTTAAAGCTGTTATATTACTCAGAGGGCCAGCAGAAAATGTGTACCTTTGTCAAACTGGATAATTTGAGGAGGGTTTAATTTGAGAAGAAGGATTTACTAATATAGTCAGAATTTTTTAAAAAAAGCTTCCGTGGTGATATTAACTTCTGGAATGCTTATGATCCTTGTCCAGAACATAGGGCTGATATTGAAAGAGGACTGCCTGACAGGATATGTGGTAAGGAGCACAATAGATCCTTGGCAAGTTAACAGGGACTGGGCTAGAGAAATACTTATTTCGTCTTCACTATCCTCCAACTCCTACCCGCTTTGATCTATTCACAGCCCTCTTTTGACTGAATCCAACTGCAAGGGGAAGGGTTTAGGAACCAACAAAAGCAATCCCCGCAGATTAGAGATGCCAGAAGGCCTAAGGAACTAGTGAAAAGCAGTCAGCGTAAACAACTTGATTGGAGTTGCGTATACTTGTGGAAGTTCCTGGAAAGGCTTACATCCTTTAAGAATTTCAATAAACACCTGTAAACTTTCACAAGGAAAAGTTACAAATAACTATAATGGTTTGATTTGGGCAAGCCATTTCAAGGGATTTTTGCATCTCCCATGGCCACTTCATAGTGTAGTTAGAAGTACAAATTTTTAAAAGTTAAGAAGCCTCCAGCTCTTCTGAGCTGTTTATAAGAATACATATCATCTATTTAGGATTCTTACTTCTTTTGCTGCTTTTCTATTACATTTCCAGGAATTTAGATATCCAAGAGCAAAGCAAGCACCTTCGCTCAACTACAAGTGAGCCAACTGGCCTCATTTTTTAATTCAGATCTGCTTAGCCTGAGATACAGCACAGAGAATCTGTGTAGCCGAGCTGTGAAGGAGAAGCAGGCATAAAATGTGAGGCTGGCCATGTGATAGTGGGTTGCCTAGCAACGCTGGCTGGAAGGCTTTCCTTCCAGAGCCTCTCAACAGAGCAGCAGAAAGAAATGAAGAGGAGGAGCAAAAGGAAAATAGAGGAGAGAGGGAAGAGACAGAGAAAAGGGGGCAGAAAGATAGAGGAAAGTGGAGTCAGACAAAGAGAAGGAAAAGAGGAAGTTTCGTAAGCAAGAAAAGCAGTGAGGGAGGATGGAGGTAAATTGAGGGAAGGAAAATGGAAAGCATTTCAAAGAGTGAAATGAGTCCCTCCTCCCACTGATGGCTGCGGTGTCACCTTCCTTCACAATAGGAGTTGCCCGATTTCTTCTAACTGGCATTTTCTCATAAATCAAACACTTAGTTGAAGCAGTACCACCAGGAGTTCTTTATTAAGCAGTACTGGGTTCGCAGCACTGCCTAGCCCAGGAAAGATCCTCTTGTATAACTACAATGACTCAGCCCTGGAGCACAGCTCTTTACAGTTTACCAAGTGCTTTCACAGCTGTCATCTCATGGGACCCTAACTGCAGCTCCATGAGAGGTAGGCAATGCAGAAATTGTCATGACTTTAACTCCACACATAAAAAGACTGAGTCTGGGGAAGAGGAGTAGCTAAACGGAAGCCCTCATGGTAAGGAGAGGTCCACAGTGTGCTGGGGCCTTAGGGTGCAGTGCATGGCTGGAGCTGGGCTCCTTGGCCTTGGCAATGAACACAGTGTAGTGGACCTACAGGACAGGCAGACACCTCTGCCACCTACTGAGGTGAGAAGTGAAGGATAATTAGGAAGTGTAAAGCCAGAAATGGGCCATTTCTTGCATCTTCTTCCCCCCTAATGTGCAAATGTGTACATTATCTCCCATACCAAAGCTTAATTGGCCCGGGGGTGCAACCAACTTCTTACAACTCCCTGAGATAGCCCTGGCATCCACCTTCAGGAAAACCTTGTCTCTAATTTCAAAGCAATCATGAGTGCTTGAAAAAGACCTCTTTAACAGAACAAAACGTATATAAGAGGTAGGAGCAGGGGCTGGAGAGATGGCTCAGCAGTTAAGAGCACTGGCTGCTCTTCCAGTGGACCCGGGTTCAATTCCCAGCATCCATAGCTGTCAACAACTGTCCAAAACTCCAGAACACCCTCTTCTGATCTCTTCCAGCATTTCACGACATGGGTGCACATACACATATGCAGGCAATAGACACTTAAAATAAATAATCAATATATTTTAAAAAGGTCTGGGAGAAACTTGTTTGGAGGACCGGAGGGATTGCAAGAGCAGGCAGACGAGAGCTGGCAGCTAAGTATCATGGAGTAGCTGAGTGGTCCCTGCTTCTACTCGTGGGTCTCCATAGCTTGAAGGGTAAGGTGGAGCAGAAAGGAGCCCAAGTCCTCTGTGTAGCACTAACCTCTCCTGCCAATCTGTCCCTTGTCTGGTGTGTCCTGTACTTGCTGACAGATTAAGTTTCCAAACATGCAATTCACGTGTTCAGCAGCTTCAATGATTTCTGTTTATGGTGGGCTTAGTTTTATCACCCCAGCATTCAAGAGCCATCTAATGCTGCCTAAGTCTTCTTTTCAGCTTGCCAACTGCATGGATCCTAAATGAAGCATGTGACAAACGAAGCTTCTTGCTGACTCTCAAACACACCTCACACTCATTTATGTTCTTGCTCTACCTATACCATCAGTGTCCCTAATACACCCCAATTTCCTATCAAATATAATCTGTACCCACATTTCCACACAGCATTTGGTGAAATTGGTTAAATAAATACATTTCCCAAAAGTCCTTTTCCCGTATGTCAGTAGAAGCCACTGGAAGAGCAGTGACCAAGGTTGCTTACCTGTTAACTCAACTTTCCCCACTACATGCCCTTTAAAACTTCAGTCTTTAAAGGCATTTCTCTGGAATTTCATCAGCATAAAGAACATTTGTATTGAAATTTTGAGGATTTGATACAATATAGTTTGATAGTACTTAGATCCCCTCCACATCTTGCCCCACCACCCAAATATATATATATATATATATATATATATATATATATATATATATGGCTTATAGAGTCTGATTTGTGTTCCCAAATGACCCTCAGTATGGGTCCACCTACTGGGCCTACTAAGAGTCCCATTCCTATAAGACACTGTCTTTCCCACTCCCAGCAGCAATTAATTGCCAAAAGTTCCTCAGGTTGTTCTGGGATTTCTTATCCACTTCCTCATGTCTCCGCTAGGATTTTGTGTGGTTTGAGCTATGACTTGTGCATGCTGCCACCATTGCTGAGAGTTTATATGAATAACTGACCAACTGCCTGGAAGACTCTGTTTCCTGTGGTTGTCCACTCCCTCTGGCTCTTATAGTCTTTTCACCTCCTCTTGTGCAGTGATCCCTGAGCCTTAGGAGGCAGAGGTTTGAAATAAGTGTCCTGTTCAGGGATAAGTACTCTGAAGCCTCTTTGTCTCTGCACATTGGCCAATTGTGGGTGTCTGTGTTAATCACTATCTGCTGCAGAAGGAAATTTCCCTGTGAGAGTTAAGATGCATTCATCCTAAGTGTAGAGGTTACACTGAAGATGTGTCACATAGGGTTAAGCATCTCACAGACACTTAGTCTCTATATTTGTCCAGAGAGGAGCTCTCATTGTGCCAGACAATGCCATACAAGCTGTCAAGGGAGAAAACCAATCAAAGGCTCTGCCCAGTGGTGAAGACAAATAAACAACAAAGACTTGCATAATAAAATATAGCTGTTGGTGCAGTAAAGAGCTATTGGGTCTTTTATCTTGGGTGTTATAGATAGCTGTCTAATTGGAATAAAGGCCCACACAATGGGAGGGAACTCATGTGCAGTACTGTAAATATAGCCAAATACTCATAGCTGGAGAGGCCATAGATTCTAGAGAAAAACCAACTTTTGACACATCCCTAGGCCAACATAATTTCTTAATTTATTCTAAATATGCATCCTCATATTTATAGATTAGTATACTATTCCACCTCATCAAAAAGTTTCTTTTACCAATAAATGGAGACTATTACAAAGAACATTTTTTTCAAATATCCAAAACCCAGTCATATGTCCAGCTCTAACATTCAAAATAGCAACATTAATGACTTTGGGGGGGAAATGCCAACCTCTGAATGTGCAAAGGCATTGAACTGGGGGGAATAGATTTAGACCCTACCTGCAATTCTGCCACTGGGGAGCTGGAAGAACTAGAATAAGAAGCTACTACTTTCAGTGATCTTCAGAGGGAAGAAAGAGATTTCTAGGGGAATGGGAGGCAGGGGAGAAAAGAGAAAAATATGTGACATGAAAGAAGAAAGGGGAAATAGATATGGAGGAGGGTAGTTGGGGAAACAGACTAAAAAACAGAATATAATGAGTTAATGTATGAAAAAAATATAATACCATCACTTTGGCCAGGCTTAGTGTCATACACCTTTAGTCCCAGCACTTGGGAGGCAGAGGCAGGTGGATCTCCATGACTTCAAGGCCAGCCTAGTCTACATAGTAAGTTCCAAGACAGCTGGAATTACAGGTCTCCAAAAGACCCCCCCCAAAAGCATTACTTTGATTTTTAATGCTAAATTTAGTTCAAGAGACCCCCCCCAATAAAAATAGGGGAAAGGCTCTTAAAACATTGAATTTGTATCAAAAGAAATGCAGAAATATATCTAATTTACCTCTGTCTCCCTGGATAGACCTTTCAGCTTTTAAGAAATGCTCTAAGTGTTAGCAAAGCACTTTTGCTACAGCCCTTGATTCCCTCCTAGAACATGAAGGTAAGACCCTATTCCTGAAGACAGGACAGACATACTAAGAACACAGTGGAGCTGGAACTGACCTGTATGCTGAAGACTAGCTCTCATAATTTTAGAGGACACTATGCAAGCAGCGAAGGTAGAAAATTAGTCAATGGTTGTGATGGTTAATCCTAGGTGTCAACTTGTCTGGACTAAGGAACAAATAAGAGTAAAAGGGTCTTCTGATTGGACCACCTCAACCCGGATGGCCCACCCCAAATGTGGGCGTTACCTTCTGCCAGCAGGCAATATTTAACTCTGTCACATGAGCAAATCAATAAATTGTATATAGTTATATATATTCATCCTGTTGCTTCTGTTTCTTTAGAGAACCCTGACTAATACAATGGTCCGACCCCAACTTTAAAGCCAAATAAATACAACAATGACCAGCACAACAATCTATAGCAGTGTGGCAGGGGCACTTTTATCTTGGGGATAATTGACAGCTATCTAATTGCACTCAACTCCCTCTCAGTGAAAGGGAACTCATGTGTGGCACTGTAAACACAGCCATATGGTTGGAGAGGACATAGATCACAGAGAAAACCCTACCTCTATCACATCCCTGCACAAATATATTCGAACTATATGCTAAATATTAATCCTTATATATGCAGGCAAGTATTCCATTTGCCGCCATCAAAGAAACTTCTTTTCGCAACAGATAGAGACTATTATGGAATCCTACAACTGGTCGCACCTCAACGTGAAACCCCAAACTCTGAAGGCAATAGAAGGAAAAGTTGGCAGCAGACTACAAGACATAGGCATAGGAAAAGACTTCCTAAATCAGACAGCAGCTGTGCAAGAATTAAGGTTGACAATTGACAAATGGGACCTCATTAAACTCAAAAGCTTCTGTACATCGAAAGAAACAATCAAAGAAGTGAAGAGAAATCCCAGAGTGGGAGGAAACCTTCACCGCAGAAACATCTGACAAAGCATTGATCTCCAGAATATATAAACTACTCAAAAAACAAAGAAATAAAACAAATGACCCACTCAATAGATGGAGCAAAGAGCTGAACTGAGACTTCACAAGTGAGGAATTAGAGATGGCTGAGAAACATCTTAAGAACTGTTCAACATCATTAATCATTAAGGAAATGCAAATCAAAACCACTTTAAGATATCATCTTACTCCAATAAGACTGGCTAGGATCAAGAAAACAAATGATACCAAGTGCTGGAGAGGTTATGGGGAAAGAGGAGCACTCATCCACTGCTGGTGGGAATGCAAACTCGTACAGCCCGTATGGAAAGCAATGTGGAGAACCCTTGGAAGACTTGGAATGAACTTGCCACCTGACCCAGCCATACCACTCCTGGGCATGTACCCTCAAGATTCATCCTACCGCAGAGATACATGCACAGCCATGTTTATTTCAGCTCTCTTCACAATAGCAAGAAGCTGGAACCAACCCAGATGCCCCTCAACTGACAGTAGATAGAGAAAATGTGGTACATCTACACAATGGAGTTCTATGCAGCAGTAAAGAAAGATGACATCATGAGCTTTGCAGGTAAATGGCTGGAGCTAGAAGATATCAGGCTGAGTGAAGTAACACAGTCCCAGAAAAACAAAGGACAAATGGTATCCCTCATCTGTGGATGCTAGTGCCAATTACCTAGTTGTATTTCTTGTGCACGGCCCCTTGAGCTTTTGTCCAAGTAGTTGGGAGTGATGCATATTGGAAACAACAACAACAACAACAACAGAAAGGACTGCATCAAAGAACTGACTGAAACGGTGAAGCTCTGCTCAAAATAGTCAACTTCCAAATGGAAATTTTTGAGAAAGACTGAGAAAGAGATGAAAAGCATGTTTGGCAGAATGCATGAGCTCTGGTGGGGTGGGGGGGGGGATGGAGTGGGGGACATGGGTCTAGATTTGATTAGTAACATAATCTTGTACAAAAAATATATATAATAAAAATAATTTAAAAATATATCCTCAGTGAGACCTTTGGTACTTCAGTTTGAAAACCTTGTGATTCTTGGAGGAAAAGTTTGGTCTCTCCTCTGCTATGCATTCAGGAATGGCTAAGATGTTGCAAAGTTCTCCATAACCATGACTCAGTCATTTGAAGGGATTTAGTTAAAATCTACCTCTCATTCCTCTGACTTTAGGAAAACCATTAAGAGAACAGAAAGGGGGATAAGATAGTGCCTGAGTCAGAAACAGCTCTCCTACCGGTTAGGAATGTTCTAACGATACTAAAGTTAGAGATGAAGAATCACTTTTATTCTAAGGTGCCTATTTTCAGATGTTTACAATTTCAAAGAATATAAATAAACATATTTTAGGAGTTTAAGAGGTCAGAATTCTTGAGCAATGGAGTTTTGTTAAGAATGTATTCCATTCTTGTGCAGAAAATATAGCCAAACCCTGTGACTCACATATCTTATAGTGAAATCAATTTTGAGGTGTGAAGTTTAAATTTTTAAAAGCCAAAGTAATGGATCAAGTTTGCTTATTGAGACAATGTGGCGCCAATAATCTAATTTCCAAAGTTGTTATGGTTTTAAACTGAAATTTCCCCTGAAGTCTTCTATGTTGAAAGTTTAGTTGTCAGCTTATACAGCTTTTGAAAGGGACTGAGTCATGAGGTCTCTGACTTCATCAATAAATTAACTTATTGATGGATTCATAATATGATTAAGAAGTGATAGAAATTTAGAATGTAGAGTCAGTATTGTTGCAGTCTGTCACTAGGGCATGCCTTTAATGGGTTTACATTGTCCTTGGTCCCTTCCTGCCTCATCTCTGCTTCTGTTCACCAGGACTTGAGCAGCCTCTTCATCCACAAACTCAAACCACTGCATTGTTTCTACTCACTTAGGGCCAAAGCAATGGGGTGAGTCAACCATCTACTGAAAACTTGGAAACAGTGAGCCAAAATAAATCTTCCTTCCCTGAATGTGCTTTCTCAGGTATGCAACAGGACAAAAAGCTAATAAAAGAATTTATGTATAAAGCAAGTTTCAAATAATTCTTGCACCCACTAAAGAGACATCTAAAAATTGGTGCTTCTCATCCTTGCCATTTATTGATTCTGATGTCCTACAATCTTACAGCCTAATTTAAGATGTCATCACCGCCTTACAGATTTTTTTTTTATTTGTGTGGTGTCAGGATGCCGTACAGACTTTGTCGGTATTTTTGAGACAGGGTCCCTGCAGCCCCAGCTGTCCTGGAATTCTCTATGTAAACCAGGCTGGTCTGGAACTCACAGAGATCCACCTGCCTCTGTCTGCCCAGCACTAGGATTAAAAGCATATGCCACCATGCCCAGCATCTTACAGATTTTTAAAATACATAGAGAGCAGATAGATGATTATACACACTCAGAACATTCCTGCACCTTCTTTTCTAAATTTTTACTGTTTCATTTTATGTGCATGACTTTTGTGTCTGTGGGTAGACTATAATCTTTAGAATGAATAAGAAAGGGTAATTTTAATTAAATTAGTTTAAGTTTATGTGCATGAGTGTTCTGTCTGCATGTGTGTAAATGCACCCATGTATGTGCAATGCTCACAGAAGCCAGAAGAAACTGTCAGATCCCCTGGAACGAGAGTTACAGATGGTTATTAGCCACCATTTGAGTGTTGAAAACCAAACCCTGGTCCTCTGCAAGAGCAGCCAGTGCTCTTAACCACTGAGCCATCTCCCCAGCCCCAAGAAAGAGTCATTTTATTTCTTTTTATTTTGGGGGGGGTCTTTTTGAGACAGGGTCTCCTTTTAGTCCCAGCTGGCCTGGAGCTCACTTTGTAGACCAGGGTGGCCTTGAACTCACAGAGGTCCACCTGGCCCTGCCTCCCAAGTGCTGGGATTATAAGCATGTGCCACCACACCTAGTGAAATATATACATATATACATATGAATGTAAATTAAAAATTAAAATGCCCATGCTATCAAAAGCCATTTATGGCTTCAATGAAATTCCCATCAAAATTCCAAAGACATTCTCCATAAAAATAGAAAATAATCCAAAATTTTACATGGGCTCACAAAGAACCACAAATAGCCAAAACACTCTAGAGGAAATTGAGCAATAGAAGTATCATAGTACCTGGCTTCCAACTATATTTCAGAGCCATGGTAACAAAAGCAACATTGCACTGTCAAAAACATAGACATGTAGAAAGATGGCATAAAAGGCCCAAAAATGAGCCGACACAGCTACAAACATGTAATTATCAATAAAAGCAAAGAAAGGGGGGCGTTAGAAAAAAGACAGACTTTTTAGCAAATGGAGCTTGGAAAATTGGATATCTGCATGAAAATCAAGGAAACATGGTCCCTAACTCTCATCTTGTACAAAAATCAACTCAAAGTGAATCAAAGACCTTAAATGTAAAACTGGGGATCCAGTGTGGTGACATACCCTTTTAATCCCAGTGTTCAGAAGGCATAACGCAGTCAGATCTCTGAGACTCTGGGTCCAGTCTGCTCTATATAGTGAAACCCTCGTGCCTCAAAACTTGGCACAGGCAATGACTAATTGAATAGAACTCTAATAGGTCAAGAAATAGTAGCAAGAATTGATTCATGAGGTTGCATCAAATTAAAAAGCTTCTGAAGAGCAAAACAAGTAATTATGAAAGGAAGAGATAGTCTATAGAATGTGAGAAAAGTACTTACCAAGCTATTCATCTGTAGGAGATTGATATCCAGAATACATAAAAATTAAGAAAATTAAACACTAAGGAGTAAATGACTTAATCAAAATATATATAAATGAATTTAAATGACACTTTTCAAATGAAGTACAGACCAATAAATACGTGAAAGGAATATTTGACATCTTCAATCTCCAGGGAAATGCAAATAAATGCTACATTCAGACTCCATCTCCACTTCCTCAGAAGGGTTATCATGGAGAAAATAAAAATATTAGATGCTGGTGAGGATGTGGGAACTAGAGTGTAAGTAACCCTTAGATATTCTTGGTTGGAATGTACATCAATGAAGCCACTATGAAAATAAATATAGAGGTTCCTCAAAAAACTCTATAACTAGATATGGTTATCATAATGAGTAAGATGCCAAACAGGGTTACATAGCAAGATTCCATCTGAAAAAAAAACTAACTAAAAATACAACTACAGTGTGACCAAGCTATAGCACTCATAGGTACAAACCCAGAAAAATCAAAGTCAACTTATGAGGGCTGGAGCAATGACTCAATGGTTAAGAGCACTGAGTGCCATTATGAGGACCCAGTTTCAATTCCCAGCACCTACATGGCTGCTAAGAACCATCTGTAACTCCAGTTCCAGGGGATCTGATGTCCTCTTCAGATGTACATGGGTTTTACATGACATAGGTGTACTTACATACAGGCAGTACATACATACATACACATAAAATAAAAACAAATATATTTTTTCAAATATTTGTTAAGAAAATAATAAATAAAAGATTTCAATGTCAACTTATAATAGAGGTATCTATGTTTACTGTGGCACTATTTCAGTATTCCAATAGCCAAGTCATAAGGTCAGTGGATGAGTGGATGAGAAATCTGGGTTATAATGCACAAAGCTTCAACAAAAATTGGCTTTGAAAAAAAAAAGAAATCTGGGTTATATACACAATGGAGTATTATTCAAACATGAATAATAAAATCACAATGTTTGAAAGAAAATAACTGGAACTATAGATCAATATGGCAAGTGAAATTAGCTAGTGGTCTAAAATATAAAAAGAAAAAAAATAAGAAACTAAAACATGGAGTAATGGTGATGGGGAACAGGAAAGGGAAGAGTGGAAAAAGAAGACGAGGAAGGACAATAGAGAGGGTGAATAGGATCAGAGTACATTATGTACATTTAAGATGTTATAGTGAAACCCATTACTGCGTAAATCAACATGCTAGTAATAGATAAAGTGAGTGCACAGAGCTTAGATCGAGGACTTCCCAGGACAACCTGAAACACAGATTCAATGCAATCCCAATTAAAATCCCCAAGAGTTTCTTCACAGGCTTGAACAAAAAAATCCTTAATTTCATATGGAAAAACAAAAGACCCAGAATAGCCAAAGCAACCTGAGCAAAAAGAGCAATACAGGGGGGAATCTCCATACCAGATTTCAAACTATATTACAGGGCTACAGTTATAAAAACAGCTTGGTACTGGCACAGAAACAGACCTGTTGACCAATGGAACAAAACTGAAGATCCAATCTTGAGCCCATACAATTTCGGCCACTTCATATTTGACAAGAGGGTAAGAAGACACAATGGAAGAAAGACAACATCTTCAGCAAATGGTGTTGGCGAAACTGGATCACCACTTGTAGAATAAAGTTAAACCCCTACCTCTTGCCCTATACAAAAATTAACTCCAAATAGATCAAAGACCTCAACATGAAACCCAAAACTCTGAAGATGATAGAAGAAAACGTTGGCAGCAGACTACAAGACGTAGGCGTAGGAAAAGACTTCCTAAATCAGACAGCAGCTGCGCAAGAAATAAGATCGACAATTGACAAATGGCACCTCATTAAACTCAAAAGCTTCTGTACATCAAAAGAAACAACCAAGGAAGTGAAGAGAAAACCCACAGAGTGGGAGGAAACCTTCACCATAGATATATCTGGCAAAGCATTGATTTCCAGAATATATAAAGTACTCAAAAAACAAAGAAGAAAGAAAACAAATGGCTCATTCAAAAAATGGAGCAAAGAGATGAACAGAGACTTCACAAGTGAGGAATTAAAGATGGCTGAGAAACATCTTAAAAATGTTCAACATCACTAATAATTAAGGAAATGCAAATTAAAACCACTTTCAGATATCACTCCAATAAGACTGGCTGGGATCAAGAAAACAAATGATACCAAGTGCTGGAGAGGTTGTGGGGAAAGGAGAATACTCATGCACAGCTAGTGTAAATGTAAACTTGTACAACCACTAGGGAAAGCAGTGTGGAGAACCCTTGGAAGACTCGGAATGAACTTGCCACCTGACCCAGCCATACCACCCCTGGGTATATACCCAAAGACCATACTTAATGCCCATACGAATTTGGCAGAGGGTCTTAAGGGATAACTTTGTTCCTTGCCCTCAGAGGTCAACTAAGCCCCAAGGGATTATGCTTGGGGGTATCTCTTGAAATGTCCTGCAAATGTGAATCACCAGTCTTCCTGTACAGGGAAGTCTTGGAGATCCATTAATGGGACTTCAGCCAGTGTCCAGTCTATAAAGAGTCTGCTCATGCTTGAAAAAGGGAAGCCTGATCTAGCAAGAACTGACTTTGTCCTCAAGTGGATGGAACTGGTAAATGAAAAGCCAAAAGGAGCCAAGGGCTCCCTACCCCCCCCCAAAAAAAAAACCTGAGTGACCTTTGAGGATCAGATCCTCAAGTGACCTGGAGAAAACAAAAACCTTGGTTAATCTGGACCAGATCCTCAAGTGACCTTAAGAAAATAAAAACCTTGGTTAATCTAGGCTGTGTGGCCTTAAACATCCAAAAGGAAAGTATAACCAGAAATACATAAATAGTAAGTCCTGAGAAAGTGTACTTCAGGTATAAAACTAGAGATCTTAGTAAAAAGACAAAAGAGCAGTTGTTTTGCCTGTCTTACTGGCAAGTGCATCTACCCTGTGGCTGCCACTGCTTTTGCCATCCTTCAAAGAACTCAGACACAGCTTTTCTTTTTTTTATTGATGCTTTGTGTATTTCATGCATCATTTTACAATTCAGTCTAGGCATATATCCCTTTCCCTTCCCCCCACCCCACCCCTACCCATCCCAGATCATGCATTCAGCCCCACCTTTTCTGCATCTTTCTCTGCTTTTTTGTTTTGTTTTGTTTTCATTTTTTTAACAATAATTGATAAGTTGTGAGTACAAGCATCCTTCATGTAAAACCAATTTGCAAGCAGTTGTGCCCAAACCCACACAGGTCATGGGTCCCACCATCCAGCAGGGGGGACTTGTATGTTCAATCAAGTTGATCAAATGAGTGTCCAGTCTATATTGTTGTAGTTTCACCATTCACCCCAATCGCAGCCCTTACATTCTACCACGCCCCCTCTTCTGCAGATTGTTCCCTAGGCTTAGAAAAAGGGCACAGATGGATGAGAAGCAAAACGGTCTACTTTCTCTGGAGCTGTTGTGTTGGTCTCTAGTCAATTCTGGCTGTTTTCTTTCATGGGCTGCCAGCTTGTCCAGACATGACCTTTCGATCCTACTAATGAAGCACATGCAATTAGATATATAGGTATTTAAACAGTACTAATTGTTATGGTAGGTTACTTTGGTATATGCACAGATGTTTGGATGGTATGTTAATCCATGAATTACATTTTCTTCTTTTAAGTATGACAGGATCTTTGTGTGGTTTATAACATCTCCTAACAATTAGAGGATGTAAGCTTGTGGCATCAGAGAGCTAATAGCCAATTAGATTTGGGATATACAGACATATGGCTGCCACTGCTGCACAGTATTTCCAGGCAGATGAGGTGTAGCTGGTGCTGACGGAGGAGTCTTGCTTGACTCAAGGAGACCTATATTTGCTTTATTGGTTTAGTGGCCTTTGGTAACACTCTCTGGCATTGCAGAGACCATCTGTATACTTGCAAGTGCGGTCTCCATACATCTTTCCCATGTTTATATCAGGTCTTCAGCAGCAAGGCCTTATCGCCTCTCTTCCTGCAGATATCCCAGTTTGGAGGCAAGGAGCCTTTACCTTTTGTGGGGGCTTGGATCCCCTGGCCAACATCTCCTTGGTAGAATAATCCATTGTTGATGTCAGAGCTCCTGTATTAATATATTTTGCTTAAGTTCATAGCTTAAGGAGACTTTAGCATTACATTTGGTTCTGAACACAGCTTTTCAACCTTCCAATATGGACTGAAGACTCATGTCTCTCCAACAATCCTCTAAACCTTCAGTGCCAGATGGGGACTGCTGAGACATCCAGCTTATGGACTGAGCAGCTACTGGGGTTTCAGCCTCTTCAGAGTATAGACTGCCATTGTTGGACTACCCAGGGTGTATCATGGAGACCAGTACAAGAATCAAGACAGGGCCAGGGCACATTAGTGGACCTCATTTGGAGACCATGGGAAGAGAAATCCCCAGTGTGGAGCACCAGGGCAGAACTGATTGTGGTTTGAGCTTGCCAAGGAGGAGCCTTCAAACATGAAATCTTTCAGCCTAATAAAGAAAAAACATAAGCTGAAGATGCGAAAATCTATGATATATGTGGCATGCATATATTTCAGAGTGATGCATATTGGAAGGAATAACAACAACAACAGAAAGAGTGGGTCAAAGAACTGATTGAAACCATGAACTTCTGCTCAAAACAGTAAACTTCTGCATCGATAATTTTGAGAGAGACTGAGAAAAATATGAAAAACATGTTTACCAGAATGCATGAACTCTGGTGGGGTTGGGGGGCAGGGAGAGGGGCACAGGTCTAGATTTTATTTGAATTTTGAATGAAATGCACAGAGCTTCAATAAAAAATTGACTCTGAAAAAAAGATAAAGTACAAATGTTCCTTGACTTATGATTAGATTATGTCCCTGTAACCCATGAAGTGGAAAATATCACATCACAAATGAATTCACAGGACTTAGTGATAAGGTGCTCGCTGTGCAAGCACAAGGACCTGAGTTTTGGTAGCCGGCAGCAATGTACAAAGCTGGGTGTGACAGCATGTACTGGAACCCCAGCACTCAAGGGATAGAGACAAGTAGATGCTGGGAGTTTGCTGGCTAGCCAATCTAGCCAAAATGATGAGCTCCACATTCACTTGCTATACCTTGTCTGAAAAAGGAAGAGGGGCTAGGAAGACTGCTCAGTGGTTAAAGGAACTTGCTGCTCTTCCAAAGGACCCAAGTTCATTTCCCACCATGCATGTCTGGCAGCTCACAACCACCTGTAAATATAGCTGAGGGTATCCAATGCCCTATATTAACACACATACATAGGTGGCATACATTCACACAGACACACAAACATAAACACAGAGAGAGAATTATGACACAGACACAATTTTAAAAGAATAAATTCACTATACATAACCTATTGAGCATCATAGCTCAGCCTCATGGAAAATCGTTTGCCTTTAAAATCATATAGCTTAACAACAACAACAACAGAAAGGACTGCATCAAAGAACTGACTGAAACAGTGAAGTTCTGCTCAAAACAGTCAACTTCCTCATGGAGAATACTGAGAAAGACTGAGAAAGAGATGAAAAGCATGTTTGGCAGAATGAGTGAGCTCTGGCAGGGTGGGGGAATGGGCGGGAACATGGGTCTAGATTTGTTAAAAAAATAAAAATATTAAAAAATAATAATAATAGTAAAATAAAATCATATAGCTGAGTGGTAGCTTCTGTTCACCAGTGCTGCCCAGGATCAGGAGGGAGGATCAGAATTCATGTCACTCACCTGGGAAAATTCAGTTTTGACTGAATGCTTATCACTCTGCACCACTGTAAAGTGAAGAAACCATTAGGTGAATCATTGTAAGATGTGAAGTACTTGTATTTCATACATACAAAAGAGAAAACAAAATCTATGTAAAGCACATGCTGTAATGCATAATAGCAGAATGAAAACCTGCATATCTATTAGCATGTGTACCTCTGAAACCCACACATGCTTTCTCTGTCATAAATAGTGTTACGCCTTGTTGGTCATTCACTTTCCTTCCTTTATGTTTATTTCATAAATATCCTTGAACAAACTGTTATTTCATTTTCTCTGTTTTGACACTTAATGAGTTGCAAAGCAAGACTGTGTCTCAGAGAGAGAGAGAGAGAGAGAGAGAGAGAGAGAGAGAGAGATTTTTGAGGCACTGGGTCCTTGCAAGCTCAATGTTCCTAGCCATGTAGTAATTGCAGCAAGTCAGTACTCCTGATTTGACTGGTTCTTGCAACAACCTTTGCATTTTCCTTATACTCTGACTTTCCTCTCTTTTTCCTTGACTTTACTCCACAGATTCATTCTGGATGATATTGCCAAATTAAAATCCCTAAAATCTGACTCTGACCATGCAAAATTGATATAAGTAATTTTTTACAGAATTTACTAAATAAATAAGCCTGGCATATAAGATACATACAAGGTGATCTTAATAGCTCATTATACCCAAGTAATATCAACTTATCCTGTTTTGGGGGGGGATCTTTTGGAAACAGGGTCTCCCTGTAGCTCCACATGGCCTGGACTGACTATGTAGGCCAGGTTGACCTCAATGTCACAGAGATATTCCTGCCTTTGCCGACTGAGAGCTGGGATCAAAGGTGTGCGCCACCATGCCCAGTATCAACTTAAATTGTTGTCCCCCAAAGAAGTGATGCTTTTCCCTAGGCTCTGCACAGCATCATTAGTAAATTTTACCTTTTCTTATAGTCATTGGTCATCCATTCAGTCTGTTCCTACATACTGATTAAAATATGCCAAGCACCACTCTAAATACTAGCAATGAAACAATAATCATGACAACCAAGACTGTTCCACCTTCTAAGCTAAGAAGCACCTGCCCCAAGATCAGTACCAGCAAGACATTAGAGCCTGGAGTCTAATGTTTCACCAACCAATATTTGGACCTTATGTGTAAGTAATTTCCTTTCCATTAATATTTGTGGGAATCCACAGGGGCTTTGGGAGAGAAAAAGCTCCTTAGCCTGAGCTGACATGACCCCAGCCAAGTGTCTCACTTGCTCTGGGCTTGATTTATTGCATCCTGTGCTGGGTGTTCTTCATGATCCTCAGGCATCTTGAGAAAGCTAGCTATGACAAGAGAACAGAACAGAAACCAATCCTGTTGCCACGGCCTCATATGTGTCCCCAGTGGGCTGTGAAAGGATCTGCAACTCTAATTAGGGAATCTCCAGGCTGAGCTGAGTATAAATTGAAAGAGGAAAACAAAAAGACATTTCCTAATGCTGAGTTTTATTTTCCCCCCACAAGAACAGAAGTGCAACCTCTGTCTTCCTGGTTGTCAAAAAGGAGTGAAAGAAAATTTAGAGTGGGCTCCGTGGGAAAGTTGTTGACTTTCACCATAAATTTCCCCTACTGTGCACTCGAGGTCCATGTGACAGAGTCAGGTCTCCTATATCCAACTGGGTCTTTGCTTTACTGTCTATAAGAACAAAATGGGCCAACAGTGAAGGGTGACTTTATTGCCATGGAAGTGACAATTCTAACAGGAAAACAGGTTACCACATGGGAATGACAACCCAAACGAGAAAATATAAGGTTCAAATTTCTTGGAGGAATAGACAATAAAGCTGATGATTGACATCCCACATACCAGGCTATATAGATCCAGGTGGGCCTGATTGCCAGGGTGTGTGAGAGCCTTTCCGGGGAGAACCGTGAAAGCTAGAGGTGAGAGGGACAGGCAAGCACACCGAAGGAGTTCCTACTCAAGTCAGCTGCTCGGTTTTCCCTCCTGTCACTGTAGTTCTAGGGACCTGGACACTCTGCCGTCAGTAAGCAGTGCCTGTTTCTGACTGCCAGAAGTCTTCCTGTCTGTTCGTAGTTGCCATGATCTTTGCCTGGGGCCACCTGATCACTGATGGTCCCTGCCCCAGGCCATCAGCAGCAGTCTGCTGCTTGCTGATTGTACCTGGGGGTTTTGGTGGGGATTCCCATGCAGTGGGGAGATTCCATGTTTCATTCTTAGCCCTTTGTCCCCCAAAGTCTTGAGCTCCCAGTTACAATCAGGAAGCTCCAAATCTCACTGGGAGCCAGCAACTTCTACCCCTATCATATGTACAAGCGAGCTGTACTTCTTTGAACTCTGTTCTTGCTCAGTGCTTAAGTTTAGAGACTGCTTTGCCATCCTGCACATGGTACACAGGATAACAGCTTTGTCTTTGGATTTGTTTGTATACCTGAGTAAAGTCGGTGACACTGATTCTACTGTGTCTCTGTGTTGTTTGCTGTGCACTAAACCATGAGAAAATTTGACTGCTTAGATCCCAAACTGGATAGTTTTCCCTGAAATCACTCTCTGTCATGTATCCCAATTATTCAGACTTCCAAGAGTCACATGCACATTAAGGTCAAATTCGTTTCTTGCTCTCCTAAGACTCATTGATAAATTCAAGGACCCATTTTGGGAATACGGTCTTGCTAAGCAATATCTAGAAGACAGGCCTCTGGATGGCCTTTACAGTAATGTAGTTGGCTCACAGCTAATTGGAGAAACAAAACAAGAGGTTTTATTCTTATTAGCTCTACATTTAACTCTACTTGGTGCTGGAAAGAACCTCAAAATTCTAGAAAAGTTTTTTCCAAAACAAGACATAGTTTCTAAACTGAAAGTTGTCAAAGGTGCAGTACTTACAAGAAAACTGTTCCTCCAAATCTCTGAGCAAGCAGAGAAGTGAGCAGAGTTCATTCGGATTAGTGCCATAAGGTACAAAGTGAGGGCACACAGCTGTGTAGTAAGCAAACTTCTAGGCAAGGAGTTACTGAAAGAGAGAACTGATCATCTGTCAGAAAGGAAAGGTCTTCCAAGGGAGGGAAACATGACATTCAAAGAAGGTCACTGAGGCATCAAACAGTGCCATGCATTTGGAACACTGTTACAGTTTTCCTGAATGTAGCCAAACAAGGCAAGACAAGACAAGACAAGACAAGACAAGACAAGACAAGACAAGACAAGACAAGACAAGACAAAACAAAACAAAACAAAACAAAACACCACTGGCATAGAATTGGTAGGAGGTTAAGATAAAGAGGGGCCTTGGAGGCCAAGTCAGTAATACAGAGTTATTCTTAAGGCAAAAAAGCCATCAAAATCTTTAATTAAGGAAACTATTTGTCTTCTTAAAAACATCACTGTGGAAGCAATGTAGAGAAAAGATCAAAGAGGGGCAGCAATGCCGTGCAGATTACAGTACCAATTTATGTAAAGATCTGCTGAAGGGTTGATCTAAAGTAACCATACAAGGCATGTTGCAAAGTCCATAGAACTCAGAATCAACAGTTAATTGGATGTGGGCCATGACTGGGTATGGAAATGCAGAAGATGGTGAAAATACGAGGGAATAAGTGGTTTTGAATGCACTGGCAATTTATTAACTCTCCACGGAAGCAGGGAAAGGCAGACACAGAGAATTTTACTAACTCAAATCAATGGTGAGATGAAGGAAAGAGAGAGGGAATGGATGGCTGTAAATGGAAAGGACAGAAGCTCTGTGAGAACAACTTGCAGGTATGGAGGGCAGAGAAGAATGGGAAAAGCTAAGCTTCACTGACACTGTCCAGAGTAGAGCAGTCTCAAATGAATAACGAATCCAGAACGTGTTAATAGATATCAGGGTATGTACAGGGGAAAGAGGGGCACTAAAGATGAGAACAGATTTCTTAATGTGGTTATTGAAGTTATCTTAAAGATAGGAAGATATGGTAGACAGGAAGACCAGAAACTAGAGAATAACTAGGTCATTAAGTGTTAGCAGGAAGGAAACAGAAGGTGACAGAGAAGAGTAGCATAAGCATCAAAAGGGATGGTGCTATTTAGTCTAAAAGCAATATGGAATTGAGTAGAATCCGTCTCCTGCTTCTGAGGGATAGAGTGTATGAGACATCAGGCATCTCCTAGATAGGGCCTATGTCTTCAGTAAATAAACATGTTGCAGCAAAGGCCTGAAGATGAAGGGACTCCTCAGACCAAATATTGGTATAAAGTACTCTAGGGTTCCCTATTCTGTCACATTGGTATATTTGACTATCCTCAGCCTTAGGCTGGTATTTGCCAATACTCTTACCTGCCTTAGAAGTATCTTGATTATTTTTGGACTGCACTTCAACAAGTTTAGAAAATAGAACCTGTTAGAACTTGTGTCACAACTGCATTGAATTATCAATAAATTGAAGAAACATTGACATGTGTGAAATGTTAAGAGTTTCAACCAATGAGTATCTGTTATTTAATTCATCTTGTATCATGTCATCTAATGAAGTTTTGTCTTTCTCCCTTTAAAAATCTTGAACACTTCATATTACAGTGGCACCTACATCATATTTTTAGTTTTATTTATTTTTATTTGAGATGTATGTTATAAGTGCATGTACGTAAGCACGCCACTTGCATGTAATTCCTGCAGAGGCCAAAAGATGGCAACAGATTCCACAGAAGTGCAGTTACTGCCTACTGTGAGAAACCACCCTGTGGGTGCTGGGATCCAAACCCAGGTCCTCTACAAGACCAGCTGGTGCTCTTAACGCCTGAACCATCTCTCCACCCCCCATAATTATTATTTTTACTTTTCCAGATGTATTTTCTTGCTTTTTTTCTTACATCAAAAAACTTTGCATAGGTTGAAGAGTTTGGAAAGGAAGTGAATGGCAAACTCATATTACAGCAACAGTGTTAAATTTCACATTATTGTTGAAGCTTGGTAATACAGTTTTGTCAGTAAATAATATTCAAAAATTATAGTAGACACATGGAATTACAAACTTACATTCTAAAATACAGTTATATATCTTTAGATTGAGAATTATATCAGTTTACTTATTATAGGACTTTCTAAATAGGTAAATACTACCGAAAAGTACAGTTTTTACAAATCAGTTCAGTATATCAAATACAGTTGGAAACAGCTACATAATTCTATATATCTTTAGGCCAGGTTTGCTAATTTTTTCATGGCTTTTGTATTTATAATGGATTTTTTGTCTGTTCAGTTACTAAGACTACTTTTAAAATATCCAACTATAATTATTACTTTTTTTCCATATATTTATATCATTTTCTCTTGCATTTTAGACTCATTAAGTGACAACAAATTTTAAGAGTATCAAAAAATTAATCAGAGCTAGAAATTTTAACCCACCACTGTAAGAAACTGAAAAATTCAACTAACTAAAACTATTCGGGACCAGAATTGGTAGCACACAACTTTAATTCCAGCACTCAGGGGGCAGAGGCAGGCAGATCTCTGTGAGATGGAGACAATCCTAGTAAATATAGTGAATTCCAGGCCAGCTGAGGCTACAAAGAGACTCTGCCTCAAAAAAAAGGAAAATGAAAAAAAAAAACTATTCGGTAATATCAAAGACACAATGATAAATCTGAGCTACTATATATTCAATGAAAACAGAATAGAGATTCTTTTAAGAATGAATGCATTGCCCATTTAAAAGCTCCAAAGGATTAATATAATGAAAACTAGGTTTCCTAACCATATGCTTATGCACAAGTTAATAGTACAAAGACAGTACCAGAAAACCTAATTATCTATACAGCAACAAAAATCACATATTATAACTAGTCTTTGGATGGAAGAAAATTAATAGATATTTGGAAATAAAAACAGTCTATGTTAGTGTTCCATAAAGTTTAAAATAATTTACTCTGAGCTGCAATATCACAGCTAATAGCTTAGCTTAGAGAATACCATGCATAAGTGCTATGAGAGACACATCCCAAAAGACTCAAAGCTGCACTGCCTGTAATAGCCCCAAAGTGAACACAACCAAATTCTGTAATTAGTTGAATGTGTACTATTTCCTTAGATGGATATCATGCAGAAATAAAAATGAACCAAAGTCAGCTAAATGAAACAAAATAGACGGACTTACAACTTAATATCTAATCCAAAAATCAAGATACACACATATATACCCTTCATGAAGCCACACACATGCATTCAAAAACTATATGAAGCTCAGTGGTATAGTCATGAATTTAGTATATTCAAGGCCCTGGGTTCCACCATCATCACAAAAAAATAAAAATACTTATACATGGAGCTGGACATAGTAATGCATGCCTGTCATATGTATAATATCAGCACTTCAGAGGCTGTGGCAGGAGGACTGCGAGTTTGAGAGGCCAGCCTGGATTACATAGTGAGGGTTTTGTCTCAAAAACAAATACATAGCAACAATGGACTGGTGTGGTTAAAAAAAAAGCTAAGAAGAGGGACCTTCTAGAAAATTGGTCATAATTATTTGAGTACTGGTTACATGAATGTGCACCTTAAACCATTGAGTTACATTCTATGTATTTAAGGTATGCTATATTTCAAAAGAGTGGCTTAAGTACTGTATGACAGTGTCATATTCTCACAATTGAAAGTCTTCATAATGTTAAGGTTGGAAAATATGTTCTTCCAAGCATTAGAGTAGTATCTGGGCATGTATGTTGATTTTGACTGTTGTCCAAATCATTAAATTTTTCTGAAACATGATCTAGGAGGATTACCTTGATTTGTGTTTTGTATTAAATTTTAAGAAAAAAATTAAAACCCAGTTATAATGTAGGCAAGTCCACCTTTATTTGTGATAAAAGACCTATCCCAGAACTTTTTTGTTGAAATTTATTGTCAAAATTGATGATTCTCCATCAATGGGACATCTGTATCACACTTTCCCGAAAGGCTCAGGTACTATTGAAGAAGAGGCGATGCAAAGATTGTGAGAGCCAGGAGTGGAGGAGGGCCGGAGTAATAGAACCTCACAGCAGCTGTGGGTGTCTGGATAAGAACTACACAGGATCAAGTCAGTCAGCATTCTAACATGGATGGGGGTACTCACAAGCCCTTACCTCTAACCGAGGAGCTATTCACAGTCGATGGCTTCTGGCAGAGGGAAACCCAGTTTGTTCTATGTGTGTAGCCCACCCACATTCCAGTAATTGGGCCTACAAGCACGAGCATATGGACATCACAAATTGCACTCAGTGAATTAGTAAAAAGAAAAAGAGAGATCTGGCAGTGTTTTCAGGCCTAAGAACTTGTGGCTAGATAGGTCGCATGCAATAAGGGAGAACCTACCACTGTAATTCAGCTAAATGGGCATAGAATTACACCAAATCCTAATGACCTATTGTTATATCCAGAGATTAATAATCTCTCAATCCTCACCAAAGAAATTTCTTCTTGCAGTAGATGGTAATTAACACAGAGACTCATGACTGGTCAAGAAACAGGGAATAAAAGACTGCAGAGCGCCTAGCTCTGAATGGGATATCTATATCACACCCACCCCTCCCAAGGTTCAGAGATCATTGCAAAAGAAGGAGCAGAAAGATTGTAAGAGCCAGAGGTTGCAGTGGATGACTACAGAGAAACTGTTTTCCAGACAGCAGGACAGTTACTCATATGAATTCACTGTACTTGTGATAGCATGGACAAGACTTTTGTAACCTCAAGCCAGGGAAAATCCCAGTACAGAGGCAAGGGAGTGGGCAAGGAAGGCCAGTCCTAGCTGAGGAACTGTTGGCAACTGATAGGTGTGGGAGAGGGACAGTCAGTTGTCTTAAAGAGTGTGACACCATGTAAGTTGACAAAGGCTCCAGTGGATGGACGTGCATGGGATATTTGGAGACACAAGTTTAACTCATAAGCCTTAAAAAAATAATAGTAGGGGTTTTGGCCCAGAAGTTTCTGGGAACTTGGAGCTGAGATTTGAACTCACAGGGCACAGGCAGCTGGTGCCCAAGCGGCAGCAACCATGAGGACCAGCGTTTTGGCCCAGAGGTTTCTGGGAGCTGGGAGCTGAAGTTTGAACTCACAGGACATGGGCAGCTGGTGACCTAGCAGTAGCAAAGGATACTGGCGTGCAGGCTAAGCAAGCAACTCAATCCCCCCGCCCCAGAGAGTGACTGGCAGCAGAGGGAATACAGTGCTCAGAAGGTGTCATCTGGGTTGTTACCCACCCAGTTCTTGTGGAACAGAAAGGGAAGAGTGAACTATACCTTCCAATATATAACCAAAGTTGAAAGCCTGAAACCTAGACAAGCCAACACTCCATACATAAGGAGAATACAATGAAGGCACCTGAAGGAATCAAGGAAAGCAATCCTTCAACAAAGTGAAGAGGCATTCAAGATTCACATCAGATTACAGGCAAAAGGCAAACCACATGCCGAGAGCACAACGAAAGAACAATATGGGAAAAGCAAAGAAAAACCAAACTCTATGGAGCATGTAGAGGGCTCCTACAATGGGATCTCCCTAGAGTAATCCAGGACACAGATCATAGAATACTGATCACAGATATATTCAAAGAAATCATAGAACTAAGGGGAGAGAATGAAAAACTCAGAAAGGACCTAGAGGGAGACAAGGACAAACTTTGGAATGAACTAAAAGGAGAAAATGACAGACTCTGGAAAGAGCTAGAAGAAAAAAATGACAAACTCCAGAAGGAAGTGGAAATGCTGAAAAGATCCCATGCTGAAACAAAAAAGGAAACCAGCGAACAAAACAAGGAGCTATAAGAAAAGACTGAGAAGCTCCAAAAGGAAGTGGAAATAGTAAAGAAAACGCAGGAAGAAATGAAAAAGGAAATCAAACAGGCATTCAATCAAAAGGAAAGAATGGGAAAAGCCTCAGAAGCAGAATGGAAGAAGCAGAACAAAGAATCACAGACCTACAAGATAACACAGAACAACTAAAAAGCTCAAGTAAATACTGAAAATTTTAAAAATACACAAGAGTGGAACAACCAGGAAATGTGGGATACTACGAAAAGATCAAACCTCCACATATCATAAGGATAGAGGAAGGAGAAGAATCCCAAGAGAATGGTATTGATCAGATTGTCAACAGAATAATAGATGCAAATTTCCCCAAATTAAAAAAAGACAAACCTATACAAATACAAGAAGCACGTAGAACACCAAATAGTCTAGACCAGAAAAGAAACTCCCCCAGCCATATCATAGTTAAAACACTAGATGCCCAAAGCAAAGACAAAATTCTGAAAGCCACAAGAGAAAAACAACAAGTTACATATAAGAGGAAACCTATCAGAATTACAGATGACTTTTCAGTGCAAACTCTGAAAGCAAGAAGAATGTGGACCAAAGCATTCCCAGTGCTAAACGATTACAAATGCCAAACCAGGTTATTATACCCAGCAAAAAATGTCAATTCTAGTTGAAGGAAAGAGAAAAATCCTCCATGACATAAACAAGATGAAAGAATACATGTCCTGAAAATCAACCCTTCAGAGAATACTTGAAGCAATTCAAAGGACAGAGGAAAGGAGCAACTACCCCCAGGCACCTTGAAAGAGAAATTAATAAAAGCAGAAATGCAGAAGTAGAAACCTAGATGAAAAATGCAAATAGATAATAAGGTGAAAGGAAGTAACACACGCTTCTCAATTATAACCTTAAATATTAATGGACTAAACCCCCCAATCGAAAGGCATAGACTGGGAGAATGGATTAGGAAACAGAATCCATTGATAAGCTGTCTACAAGAAGCCCATCTCACCCTCAAGGATAAGCACCAACTTAAAGTGAGAGGATGGAAAAAATATTTCAAGCAAGTGGCACCAAATGGAAAGCAGGAGTTGCTATTTTAATATCAGACAAAATAAACTTCAAAGTAGAAGCAATTAGAAGAGACAAAGAGGGCCATTACATCCTTATCAAAGGGAAAATTAGCCATGAAGACCTCACAATCATGAATATATATGCAACAAACTCTGGTGCACCGGCCCTTATAAATACAACTCTACAGGACATCAAGGCACAGATTAACCCCAGCACACTCATAAGTCCTTTGGACAGATCAACTGGACAAAGAATAAACAGAGAGACATCTGAACTGAACAATACAATACAGGAAATGGACCTCATAGACATCTTCTGAATATTCCACCCAAGCACCAGAGAATATACTTTCTATTCACCACCCCATGGAACAATCTCCAAAATTGACCACATACGTGGACACAGAAAAAAAAACCTCAACAAATACAAAAAAATTAAAATAATTTCATACATTCTATCAGACCATAGTGCAATAAAGCTCAATATCAACACCAGGATAAGGCCTGCTACCTACACGAACACATGGAGACTAAACAACACACTCCTGAATAATGGATGGGTCAAGGAGGAAATAAAGAAAGAAATAAAAGCATTCCTGGAACTAAACAACAATGACAGTAAAACACACACACAAAAATACCTATGGGACACTTTAAAAGCAGTCCTACCAGTAGTATAGTTTGATGTCTGGGAGAGCGATCACCTCTGTATTGCTCTTTTCGCCCAGAGTTGCTTTGGCTATTCGGGGTCTTTTGTTTTTGAATAACCCATGGCTGATGCCACAAGCTTACATCCTCTAATGGTTAGGAGACGTTATAAGCCACACGAAGACCCTGTCATACTTAACAGAAGAAAATGTAATTCATGGATTAGCATACCATCCAAACATCTGTGTCTATACCAAGGTAACCTACCATAACAATTAGTACTGTTTAAATCCTATATATCTAATTGCATGTGCTTCCACTTGTAGGATTGAAAGGCCTATATATTTCTAGTTTTTATTTTAGACCTATATATCTCAATTCATGTGCTTCAATTAGTAGATTCGGAAGGATATGCTCTGGACAAGCTGGCCCCAGGGCCCATGAAAGAAAACAACCAGAATTGACTAGAGACCAAGACAACAGCTCCAGAGAAAGTAGACTGTTTTGCTTCTCATCCACCTGTGCCCCTTTTCTAAGCCTAGGGAACAATCTGCAGAAGAGGAGGCGTGGTAGAATGTAAGGGCTGCGATTGGGGTGAATGGTGAAACTACAACAATATAGACTGGACACTCATTTGATCAACTTGATTGAACACACAAGCCCCCCCTGCTGGATGGTGAGACCCATGAGCTGTGTGGGTTTGGGCACAACTGCTCGTAAATTGGTTTTACATGAAGAATGCTTGTACTGACAGATTATCACCTACTGTTAAAAAAAAAAAAAGAAAAAAAAAAACAGAGAAAGACGCAGAAAAGTTATGGCAGAATGCATGATCTGGGATGGGTAGGGATAGGGTGGGGGGAAGGGAAGGGGATATATGCCTGAACTGAATTGGAAAATGATGTATGAAATACACAAAACATCAATAAAAAATAAATAAAGAAAAAAATCACCATCAGTAAAAAGCAGAATGAAACAATGAGCCAGTAAGTGAATACCTATGGAATGCTAGTACATGAAATATAAATCTACGTATAGACAGTCAGCATATGAAAAGTTGTTTACTTTTGCTAGTGATTAAATCGTCACACATTAATCTACTAGTTGATAAGCATTTATTATTTATTTATTTATTCAGTTATCCTTTGAGAAAGTTGGAAGAATTATCTTACTGGCAGCAGAGTGTATTAGAACCTTTCCGATTTACAAATAAATGGCAAGAAAAGTAAAAAAAAATAAAAAATAAAAATAAAAGCAGTCCTAAGAAGGAAGTTTATAGCCCTGGGTGCCTACATTAAAAAAAAAAGAGAACAGATAAATGAGCTCACACTGCAGCTAAAAACACTTGAAAGACAACAACAAATAAGCCCTAAATGCAACAGACAGGAAGAAATGACAAAAATCAGAGCAGAAATCAATGCAATAGAAACAAAGAAAACAATACAAAAAAATCAATGAATCCAAAAGTTGGTTCCTTGAGAGAATAAACAAAAAGACAGATCCTTAGCCCAGTTAACCAAAAGAAGGAAAGAGCAGCTCCAAATCAGTAGAATTCATGGTGAAAGGGGAAATTTCACAATAGATAATGAAAAGATCCAGACAATCATACGGGAATACTTCAAAAACCTAGACTCTACTAAATTTGAAAACCTAAGTGAAATGGATGAATATCTGCAATCCAGGGAATCACCAAAGCTAAACCAGGAAGAGACTGACAGCTTAAACAGACCCATAATATATGAAGAAATTGAAAATGTAATAAGAAACTTCTCAACTAAAAGAAGCCCAGGTCCAGATGGTTTCACAGAGAATTCTATAAAACATTTAAAGAGGACTTACAACCATTATTACTCAAACTGTTCAGAAGGATACAAGCAGAGGGAAATCTCCCAAATTCCTTCTATGAAGCCAGAATCACTCTCATACTAAAACCAGTCAAGGATGCAACCAAAAAAGAGAACTACAGACCCATCTCATTAATGAACTCAAATGCAAAACTTCTCAACAAAATACTTGCAAACCGTATACAGACCCACATCAAAAAGATCATTCACCATGATCAAGTTGGATTCATACCAGAGATGCAAGGATGTTTCAACATATGAAAATCAGTAAATATCATAAAACATATAAATGGACTGAAGGACAAAGACCACATGATCATCTCAATAGATGCAGAAAAAGCCTTTGACAAAATCCAGCATCCCTTCAAGATTAAAGTACTAGAGGGGATTGGACTGGAAGGATCATTTCTCAACATAATCAAAGCCATATATAAGAGACCCACAGCCAGTATCATCCTAAATGGAGAAAATTTAGAAGGATTCCCCATAAAGGTAGGAACCCGACAAGGCTGCCCTTTGTTGCCACTCCTCTTCAATATAATGCTTGAAACACTGGCTAGGGAAATAAGGCAAGAAAAGGACATTAAACAAATTCTAATTGGAAAAGAGGAAATAAAACCATCCCTTTTTGCAGACGATATGATAGTTTACCTAAAGGATACTAAAAATTCCACCAGAAAACTCCTAGAAATGATTAAGAGATTCAGTAAAATGGCGAGATACAAAATTAACTTAGAAAATCAGTAGCCTTTGTTTACACCAACTACAAGCAACTGAAGAAGGAATACAAGAAGACCTTCCCAATCGCAATAGCCTCAAAAATAATAAAATACCTAGGAATAAACCTAACCAAAACCCCCAAAGATCTCTACAACAAAATTTATAAACTCCTGAAGGAGATTGAAGAAGATATAAGAAGATGAAAAGACCTCCCATGCTCATGGATTTGAAAAATTAATATAGTAAAAATGTCCATTCTACCCAAACTAATATACCAATTCAACACAATTCCAATTAAAATCCCAAGGACATTCTTCACAGGCTTGGAAAAAAATTCTTAAATTCATATAGAACAACAAAAGACCCCAAATAGCCAAAGCAATCCTGAATGAAAAGAGCAATACGGGGGTTGGGGGGGGGGGGCGGACTCGTTGTTGGGGGGGGGGGGACGGACTATACAACAGGGCTATAGTCATACAAACAGCCTGGTACTGGCACAAAAACAGACCTGTACACCAATGGAACAAAACTGAAGATTCAAACTTCAGCACATACAGTTTCAGCCACCTCATATTTGACAAGGGGGCCAAAAAGACTCATGAAGGAAAGACAGCATCTTCAGCAAATGGTGTTGGCAAAACTGGATCACCACTTGTAGAAGAATAAAATTAAACCCCTACCTTTCACCCTGTACAAAAATCAACTCCAAATGGATCAAAGACCTCAATGTGAAACCCAAGACTCTGAAGGTGATAGAAGAAAAAGTTGGCAGCAACTTACAAGACATAGGCATAGAAAAAGACTTTCTAAAGACAGCAGCTGCACAGGAAATAAGGTCGAAAATTGACACGTGGAACCTTATTAAATTCAAAAAGTTTCTGTACAGCAAAAGAAACAATCAGGGAAGTGAAGAGAAAACCCAGAGTGGGAGGAAACCTTCACTGCTGATACATCTGACAGAGCATTAACTTCCAGAATATATAAACTACTCAAAAAACAAAGGAGTAAGAAAACAAATGACTCACTAAAAAGATGGAGTAAAGAGCTGGACAGAGACTTCACAAGCAAGGAAATAGAGATGGCAGAGAAACATCTTTAAAAGTGTTCAACATTGCTAATAATTAAGGAAATGCAAATTAAAACCACTTTAAGGTATCATCTCACCTTGATAAGGCTGGCAAGGATCAAGAAAACAAATGGTACTAAATGCTGGAGAGGGCATGGGGAAAAGGGAACACTCATCCACTGCTGGTGGGAATGCAAACTTGTACAACCACTATGGAAAGGAGTATGGAGAACCCATAAAAGACTCAAAATGAGGGGGAGAGATGGCCTAGCAGTTGAGAGTGCCTACTTCTCTTGCAGAGGACCCAGGTTCGATCCCCAACACCCACATGGCGGCTGAGAACCATCTGTAACTCCAATTTCAGGAGAACTCCAGTTCCAGGGGAATCCAACACCCTCTTCTGACCTCTGAGTCATTGCACGACACGGGTGCACAGACCTGCATGCAGACAGTACATTCATACACATAAAAAAAGACTCAAAATGAGCCTACCACCTGAACCAGCCATACCACTTCTGGGAATATATCCATCAGACTCTTCCTACCACAGAGCTACATGCACAGCCATGTTTACTGCAGCTGTCTTCACAATAGCGAAGAGCTACAACCAACCCAAGTGCCCCTCAACTGAGGAGTGGATAGAGATAATGTGGCACATCTACACCATGGAGTTCTATGCAGCAGTAAAGAAAGATGACATCATGAAAGTTGCAGGTAAATGGATGGAACTAGAAGATTTTATGTTAAGTGAAGTAACACAGTCCCAGAAAAATAAAGGCTGAATATTATCCCTCATCTGTGGTTGCTAGCACCAAGTACCTAGTTGTAAACTGAACAACGTTAATGTTATATCCCTCATGATCTAAAGATAACTGTGCTCTTGCATTGTGAATCCCTAAACAGGTTCTATAGCTGACCTAACATTTATTTTCAGTCCTTGGGTTTTTGGTACATGATGGAGGGTATGTGTGCATCTTTTAGAGTAATATGGGATTAAAATGGAAAGATGCAAATCAAGAAATATGATATGGAAATAACATACAGTTTGTTTCCAAAGAATACAATTTTAATATAGGTACAATATAATAGACTGGTGCAACTTAGCCTTTCTGGGTGCTTAACAACCATACTTAACACCCATAGCAATTTGGCTGAGGGACTTAAGAGATAACTTTGTTCCTTGCCCTCAGAGGTCAACTAAATCTTAGGGGATTATGCATGGGGGCATCTCTTGTAATGTCCTGCAAATGTGGGTCACCAGTCTTTCTGTTCAGGGAAGTCTTGGAGAGCCACTAATGGGACTTCAACCAGTGTCCAGTCTATAAAGAGGAAAGTCTGCTCATGCTTCAGAAAAGGAAGCCTGGTCTAGCCAGACCTTCATTGTTCGATGTCTTTCAGTCACGCATGGTCGCATTCCACATGCTGTTCTTCCCTTCTTGACTCAGCTCCAGGACTTGTCTCCTGCCTGCAGGCCGACAGTCTCTAGGCTTCACCTTTGCAAGAAGGGGGAAGGGAAAACCGCAGGAGATCACCTGTGGAAATGAGCGGACTCACAAGCAGAGAGCCAGGGAGATAGTCCGTTTATTTTCTGTCAATGAGGTCTATATATTGAAGGCTACTGTGCTCTGGGCAAGGAAGTAGGGGGCAGGTGGGAGGGAGGGGTGAGCCACCTTGGTTCTAATTAGAGGGCTGCAGAGCTCTGGTTTGTGCAACAGGTAACTAGAGGTGTGGCATTTTGCTCACTGCCTCAAGGGAAGGGGCCTGGAAATTTGCAGAGATAAGGCAAAGCAAGAATCATTGTAATATCCCTAACCTTCCTGCTACAGATAGATAACTCACAGAGGCAAATGAATGCCCACAGAGATATCAGATAACAGATCTTCCTGGACAGGTCTTACAAGTTCTTGCTTCAAGGCACACACAAAATTTCATTCCTACAAGATCTGATTTTGTCCTCGAGTGGATGGAACTGATAAATGAAAAGCTGAAAGGAGCAAGGTGCTCCCCCCCTTCCTCCCCCCCAAAAAACCCAAGAGACCCCTGAGGACCAGATCCTCAACTGACCTTGAGAAAAGAAGAACCTTGGTTAATCTGGGCTAACTGTGTGGCCTTAAGCATCCAAAAGGAAAGTACGACCAGTTATAAATAATCAGTAAGACTAGAGAAACTGTACTACAGACATAGAACTTGAGATCTTAGTAAAGAGACAAAAAGAAAAAAGAGAGAGTACTGTTGTTTGGCCTGTCTTCAATTCTTACTGGCAAGTGCATCAACTCTGTGACTGCCACTGATTTGGGCACTCCTCAAAGACATGAGACACAGCTTTGTAACCTTCCAATATGGACTGAGGACTCGGGTCTCTCCAAGAATCCTCCAAACCTTCAATGCCAGATGGGGACTACTGAGATACCCAGCTTGTGGACTAAATGGCTAAGGGGATGTCAGCCTCGTCAGAATATAGACTGCTATTGTTGGACTACCTGGGCTGTATCATGGAGGCCAGTGCAGGGGGACTGAGACAGGACACATGTTTACTGGACTTCATTTGGGGGACCATGGGAGGGAAAGACCCCAATGTAGAGCAAAAGCACAGGATTGATAGTTGTTTGGGATTGCCATGGAGGAACTTTTGAGCACTTCCTTAAGGAAAACATGACATCTTTTAGGAAAAAAAATCCTCCAATTCAAGTGGTATGTGTATGTATGTATGTATGTATGTATGTATGTATAACTATATATATATATATATATATATACTATAGCAATACAAGTTGGAGAGAACAACAACAAAAGAACTGGAAAAAACTCTGGAAAGACTCAGAAAAATATACAGGCCATGTATAGTAGAGTGCAGGGACTCAGATGGGGTGGGGGCATGGAAAGGGAAGCGATTCTAGATTCGAGTGAGAAATGATGTATGACCTATGGAAAAAGTTTAATAACAAACAAAAATTTTATATGAAAAAATAATAATAGGTGTCATGAAATCAGATGGAGATAATAAGGTAGGTAGGTGTGGAGATCGTGAAGGGGGTCAGAATATGATCAAAATACATCGTTTGAAATTCTCAAAAATCAAAAAAAATTTCAAACAAAAAAGAGGACATGAAATTTGGAGTAGGTGGGGAGTTGGGTAGACCTTGGAGGAGTTAAGGGAAGAAAGAAGGGGGAATATGATCAAAATATGTTGGAAGCATGATCAAAATATGTTGGAAGCATGTATGAAACTCTCTGAGAATCAATAAAATATTGCATTTTAAAATAAATTCTAGTAATTAAGTCAGTTCTTCACATGAATGCAAAGACTTATGCTGTGAAGTATGCCAACAACAATTGATATATATATATATATATATATGAAAAATTGCTATTACATTTAAATAAAAGTACCATGGACTACTAAAATGTGGCTCTCAAAACAGTATACATAAGTATTACTAAATTGCATGTTTTGAAGGCATTCTTAATAGAAGAGGGGGCAGGAAGAAGAAAACTTCATTTTCAGTAAACTTACCTGTAGATACTAATGCAGGAACATTTGGAATTGACACTGCAGCCCCTGCTGATTCCTTCAGTTCTGGCTGCATTAACACAACTGGCTGTCCAACTGAGTTCCAGACAAGGTTTGACCATGTCCATTAAAGCACCAAGGCAGCAGCACATTGCATGTTTAGATGACCACAGCCAAACCCAATTAGTGACCCATCCCATCAGTACAGTCCCTGTGTAGACACTTTGAAATATTGGACAAAATATTGAGAGCATTTTCACTTCAAATTTGGAGACCTTGTTTTCTTCCTGAAGTGGTAGAGTAAGGTGATATTCTGAGAGAATACTTAAGGAACCTGTATAAGACAAGAAAACCTCATTGTAGAAAATCAACTGCTTGCAAATTGGTTTTACATGAAGGATGCTTGTACTCATAAATTATCACTTATTGTTAAAAAATGAAAAAAAAACTGAGAGAAAGATGCAGACAGTTATGGCAGAATGCATGATCTGGGATGGGGTGGGGTGGGGTGGGGGGAAGGGAAAGAGAAATATGCCTGAACTAAGTTAGAAAATGATGTATGAAATACAAAAAGCATCAATAAAAAATGAAAATTTAAAAAAAGAAAATCAAGACAGCTAAAGAAACAGAGCAGAAACTGTAAGCAGTGCTCAGAATCCAAATGAAATCAGTGCTTGTGAACTTAAAATGCTACAAGGAATGTGATTGTGGTCAGCAGCAATGGAAACACAAGCTTAAGCCCCAACAGGCCCAGGCAAGAGTGAGACACAAAACGTGTTGGCAGATACAGCTGGGAAATTGGTTGGTGTCTGTGCTCTTTGTGACCAAGCTGTTAGCTGGGGTTGAGAAACTGGACCTTGAACTCAGCCCTTGTTCCAAAGCACTTAAGAGCCTGCTGTTCACTGATCTTGTGATTTCTGATTCTCTCTCATGCACTCTCTAGGGCCCTCATGCCATCTGATCCCTACAATCCTGTCTTTTCCCAATCAGCCCTCACTGGATAGTATCTTCTCTACCCTCTGCAGGTAGGGTCTTGTGGCTTTTCCTTTCTTCCTCCCATCACAGAATGACTAGTGTTGAATTCCATATGCACCAGGCTCTGCAACAGTTATAACTTGCAGTGATATGAAGCCAAATACTTTAATTACCCTCCAGATGACTAGACTGAACTAAACACTAGCCTTGATAGAAGAAAGTCCCAGATGAGCTGCACAGCAGGTCATGAATGAGCCTTCTAATTGGATAACGATGATGTAATGGTATTCCTAGCAAACACAGATCTAACTGTTCTTCACACTGCTTGCATGTATAATTTTTATTTCACAATTGCAAGAATATTCTTCAGAAATGGCACCTTTCTCAGGTGATTTGAGTTTTCAGTCTTTAGCTCTTTGCCTCCTAACACTTCCTAAATATTCCAGCATTACTCAAAAATGCCCAGTCTCTCTATTTCTTATTTCTCTTAAATTCCCATCTTGTTTCTCTCTCTCTCTCTCTCTCTCTCTCCTCTCCTCCCTCCTCTCTCTCTTCCATCTCTCTCTCCATATTATATAATATATACTATATACTATATATATATATATATATATCCATTACAGCTTTTCCTAGAATCCACTGAAAAGGTCACACAAGGTATCGACCCTCATGGAACTTCTTGTTTCATAAAGAAAGAAACAGATCTGCTATTCTCCCACATTTAAGCTGAAAGAGAGAATTGTGTGCTTAAATTTATTGAAAGAATTAGAACAGAGTCTAAGCTAAATTTCCCAAACTGTTTCCCAGAATAACATCACATTATTGGCAGTGTTGGGACATTCAAGAAGCCACTGCCCCAACAGCTTGTAAGATCATCACAAATTCTATCCACAAGACTGCAAGACTACATGGCCTCCTTCTCCTTCTACATAAGAAAAGTGGAAACCTCATGACTTATATTTTAATGACCACAAAATTAAGAACTGAAGTTTGGGACCTCTATTATTGCTAATTCGAAAGAAGAAAAGACTCCAATGTTATTCTTTTTCATTTTTTATTTAATTTTATTTATTTCTGTATGTATATGAATGTACTGTCTGCAGGCAGGTTTGTGCACCCATGTCGTGCAATGCCGCGGAGGTCAGAAGAGGGTGTCTGATTCCCCTGGAACTGGAGTTCTCCTGGAATTGGAGTTTCAGACAGTTTTTGGCCGCCATGTGGGTGCTGGGGATCGAACACAGGTCCTCTGTAAGATCGGTCGGCGCTCTTAGCCACTAGGCCATCTCTCCAGCCCCTCCAATGTCATTCTTAATAGCAACAACAAAACAGAAATCACAGAAGCACAAGCCTGATTCTGCTTCATTTCTCTTCCAAACCACATTCAGGTTTGTCTGCTTGCCAGAGGCCAGTTCACATATGGAATCTAGGCTACAAGGGAGTTTGAAAAATGTAGCTTTTAGTTTCCCAACCACTATAGTTTAGTTTAGTAACACATACAGTGTTGAGCTTGGAATAGAGTCAAACAAGCTTATCTATGGTGTTTCCCACAGGAGACAAGATCAGGAATTGAGAAGAAGTTAGAAGCTATTCTAATGGTCCTTTAACCTAAGATGTAATGATAACCAGACCAGAGTGAAAAAGGAAAGGTGTGAAAAACAGTGAGATGTGCCTGGTGTGGAGGCACAACCCCTTTAATCCCAGCACTTGGAAAGCCGAAGCAAGCAGATATCTGTGAGTTTGAGACCAGCCTCATCTATATAGGGAGTTCCAAGCAAGCCAGTGCTACACATTCAAACCCTGTCTCCAAAAAGTCATGGGCTTTAAGATATTACTTATTTACAGATTGGGGCATGGTTGATTGATAAAAGATCTAAAAGAATAATAATGAAAGCTAGCAACCACCCCTACCCCAGCCTCCCAGTTTTCTTCCCAAATGCTCCAGCCTAGTTAAGGATGCCTTCACGTGTATATATACACCATCATCTTGGATTTTTTTCTGAAAAACTTTTCGTCTTCTGTATTTCTATGATACTTTCATGTCTTTGGAAGCACTGTGTGTGACTAGCTGTGCATTTTCTAGTTCAATTTTCTTCTAAATGTTTGATTCTTTTGATGTTGTTGTAAATGAAACTGTTTCTTTAGTGTTGTGGTTGGATACTTTGACGCTGGGGTGGAGAAAGGCAGTGGGGTTTTGTGCTTTGTACCCTGCAACTTGGCTTTATTCATTTATATGCTCTAACATTTTGGGCTGTTTTAAAAGGTTTTCTATGTACAAGCTCATGTGTGAAGCAAACTCACAGTAGTAGATAATAGAATGGAGGTTATAGGGGGCTAAGGGAAGAGGAAAGTGGGGACTTGCTGTTCAATGGATGCAAAGTTTCTGTTGTGTAAGATGACTGAGTTTTGTACACTAAAATTTGTGTGGAGATTGTAGTATTGTACACTAAAAGTTGTGTGGAGATGATTGTAGACTTAATGGTTTTTACTGCAACAGCATGAATGTGGGAATTTTTAGAGATGCTGAATATGTCTCCTGCTTTGATTGTGGTGATGGTTTCATAAATATATGCTTATTTTGTGATTTTTTTATATATTTCTTTTTTTTTTTGGTGGGTTTTTTTTTTTTTTTTGAGACAGGGTCTCCCTGTAGCTCTGGCTGTCCTGGAACTCACTCTGTAGACCAGGCTGGCCTCAAACTCACAGAGATCTGCATGCCTCTGCCTCCCAAGTGCTAGGATTAAAGGCATGCGCCACCACGCCTGGCATTTATTTATTTATGTATGTGTATCAATGTATTGTCTGCATGTAGGTCTGTGCACCCATGTAGTGCAATGCCGCGGAGGTCAGAAGAGGGTGTCGGATTCCCCTGGAACTGGAGTTCTCCTGGAATTGGAGTTTCAGATGGTTCTCGGCCGCCATGTGGGTGCAGGGGATTGAACCCAGGTCCTCTGTAATCTTAACCGCTAGGCCATCTCTCCAGCCCCTATATATTTCTTTTTTTAATAAAATATTTTATTGATGTTTTGTGTATTCCATACATCATTTTTCAGTCCAGTTTAGACACATTCTCTTTTCCATGTCTGCCACCCCACCCCAGTTCATGCATTCTGCCATCCACGTCTTGCATCTTTTTCTCAGTGTTTTAAAAGTTTTTCTCTGCAGAGGTGTATTGTTTGAGCAGAAATTAACTGTCTGAGTCAGTTCTTTGACCCAGTCCTTTTGTCATTGTTGTTCCCTCCCATTTGTACATACAGAACATCTTAATCATTTTATACCCCTCTCCCCATTGACACCCTCCCATAGGACCCCTCACTGGATTTCATGCATTCTGTCATTCGTGTTAAGGCCTATTGAGTCAAGTTCATGTCCCCAGACATCCTTTGGTGCAAGTTCATCTACTGAGGTCTAGTCAACAGATCTAGAGTCACTCCTTTGAAGATTAGCTCTTCCTCACCCAGCAGTACTCAGTTGCCAATAGCTCTTGAGCTAAGATTGGGTTCTGCTGCCCAATTCCACAGTTCTGTGTCAGGTTTTTGTCTACTTGATTTTGTGTGAGTCTTGTCCATGATGACACCATTGCTGTAGGTTCATGTGAGCAAGGTCCTAGGACACTGTAAGACCCTGTATCCATATGGTCACGAATCTCCTCTCTGACTCTTACAATCTTTCCTCCCCTTCTTCCTCAATGATCCCTGAGCCCTGGATGCGTGGAGTTTAATATAGGGGTCCTGTCCAAGGACCCACGCTCCGCAGACTTATTTTCTGCACTTTGGCTTATCATAAAGTCATTGGCTAATATTCATCAACTATACATGTTTTAATATATTGGATATTCCTCAGTAAAGCCCTTATTTTTGAAGAGCTACTATTTCACTAGCTAAGATGACTGTTTTAGTCAGACATCTTGGTGCTGTGACAAATACTTGAAAGAAATGCATATTTGGCCTCACAACTTCAGAATTTTCAGTCCATAGTCACCTGTCTCCATTGCATTTAGGTCCATGGCAAGGCAGGAACATCATGAGGGAATGGTATAATGGAAGACATCTGTTCGCCTTATGGCAGCTGCAAAGCAGAGTCAAATCCCTGCAATAGCTTTCTCCCTTTTTATTACATACAGGTCCCCAGCCTATGGAATGCCCATATTCAGGGCAAGTTTTCCTACTTTTGGTAATCCTTGCTGAAAATGTCCACACTAAGTAGTGTACTTTTATAATTCCTTAAGTGATTGTCAATCCAGACAAACTGGCAATTCAAGTAATCATACCTGTGATTTTCAAAATTGAAAATGGCAACTATTGGTGACAAATGGACCTTCATTTGTTACTGGTGGGAATTGAAAATGATGCATTGTCTATGGAAAACATCTTGGGGATCCTTACATAAGTTAAATGTGAAGTTATTATGTGACCCAGAAGTATATATCCAAAGCAATTAAAAATATGTACAAAAGAATTAAAATATATTTAAGAGAATTAAAACTAGATTTTCATGAGATGTGTATAAAATAAACATACATGAATTTCCACAGCATTGTTTTTTTCAGAGTCAAAAGAGACAAACTAACCAAATGCTTCATTGATGAATAGACAAATAAATGGCATATATGTATTCGAAAAAGCAATATTCAGTCATTTAAAAAGAGAATGAAATTGGGGCTGGAGAGATGACTCAGCAGTTACAATCACTGGTTGCTCTTGCAGAGGACCCAGGTTTGGTTCCCAGCAACCACATGGCACCTACCAACCATCTTAACTCCAGTTCTAGGGGATTCTATACCCTATTCTGGCCTTGTGGAAGTTGCACAAATGTGGTGTACTTATATTCATGCAGGCAAAACATTCATACACATAAAATAAAAATAAATAAATTTTAAAATATTTAAAGCAAACTCAAGTAGTTGAAAACAAGCAATAGAGGGATGGAGAGATGGCTCAGTGGTTAAGGGCACTGACTGCTTTTGCAGAAGATCTGGGTTCAATTTCCAGCACCCACATGGCAACTAACAACCGTCCATAATTCCAATTCCAAGGAATCTGATTCCTTCTTCTGACCTCTGCAGGCATTATACAACACAGGTGCACTTACTCACATGCAGATAATACACTCATACACATAAAAAATAAATAAATAAATAAAATAAATATTAGAATAGTCTTTAAAAAAAACAAGCATAGAACTGGGGAAATGGGAAGTTGGCCCCAATCTTAGCTGAAGAACCATTGGCAGCTGATTGCTGCTGGGTGAGGAAGAGCTGATCTTCTTTAAGGGAGTGACTCTAGATAGGCTGAGTAGACCCAGGTGGTTGAACTTGCATTGAGGGACATCTGGGTATACCAACTTGACTCCATAGGCCTTAACATATATGACAGAATGCATGAAATCTGGTGGGGGTGGTGAGGTTATGGAAAGGTGCAGATGTGAAAGGAGATATCAAGATGGTTAAGATGTTCTGTATGAAATATACAAAAATATAATTAAACTCTTTGTAAAGAAAAGAAAAATATTTAAAGAATGAAGTATTAACATATGTTACAACACTGATGAAGATTGAAAACATATTAAGTAATAGAAGCTTTATATCATTTAATATTCCATTTGTATGTGATATTCAGAACAGACAAACCTGTAAAATCAGAAAGTAGTGGTTGACAGGGTTGAGTGAAAGACTGAAGAATGATTGTTCAATAGATGCATATTCTAATTTTATAGTGCTGAAAATGTTTTGGAACTAGTTAGAGGTGTTGGTTATATAACCCTATATTCACTAAAATGCATTAGATTATACACTTAAATAGAGTGATTTGTATAGCATGCCAACTATGTATTAACTAAGCTGGTTTAAGTTATTTATGTCTGTGTAAGAGTGTGCATATGTGGCTGTATGTATGACTGTATATACACATGCCATGGGGTATGTGAATAGATAGAAGTTACAGAAGGATATTGGATGTTCTATCACTCTCCACTTTTTTTCCATTGAGGCTGAAACTCTCACAGAACCTGGAGCTAGGCTCTATCCAGCAAGCTCCAAGCACACGCTCTGCAACCCTATTGCTGTGGGAGGATCCTTGGAGCTTTATGAGGATGCTGAAGATGCAAATTCACGCCCTCTTACTTTCACAGCAAGCACTTTTACCCACAGTGCCATTTCTCTAGCCCTAAGCTGTCTTTTTTGAGGAAGAAATAATAGAGGAAACAATGCCATATCATGCTGTGTCCATTAATTAGTGTCCTGGTTCATTTCTTTGTGGCTTTAACTTCTTGATCATTACCAGTGTTGACAGATGCATAACCAGTATTGTAAAACCCTCTGAATAATCAGAAACTGTAATCCAGCTCCAAGTGATACATACAATATCTAGCCTTACTGAAGCCAAGATACTGCATTGGAATGAATTTCTACTTTATACTCTAAAATTGGTTGTCTTTTAAAACCACTACATCTCATTATATCAAACCAAAAACATGAACAAATCCTGTATTTTTTTTCCTATGCTCAATTGGGAATCAGCAGCACGTCTACATCAACATCTAAAATGTAGCTACTGGCAGCAGGGTAAAAGCTGCTGCTATAGAAACTGCCCTGAGATTGTGACTTGAAAGTAAAATGGAGACATCACTTAATTTAACATGGACTCAGGGCTTTGAACACAACTGTGAAACATTTATAATGTTCAATGATAATTTAAAAAAATACCTGGTTGCAGAACAAACAGAGATCAAACTGAAACTGAGCTGAAAGTTTCGTCCCTGCTGGCTAGACCTAATAGTGCCATAAGGTGCTGTGCAGCCTGCTAGAATTGTCATTAATAGTCTTACGGACCATGTACAACAATACCAACTGGTTAGGCAAGTTGAGCCTACTAGAGAAATAGTGGCAAGTCTATTATAAGCATAACCAACTATTTTCTGATTAGATTTGATAGTACCTCACAGGACTGATTTCATGTCTGGTATTGTAAACCCAGTCCAAAACCTATGGCTGGGAGCTCATACATAGGCCCCAGTGGGGAAAGTGTTGTTGTTGTTTTGCTTAATGGACATGATATGCCTATCAAATTACCTTTTAAATAATTATATACATACATATGTATTAGTGATGCTGTCAAATTTGGATGGAGAAACTTCTTTTTTCAGTAGTCAGCAGTAGCTGCAGACTCATAACTGAAATGCCAAAGTCCTGGAATTGTTGACTGGCCAGCCATGAATTAGATAGCTATATTACCCTCTCCAAGGCTGAAGGAAGATGATGGGGAAAGGGACAGCAAGAATGAAAGAGCCAGAGGAAGAGAGTAGGCAGTGGAGAGTGCTGACTTCCAGGTAGGACAGAGCTATTACACTCTTCAACTTGACTGAACCCATCAATACTCTGCCATGGAAGGGGGAGGCACTCATTAGGGCCTGTCTCTGAGGACTGACACACAGGTACTGGTTGATGGGGAGGGAGGGAGATTTTCATCAGTAGCGGACCTTGTCCATGCTCCTATTAACGAGCGCTCACTCATGTTCCTGCAAACAACCTTAGTGAAACCCATTGGATCACAATAAAAGTTATTAAAAATAGAAATGGGGCTAGCTGAGGAGAGGAAGATTAGTGGAAGCAGCAGGAGAACAGAGGTGGTAACAGAGAGCAAATGTGTGCAAAATACATTATATACATATATTAAAAAATAATGAAAATCATTATTATGCATAATTAATTTATAATAATGAAAACATTCTAAAGAAAAGCACCAAGTCAAATCATTAGAATTTCCAAAGTAAACTGACCGACTGATTCTGTAAGACAGGTTTTTGACATTCCTTCTGGAGAAGCCAGCAGCTATTGTTTCATACGCCCCAATGAAAACCTATGACGAGTGGACAGATACTTTATAAACTGCTATAACTAAATTAAGAAAGAAATTAGAAGTTGAAAATTTAACTATTATTAATTGAACTCATAGTTTGTTTGTTGACAAGTTACATGGTGTCCTCAACTATCCCTAGATTCTAGTCTGTACCAAAAGAAGCAGGGGTATGGTGGGGGAGGAGACATGGCTCAGCAGTTCAGAGCACAGACTGTTCTTGCAGAAGACCTGGGTTCAATTCCCAGCACCCACATGGAGTCTAACAGTGGTCCATAACTCCAGTTCCAGGGAATCCGACATCCCCTTCTGATCTACATGGGCATTGTACAACATTGGTAGCTCACATACATGCAGGCAATACACTCTTAAAATAAAAATAATCAATACAATATTTTTATGGCCAAGCATGGTGGCCCATGCCTTTAATCCCAGTACTTGGGAGGCAGAGGCAACCAGATATCTGTGAATTCAAGACCAGCCTGGTGTACATAGTGAGTTCCAGAACAGCTGGGGAAACAGGGAGACCCTGTCTCAAAAAGACAAAAGAATTATTATTGAGAAAGGTATTTTTACATCTATTTGTTTGTAAGGGGGGGGACAAACACAATTGAGACATACCTCAGACACCAGCTTCTGCAGCTTTCCTATATGTTTGTTCCTACCACTGAGCAGACCAAATAAATCATCTTCAGAACTATGGATGAGGCTGGTCTATTCCAGTACTGTATTTTCCTTCCTTTCATTCTACTTCTGTTACTCAGAGAAAATCAAGTAACCAACTTCAGAAGAAAAATATTTTCCACCATTTGAACATTGACCAGGTTTTCTGCAGCTGGGTTAGATATTTTGCATGTAGCAATTCACTTTATGATAAGGAAACTGAAGCACAGAGAAGTTAAGTAATTCCCCTTGTATCAAAAAGGGAGAAAGTGTGGGCTGGAGATATGGGTCAGTAGTTAAGAGCACTAGCTACTCTTGAAAGTATCCAGGTTTGGTTCCCAGCACCCACATGGCAGCTAACAATCATCTGCAATTCCAGATCCAGAGGATCCAATGCCCTATTTTGGCCTCTGCGTGCAGTACACTCACATGGTACACATACAGTCAGGCAAAAGATTCACATAAAATAAAAATAAATCCAAAAAATATATTTTTAAAAGGTAAGAGTTAAAAAGCCCACTGAAAAATTCACATACAACATTTGTACATTAGTACATGTATATAACTGAAGGTATTATAGCAAGAAACAAGAGAAATATCCCTTCAGGTTGTTGGTTGTGGTAGTCTAAGAGACTCCAAAAATAGCACAGGCTATTGAGACAGTCCTTGCTTACCTCATAGAATGTGAAGGTAAGACCCTATTCCTGAAGACAGGACATACTTAGATCACAGGACTTACAGCAACGGAGCTGTAACTGACTTGGAATCCTCCATGAAGTATAGCTCTCATAGTTATAGAGGACACTAGGCAAACTGCTAAGTTAGAAAATCAGTCAGTGGTCCAACTCCAGCTTTAAAGCCTACTAACAATGACCAGCATAACAAACTATCTCTATAGGAGAGTAGTGGCACTTGTATCTTGGAGATAATCAACAGCCACCTAATTGGACTTAAAGCATGCTCAATGGAAGGGAACTCATGTGTGGTACTGTAAACACAGCCATATGGCTGGAGAGGACATAGATCCTAGAAAACAACCCTACATCAGTCACATCACTACACAAATGTTATTTTTGCTATGTGCTAAATAAGTATCCTTATATTTATAGACATGTATACCACTCACAACTCAGAGGGAAACTTACAAACTTCTACAACTGGTCACACATAGAGAATAAGTGGAACCTCTATACGTAAGGCTCACAGAGCCTTATATAGAACAAGGAGTAGAGAGAATAGTAATGCATTTCTCAATTCTCACCAATAAAGCTTCCTCGTGTAACAGAGTATGATTAGCATAGAAGGCCAAAACTAGCCAAAGTGTAGAGAATAAGAGACCCCAGAGTGTGTGTCCCTGGATAGGACTCATTAAAACTCACCCATCCAGGGCTCAGGAAGTATTGCAGAAAAGGGGGCAGAAAGATCGTAAGAGGCAGGGGTGGTGGTGCATGACCATAAGGAAACAGAGTCTTTCAGGGCTCTGAGAACTTGCTTGTGAACTTACAGCAATGGTAACAGCACACACAAGACCCATGGAAAGTCAACCAGACAAAAAACCAGCATAGAGCTTGGGAAATGGGAAGGAGGCCCCAACCTTAGCTGATGAACTATTGGCAGCTGGGTGAAAGATAGCCAATCTTCTTCAAGGGAGTTATCTTAGATAGGCTGAATAGGCTCCAGTGGATGAACTCACAAGGGATAGCTGGGTACATAAACTTTACTCAATAGGCTTTAGCGTATATGACAGAATGCACGAAATCCTGTGGATGGACTATTGGGGTATGAAGATTGGAATGTGGGTCTAAATATTATTATGTGTTGTATAAAATGCACAAAATTCAATTAAAATATACACTGAAAAAAGTCAAAAGTTGTCAGAGGTGGGATTCCGTCTCCAGCACCTTAGCTTCAGAACTCAAGCTCTGACCTCCACCATGTCCTCTCCACTCCTGCTCTCCAAAATAGAAGGACACTAGTACCTACTTTACCAGGCTATTTTAGGGAATAAATTATCCTTATCATTATTTGTGCAGAATATGACAACCATATTTGACCTGTAGGCTAGGACAGAGAGGAGTGTGGAACAAGTATTTCTCCTTAGTTCAGTGAACATAAAGTGAAGATCACATAATCACTGTTCTGTAATAGCACATTTCATTAGAGAACCTTACCGTGTTTACATTTACTGGAAAACAAGAAAGTCACTTTAAATTTATTTTCCAATAGGACACTTAAGTAGAGTCTATAAGTCCACAACAAAGCTTTCCTGGACACAGTAACTTGTAGAGCAGAGTCCTGTGCTTGAACATGTGAGTGCCCTGCTGTGGAAGCCCTCTGTCACACTTCAGTGGTTCCAATTTTTCCACAATGCATGTTAGTGCTTCCAGCTCTGCCTCAGCTCAGTAGACTCCACATGGGAGAAAAGAGACTAGAGGAGCTGATTCACTGTAATGAGCAATGTTCCCAGAAACAACCTTGGAAAGACTGGAGCTGTGGAAGAACTGAAGTAGGCTCCTGTCATTTTGTTTTCTAGAAATTCAAGGTGTCCAAGTAAATGTTATCCTCCTGTCTGTAAATTAAAAGGATTAAATGCATGCAATATGTCCACACCCTGAGGAATGAACTAGACAATGGCTCAATTCTTCAAAATCCCATAATCCCCAAGAACAAACCAAAGGCTTAAGCTAGTCAAGCTCAAAAGCTAAGGAATGAATCAAATACATAGTTTAAGCAACCTTTCCCTTGGGCTTGGCATATAAGGGAGAGAAAGGGGCACTTGGGGAGCAAGTGAGGTTCCTGGTTGATTAATTAAAAACACTTAGGCACTGTTCACAGGAATCAATCATTTGCAGCCTGGTTTTTTTTTCCACATTGTCAATTAGTTCCTGAAATGGCTTCGGTAATTTGTGTTTTTAGGATGTCAGGTGTTAAAATTACTTTCTACTACAACCTGTGTAAGCGCTGATTAGGTTTACTTGTTTACTTGTTAAATGAAGCAAAATGATGCAGAAAAGAAATCATGGTGGACAAAAAAACTAGTTTGTTTTTAAAATGAGAAGAGATATGGAGACATTGTAGCAACTGGTGAGAAAAACGGAATGTATAGAATGTAAGGAAATAAAACCTGTGCACCCAGAGCTATGCTAAAACGCATCGGGTGGGCAGGACATGGAGCCCTATAGCTCTCACAGTTGGCTTTGTAGAAATGGATATCTGATCTGCTCCAGTACAAGATGGATTGGATTCTGGTAAAGGGAGCAAACTGACTGACTGCCAGCCAGAGGGGCTCACTGAAGAAAAGGTCAGTAACCCCTTTGGATCTGGAGAGTAAGTATGAGAGGAAGGAGGAGAAATGACATGGTAGAAGGGATTGTAATCAGATATGAAGAGGTTTGAATGAAGAAGGCATTTAAGCAGAAGTGATCACACGTGGTAAAAACAGTAAGCTATTGCCCGAGTCCATGTGCTAGGGCAACAGCAGCCCTGGGGGTGACACGCTGCAGAGAAGCAGCATAGAGACAGGCTGAAAGGCCAAAGTGAGAGAGAGGTGGCAAGCAGCACAGCAAATGACAAGATAGCCAACAAGTGTTCTGTTCTGCACCACCTACCTCCTAAAGTCTTTCTGCAAAATAGAACTCGATTTTGACAAAACTGTGAAACACAAAATGAGTGGTGTATTGGAGGGGCTAAGTGACTGACACTCAGAGTAAGGACCATGTAGGCACGTCCAGACCCTATATCATTATTGGAAAGAAACATAGCTAAGGCAAGGAGCCAGGTATGGCTGTTGCAGTCAGCAGAGCTGGCAATGTGCTCTCAGATCTGCTGTACCCATGGCACCCATGCACATACTCCAACCTCAAATGGCATGCCTTCTCACCCTCTGGCCGATTGCTCTGAAGCAACTCCACTTTCAGGATGGTGCCATCGTTTTGTGTGTACATTTCTTTTTTTTAAGAAAAGGGAAATAAAAAGTACTTTAATAACTTTAAAAAGTACTTTAATAATCAAAATAAAAATATATAATTATTTCTTAGAATATAAATTTGAAATTCTGTACTTCTATTGTAATTTTTTAGTGTCTACAAGTTTAGGTTTTTAAATTTTTAAGTTTTTTTCCTTTTTTTGGTATTTTTGAGACAGGGTCTGCCTTTTATTATCGGCTGGCCTGGAGCTTACTCTGTAGACCAGGCTGGCCTTTAACTCACAGATATCTGCCTACCTCTACCTCCCGAGTGGTGGGATTAAAAGCACGTGTGCCACCACGCCCAGCTGGTTTTTAAGTTTTTTTTATATAATACTTTTATTGATGTTTTGTGTATTTCAGACATCATTTTTCAGTTCAATTTAGACAGATTCCCCTTTCCTTCCCCCCACCCCACACCAGATCATGCATTCTACCATACATGTCCTGTGTCTTTTCTTTCTCTCAGTCTTTTTAAAGTTTTTCTCTGCAGAGGCTTGTTGTTTTGGGCAATATTGAACTCTATCAATCCATTCTTTGACCCAGCCCTTATGTTGTTCTTCTTCCCTCCCATTTGTATTATTCCAAAATATACCTATATAAACATCATATATGTACCAGAATTATGTCCTTTGGGAATAAACTGTATGTTAAACTCTGAAATATGTTTAGGAATTCACATTTTCCCTTTAATTTTATATTACTCTAAAATATGGATATATACCTTTGTTGTAACCTCCCCTGGTCCAGCTGGAGAGGATCAGATCACGACCAAGGAGTGGGAGTGACAGACGCAGAATCAACACACAGACACTGGGAGTTGGTTGAAAGCAAGCAGATTGCAAGAATCATTCTGGTGAAATCTTCTGGGAAGAATTTCTTCAGGGTCAGCACACAGAAGCCATGTTCCAGAAGGGGCCCAAGCCTCCATGTCAAGCCAGAAGCAGGACTTGGTAGTGTGTAAGAATCTCCTGTATGGTTCTGGTGTTGAAATGTGAAGGGGTCACAGAGCAGCCGAAGCTTGGCACTGTGAGAGATCAGGAAAGACCACTGGTGGAAGTGCACCTGGGTTGCAGTGAAGACCCCAAGGATGGCAGGGGTCATGGAGAGAAGCTGAGGCTTTGCACCAGTAGAGGTCAGAAGAGGCCATTGGTGAAGGTGCTGCCTCAGTTTCAGTGGCGACCCCAGCTTTTTGGAGATGCCAGGACCATGGGACGACCACCAAGAGCAGCGGCAGGTGTGGAATGGAGTCCGCCTGGGCCTTCGAGATGAGCTGTGTGGGCCACGGATGGCAGAGTCAGAGAGGGGAAGCTGCCAAAACTCTTTGGAGCCCAGAAGATTGTGATTGAATCCCAGGTGTCCAGCCTTGAGCTACTTTGCTGGACTTAGGTTTTGTTTGAGCGTGCCTGATTCTTCCCTTTGAAATAAGACAGTACTTGCTTTGGATTTTACAGCAGCCCACAGTTAAGAGACTTTTAATAGACTGAACTTTTAAGCGTTTGGACATTTTAAGGACTGTGGGGCTTTTAAGGTTGTACTGTCTTAGGTTGTGATTAATGTTAACATCATACTTTGGGGATAAGAACTGGAAAGGTGGTGGTTTAATAGTGATGTGTTTTGTGTGTCAAGTTGACAAGGGGTCAATTGTGCTGGATAGCTTTAGTGTCAACTTGACACACCTGAGTTGAGGGAGCCTCAATTGGGGAATTGGCTCCATTGGATTGGCCTGTAGCCATGTCTGTGGAGTACTGTCTTGACTGTTGAGCAATGTGGGAGGGCCCAGCCTACTATGAGTGGTGCCACCCCTGGGCAGGTTGTTGTGTATGGTATAAGGAAGCAGGCTGGGCATGGGCCACGGGAGCAAACCAGTAAGCAGCATTCCTCCATGGCCTGTGCCTCAACTCCTGCCTCCCAGTTCCTACCCTGAGTTCCTATGTTGGGCTTCCTCAGTGATGAACTGTGACCCAGGAGATGTGAGACAAATAAACCCTTTCATCCCCAAGTTGGTTTTGGTCAGAGTGTTTTGTCACAGCAATTGAAGACCAACTAGAAGAGAAATTGGTACCAGAGAGTGGGCTATTGCTGTGACAGACCTGACCATAGAGTTCTGGGGGAGGATTGTGGAAGCATTTAGACTTTGGGCTAGAAAAATCATTGAATGCCTAAAGTGTGTTGCTGTGGAACTTGGAACAGTTATGCTGAAAGAGTTGAAGATGATGGAGGCCTGGCTTGTGAAGCTTCAAGGGGAAGTAGAGACCATCAGGGCTGTTTGCATGATATTTTTGAATTGAGAATTGGTGGGTTCTGGTCAGCTGGGGCTGAAGAATCAGCTGTAAGTAACAAGAGACCAGAACCTGAAGTGAAGCCTTTGTTGTATACTGGGACATATTTTCCACCCATATACATTAATTACCATGTCTGAAAGTAAGTTATTTCTAGGGCTCATTAAGAGATTCACATTATAGCAGCACAGTTGCTTTCAGATAGAAAGAAATATAACAGCCAGGCGTGGTGGCACATGCCTTTAATCCTAGCACTTGGAAGGCAGAGGCAGGTGGATCTTTGTGAGTTCAAGGCCAGCCTGGTCTACAGAGTGAGTTCCAGGACAGCTGGGACTGCAGGGAGACCCTATCTCGAAAAGACCAAAAAAAAAAAAAAAAAAGAAAGAAATATAACAATAATGTTGCTCAGCTTGCCTTTCAATTGGGGGATTTGGTGTTAGCATCCACAAATGAGGGAAACCATTCCCCATTTGTTTTGGGGGGACTGTGTTACTTCACTTAGCATAATTGCTTTGAGTTCCATTCATTTACCTGCAAAGTTTATGATGTCATATTTCTTTACCGCTGCATAGTACTCCATTGTGTAGATGTACCACATTTTTGTCATCCACTCCTCTGTTGAGGGGCATTTGCGTTGGTTCCAGCTCTTCTCTATTGTGAAGAGAGCTGCCATAAACATAGATGTGCATGTATTTTTGTAGTAGGATGAGTCTTGTGGATATATACCCAGGAGTGGTATGGCTAGGTCAGGTGGTAGGCTCATTTTGAGTCTTTTAGTGTATCTGTATTTCTTTTGTTTGGGATTCTTCAAATTATAAAAGTTGGGGCTGGAGAGATGGCTCAGTAGTTAAGAGCACTGGCTGCTCTTGCAGAGGACTGGGGTTTGGGTCCCAGCACCCACATGATGGCTAACAACTGTCCCTAACTCCATTTTCAACATCCTCTTCTGGCCTCCACAGAAATTACATGACACAGGTGCACTTATATACATGTGGTCAATACGCTCATACACATAAAAGAAAAATAATAAAGAAAATATTTTAAAAGAATTATAAAACTCACCAGGAGTGGTGGTGCATGCTTTTAATCCCAGCACTTGAGATGAAGAGGCAGGTGGATCTCTGTGAGTTCAAGGCCAGCCTGTTCTATGTAATGAGTTCCAGGACAGCTGGGGCTACAGGGAAGCTCTGTCTCAAAAAGACAAAACAAATTATAAAACTCATGGCTGTACAAGACCTCAATTTTCAGCCAAAACTATGACAATCCTCTCTATAACATTCCCTCTGAATGATTGTGTACTCTGTCCTTGGATCTTTCCTGTGATATGGAATATTATTTCTCTCTTATTCACTCTGCCTTGACTATTGCTTGTCACTGTGTTTTCTAGGTACTTTGCCACCTTACAGAAATTTTCTTCTCTCCTCATTTCCGGGGTTGTTCTTTTGACAGTTATCTTGAGTGTCCATTATAAACCATACTCCAAGTTAGTCTCTAGGCAAACACAGTCCTTGAACTAAAGGAGTTCCTAGTCTTTCATGGAAGAGAGATGAAATATAGCAATGACAATGTGGGAACAAAATGTTGTTTTAGTACACAGTTGAAGGCAGTGGTAAGAGTAAAAGGGACCCCTGAGGGATACAGCAGTGCTCCTAATTGAAAACTGTTCCCAGTTTTGGTAAGCTTTTGCTAACTCTTGCTGGGTTGATAGAATCTCCCTTGATTGGTTCTTATTTTTCACCTCATTTACATGTATACACCAAGCCAACCTGAACCTATATAAACAACATTTCCTGTAGTCAGCAGTCCAGTTCTCAGCTGCTTCCAGCTGTGGCCAGGGGCCCAGCTCCAGCCAACTCACTGAACTGCCTGTTGGGGAAAGGCTGCTCTGGAAACCCACTGCAAACAGACCTGCTGGAAACCTTCAGTAGACAGAGAAATTCAGGGAGACTCACTCAGGTACCCACTATTCCTGCTTTCTATAACTATCACTCCTGCTCCAAGAGACATAAGTTATCAATCTTATTAAGGGCTTAATATCCAAGATATAGCAAACTCAGAATCTGAATAGCAATAAATCAATACATTTAGTAGAAACTCTGTTCCCCAAAATAAGGTGGAATGTTGGGCATAGTGATGCACACCTCTAATCCTACCACTTGGGAAGCAGAGGCAGGTGGATCTCTGTGAGTTTGAGGACAGCCAGGTCCTTGGATTAAGACCTTGTCTTAAAAGGTGGGGGTGTTGGAGAACTAGCTCAGCCTTTAAAAGCACTTGCTGTTCTTCCAGAGGACCCAGGTTCTGTTCCTAGAACCCACATGATAGCTAACAACCAATCATAACTCCAGTTTCAGTGGATTTGATGCCCCCTTCTGGCATCTGTGGGCATTGAATGCACATGATGCACTTACATACATGCAGGCAAGACACTTTTATTTATTTATTTATTTATTTATTTATTTATTTAGAAAAATATAATATTAAAAAATAAGGTGGAAATGGATTGAAAAAGATATCCTGAAGTCAACCTCTGGCTTTCACGCACATGTGCACACATGTATATAACACACATGCATGTGCTTACAAGCTTGTATACACACACACACACACACACACACACCAAAATTCGTGGGCAATGGAGAGAGACATTTATCAAAGAATGCATACAAATGGCCAACATTTATATTAACAAATACTTAACATCATTAATCAGTATGGAAATTCAAAGCAAAATTGTTGGCTTCCTCCATGTAGTGAGAGTTCCTGCCTCCCAGGTCATCAGCCTCATGGTCCTAGGTAAGGCAGTCATGCCCAGCAATGGCCAGGGGGCTGCAAGGAAGGAAGCAAGAGGGAGCAGAGGACAGTCCCTGGAAGGCAAGTGAACCCTGAGGGATTCAAGACAAAGATCCAGGAGTTGTGTCAGTGAGCAAAACTCATTTATTGCACAGGTTTTAAGTACTTATATACTTTTGTTGGGCTCTTTGACCAGGAGGTGGGTGGGACAGAGGAGAAGCCTATGTGCATTCTGTAATGGCTAAGTTTTATGGTAGGAATATCATAGCCACACACACACATACCAGACAACCTTATGGCTTGCACTATTTGCCTCCAGAGGACAGGGTGGACATGCCTCAGGAGGGATAAGCTTAGGAATGCTACACTTTAAGCTACACTCCCCTGGGGGTTGGGATGCAGGTGACTGATGTCCAATATGAGGAGTGGGAGTGGCTCCCATCTCCTGCTGGCCTTCTAGGTTTTCAGGGTAAAGAGCCAGCCCTCTCATACTCAGCCATAATGGATTTATCTGGATCCACAGCTCCCCCTTTGTTTTTTAAAATGGGAAAATATCATCATATTCTTCAAGGGCTGGGGGGTGGGGGCAGTAATGCAACAGGAAGCTCTTTGCCACCACCTCAGTGAGGTTGTTAATTCAGCCTTTAATGAACTGGATAACACAGGGGGCAATTACTAAGAGAACTCCTAAGGTGATGAGAGGCCCTATGAAAGGGAGTATCCATATCCAGGTGGTCAAAGGGTTGGAGAACCAGGAGACAGATGATGGGAAGAGTATGGGACCCAAAGTTTTATTCGGAGGTCCTTAAGGGCTTTTACATTTTGTTACTCATTGACATAGCAAGCAACATTCCTTCCCCCTCCCCCCCAAAAATACAAGTTCCATTTGTAAGTATTTGTATCCAGTTTTTATTTTAATTTTTATTTATTTTTATATCTGTATGTAGGTTTTATATCTGCATGTAGGTTTGTGCACCCATGTCATGCAATGCCTCGGAGGTCAGAAGAGGGCATCAGATTCCACTGGAACTGGAGTCAAACACAGTTCTCAGCCACCACGTGGGTGCTGGGGATTGAACCCAGGTCCTCTGAAAGAGCAGTCAGAGCTCTTAACCACTAGACCATCTCTCCAGCCCTTGTATCCAGTTTTACACAGATGATAAATTTAGCTGTACTCCAGTCTCAAGTCTGGCTGGAAAGGCGTGTACATATAATTATGTTAATTAAATAAAGTCCAGTTTGTATTTGCTGGGATCTCACAATTATTCCCATCTCCTTAGTCATTGTACTCTGACATGCCCCCTTCTTCTGTGAGTGGTCCCTAAGCTTTGGGACAAAGGGGCAAGAGTGGATTTCTGTTCTAGTTTGTCTTCCATTGCTGTGACAAAACACTCTGACCAACACCAACTTGGGGAGGAAAGGGTTTATTCAGCTTACATCTCCTGGGTCACAGTTCTCACTCAGTGAGCCCAAGGCAAGAACTCAGGGCAGGAACCTGCAGGCAGGAGCTGAAGCACAGGCCATGGAGGAATGCTGTTCACTGGCTTGCTCCCTTGGCTCATGCCCAGTCTGCCTTCTTACACAACAACAACCTGCCCAGGGTGGCACCACTCATTGTGAGCCGGGCCCTCCCACACTGCTTGACCATCAAGACAATACTCCACAGATGTGGCCACAGGCCAATCCAATGGAGCCAATTCCCCAATTGAGGCTCCCAACCCAGGTGTGTCAAGTTGACACTAAAGCTATCCAGCACAATTGACCCCTTGTCAACTTGACACACAAAACACATCACTATTAAACCACCACCTTTCCAGTTCTTATCCCCAAAGTATGATGTTAACATTAATCACAATCTAAGACAGTACAACCTTAAAAGCCCCACAGTCCTTAAAATGTCCAAATACTTAAAAGTTCACAGTCTGTTAAAATTCTCTTAACTGTGGGCTGCTGTAAAATCCAAAACAAGTACTGTCTTATTTCAAAGGGAAAAATCAGGCACATTCAAACAAAACCTAAGTCCAG
>VZQC01012466.1:163116-225497 GCA_009823505.1 Rhizomys pruinosus | reverse complement strand
GGTCACAGTTCTCACTCAGGGAGCCCAAGGCAAGTACTCAGGGCAGGAACCTGCAGGCAGGAGCTGAAGCACAGGCCATAGAGGAATGCTGTTCACTGGCTTGCTCCCTTGGCTCATGCCCAGTCTGCCTTCTTATGCAGTACACAACAACCTGCCCAGGGTGGCACCACTCATTGTGGGCCGGGCCCTCCCACACTGCTCGACCATCAAGACAATACTCCACAGATGTGGCCACAGGCCAGTCCAATGGAGCCAATTCCCCAATTGAGGCTCCCTCAACCCAGGTGTGTCAAGTTGACACTAAAGCTATCCAGCACAGGCATGTACATATAATTATGTTAATTAAATAAAGTCCAGTTTGTATTTGCTGTGATCTCACAATTATTCCCATCTCCTTAGTCATTGTACTCTGACATGCCCCCTTCTTCTGAGAGTGGTCCCTAAGCTTTGGGACAAAGGGGCAAGAGTGGATGAGAAGCAGAACAGTCCATCTTTTCCTTGAAGTGACACCTTGGACTTTCAGCTCTGTCCTGGCTTTCCTTCCAATGGGTTGGCAATTCATCCAGGGGTTTCTTTTTTAATTCTACTAATAGAACATAAATAGTAAAAAGTACAGGTACTTTAAGCAAACTTAATTATCATAATAGGTTATGTTATAGAGACAGGAATAGATGTTTAGAAATACCATCATCCTCCACATTAGAGTGTCTTTTCTAGACATGTCTTTTGTGAAACAACATAGTTTATCATATGCATATGTGGAAGCAATATAAATTGGAGGGAACAATAACAATAAAAGAACTGGGACAAAGAACCAACCGAAACAGTACAGTTCTCCCCAAAACAATAATCCTCTGCTTTGAAAAACTTCCAAAAGACTCAGAAAAAGATACAAGACATGTATGGCAGAATGCATGAACTTGGGTGGGTGGAGGGCATGGAAAGGGAAATGAGTCTAAATTGGACTGAGAAATGATGTATGAAATAGACAAAACTTCAATAAAATATTTTTAAAAAAGAAATCATCCATTAAAAAATAGAAAAGTTTGGGGCTGGAGAGATGCCCTAGCAATTAAGAGCACTGACTGCTCTTGCAGAGGACGTGGGGTCGATCCCCAGCATCCAAATTGTGGCTGAGAACTGTCTTTAACTCCAGTTCCAGGGGAATCCAACGTCTTCTTCTGACCTCTGTGGCACTGCACGACACAGGTGCACAAACCTACATGCAGACAGTACATTCATATGCATAAAAATAAATAAATAAATTTTAAAAATACTTTAAAATAGAAAAGGTTTATAGATTAGTTGAAGAGTGCTAAAGATTGATATAAATGGGCCCACATCTTTCAGAGTAGTTCATAACTGAAAGATTGCATTTGGAACATGAGGTTTTGCATTTGCCTCATGGGGAACTCTTACCTATGATACTCCCTCAATATTTCTTAATTCTGGGATCTTTTTTGGAAGTTATATATACACCTATTCCACTAAAACTTCTTAGAATCATTCTAACTTTTTCATTTAAGATCATGTAAAAATATGAATGCAATAAAAATGTTCACCAAAAGACATTAAAAATTGAAGGAAAAAAAAGAATAGAATATCTCAGCCCTTTGATATCAAATATAAAAGGTAAAATAATGCACCAAAGCATGAAGGGCATGAATTTAGCTAAATTTTTAGTACCTGTAGTTATTTTTCTTTAGGGGTTCATTTGGTATTTTGTAGTTTTTACCCATGGCCCTTTTTATATTTCTCTAGCCTTGATAGACTCATTGGGTCTGACTTTCACCTGTGGTTAAAACATCTGCTTTTTCTTTACTGACACCAGTTGGCTTCTGGAGGAGGCCCAAGCCAGGTAAAACCATTTCCATTTTTAGTATGATTTTTTTCAGTAAAGTATTGTGTTTAACTTGGGTGGTTCATACCCAATTCTTGAACAGTTCTTACCTTTAGTATACTTTTTGTGAACTGTTCTCCAAGTTCCAAAGCCTTTTTGGAGGCTTTTAGTATAGTACCTGGCTCTGATACATTTTAATTACTGATTTTGGTAATAAAGAATATCCCTCCAAGAGACCTCATGTCTATTAGTCAAAAGAAGAAGTCAAGCATATCTGGTAAGGAGTCACTGTCATAATAATTGACTCCTAACCCAGAGAGATTCCAGCCGGAGCACCTATGTATCACCCTGTGTGTTGGTTCCCTGAAAAGTGGTTTTTTTTCTCAGACTTCTTCCATTTTTTGATGTCTAGATGGGCCAATCCTTTTTCTAATAGTTAGTAAAGGATTGGGGTTATTTTTTATTTTAAAATTAAAAATTGACAAAAGGTTTAGAGTAGAGAATTCTCTATTTAACTGTATCCTGGAGGGAGTTGTATTAGTCATTTTTCTGTTGCTGTGATAAAACCACCATGACCAAGGGAACTTATAAAAGAAAGAATTTATTTGAGCTTATGAATGATGGTTCCAGGGAATTAGAGTCCATTGTGGCAGGATGCCTGGTTGCAGGAGCTGGAGCAGAAAGCTGAGGTTCACATCTTCCAATGAGCACAGGAAGTTGACAAAGGGACACTGGAGACTAGCAAGACTTGTTAAACTCTCTAATCTCACCCCCAGTGATGTACTTCCTCCAGCATAGCCATACCTTCTAAGATCTCCCAAAACAGCAACACCAACTGGGGACAAAAAGTCCGAATACTTGCAGCCTTTTCATCCAAACCACCACAGTAACCATATTAATCTCTCCCTTTTTTGTATTAGAAAATGGATAAGACAGGTCTTTTTGTTGTTTTTTAGACTTTTACATTTTTATTTATAATTTTTTTTAATTTTTTTATTAATTTCATTTATTTCTGTATGTGTATGAATGTACTGTCTGCATGCAAGTCTGTGCACCCGTGCCGTGCAATGCCGCGGAGGTCAGAAGAGGGTCTTGGATTCCCCTGGAACTGGAGTTCTCCTGGAATTGGAGTTGCAGACGGTTCTCGGCCGCCATGTGGGTGCTGGGGATCGAACCCGGGTCCTCTGCAAGAGCGGTCGGCGCTCTTAACCGTTAGGCCATCTCTCCAGCTTTTATTTATAATTTTTTTAAAGGCAGTAGTAAGCCAGGTGTGGTGGCACACACCTTTAATCCCAGCACTCCAGAGGCAGAGGCAGGTGGATCTTTGTGAGGTCTATGTAGTGAGTTCCAAGAAATCTGGGGCTACAGGGAGACCCTTTCTCAAAAAGACAAAAAAAAAAAAAAAAAACACAACAGGCAGTTGTATTACATACCCATACAGGAACCAGGTTGTAGAGGTCCATTAAATCCATTTAAACTGTCTCTTATTGTACTGTACACTGTTGATTTAATGATATAAAACCCAGTCTTTTAGGGTCAAACTATCCTGTAGACAAAAGAGATCTTACAGGTAATATTATACAATACAGAAAAATATAAAGAACACTTGCATGCATTAATCTCAAAGTTGTCACTGGAAATCTAATACAAATTAGGAGTAAAAAATATCAATAACAATTTGTAGACCCAATTAGTTTAAATGTATTACTAATTTTATATTAATAATATTTAACCAATTTTACTAAATATAGGTATTTTAATTTTTACTAAGCCTTTCAATACCACACAATGTGTAAACAAAGCTTGGGCAAAACTTGAACATTATTTAAATAAACCTTGACTAGATATATACTGTGTTTTTAAAGTTCCTCAGTTAGGGGCTGGAGAGATGGCCTAGTGGTTAAGAGTGCCGACCGCTCTTACAGAGGATCCAGGTTCAATCCCCAGCACCCACATGGCGGCTGAGAACTGTCTGAAACTCCAATTCCAGGAGAACTCCAGTTCCAGGGGAATCCGACACCCTCTTTTGACCTCCGTGGTATTGCATGACATGGGTGCACAAACCTGCCTGCAGACAGTACATTCATACACATACAGAAATAACTAAAAATAAATAAATAAAATTCCTCAATTGAACTATGACCCTAGAGAAACAAGCTTATTTATATAATTTTAACTTTTATTTATTACAAACCCCTAAATTATTATCTCGAGTCATAAACTCTGTAAAGTAGGCCTTAAAATTAACTTATATTTTTTAAGTGTAAAAAACTCTATTATGCTCTTACTTTTGAGAACCTGTCGGAATCTGTCTCAGGTGTTGAAGGAGCATAACAAGTAGATGGCAGCATATACCCAGTAAAACATCCAGTTGTTATTATATATTTGTAATTTTTACTTACCCTCAATAAATTAATTTATCTCTTAGTTGTTTGAATATATTAACAGAACTGAGTTTGGGAGACAAGGGTCAGCTTTAACCATAGAGTTAGCCTTTACTGAATTTAAACAGTATGGCCTTAGCATTAAGCATGAGCTTATACATTTAAGTAGTCCCATAAAATAAATAAAGAGGTTAGACAAAATGTCATGAGAAACTAATTTTAAAAATCAAAACTTTAGAGCATCTTTAGAAATGTAGTAAATATCACTAACTGGATGTGCTGGATAGCTTTAGTGTCAACTTGACACACCTGGGTTGAGGGAGCCTCAATTGGGGAATTGGCTCCATTGGATTGGCCTGTGGCCACATCTGTGGAGTATTGTCTTGATTGTCGAGCAATGTGGGACGGCCCAGCCCACAATGAGTGGTGCCACCCTGGGCAGGTGGTTGTGTATCGTATAAGAAGGCAGGCTGGGCATGGGCCAGGGGAGCAAGCCAGTGAACAGCATTTGTCCATGGCCTGTGCTTCAGCTCCTGCCTCCAGGCTCCTGCCCTGAGTTCCTGCCTTGGGCTCCCTGAGTGATGAACTGTGATCCAGGAGATGTAAGCTGAATAAACCCTTTCCTCCCCAATTTGGTGTCGGTCAGAGTGTTTTGTCGCCGGGCACACCTTTAATCCTAGCACTTGGGAGGCAGAGGCAGGCGGATCTTTGTGAGTTCAAGGCCAGCCTGGTCTACAGAGTGAGTTCCAGGACAGCTGGGGCTACGGGGAGACCCTGTCTCAAAAAGAAAAAAAAAAAAAAAAAAAAACAGAGTGTTTTGTCACAGCAATGGAAGACAAACTAGAACACTGGATAAGTGATGGAAAATGAGATGAGCCTGACCATAAGGTTGGCTAGAAACTCCATTTCATTCAGAAATTACTGTCACTGACCATAACCTAAATCTCTGTTGTACTGGGATTGAAGGCATACTGGGAACAAAGGTGTGATCCACCATACCTGGCTGGCTTGGGGAACTCTCAGGAGTGGCCCCAGGCCACAGGATTCAAGGCCTATTCTTAAGGAAAAGTCCTAAGGTGTGGTAAGATTAGCCAACCTCTGCACCCTGAAAAATGCCTGACACACTAAACAAATACCTCTGCTTTGAAAAAGGCTTGTTTCTGACCCATTAACCAATAGTTATTAAGAAACAATCTATTGGAGTTAGAGCCTTTTGTCAGACCCAGTTGGCTTGAAAATTCCAATAGAAATCCACCTGTCTCTGCCTCCAGAGTGCTAAAATTAAAAGTGGTGTTATCTCAAGTTGATTCTAAAAGCCAGTCCAAAGTAAACTCAAAACAAAACATGATTTAGGATAAATTGTGCACACAGTAGGTATGCAGGTGGGGTCAGACCATGCAACATGGTCCAGGAACCTGTGAACAAAGCCTTTCCCCAGTAATTTTTTAAATGGATTAAAGTTGGTAAAGCCTTTAAGGTGAAACACATTTGAAAAATCCAAAAATGAATTGTAATGCCTAGGACTTATTAATTAATTAATTAAGTAATTGTGCATCCATTTTACTTAAAGATGTTTTAGGGTACCCATTGTTTTTAATTAAAAATTTTATATTTAATTAAAAATGATGAGATGGAATTTAAGTAGACAGATTTTGTTCATTAAAATTAAGAGAAATGTTTTTTTTAAATGGCCATATTTTAAAATTATCTCGAGACAAAAATTGACATATAAAGACAGTACAAAACAAAGACAATTTAGAATAGGCACAATAAGGTCTCAAGGTAATTATTTTGAACACATTACATTTGCCTTTTCTTAGGAAGCCTGTTTAAGAAAGAAGACATTTTTCCAGGACAGCTGGGGCTACAAGGAGAACCTGTCTCAAAAAAGACCAGAAAAAAAAAAAAAAAAACGAAGACATTTGTCAGTAAACCTTTGATATGGAAGGGTTAGAATTAAATCTTTGGAAGTATTAAAGCAATTAAAAATAACCATAATTGAAAAAATTACCTGTAAACAATCAAAAATGAAAAAAATGCCTCACATATTTTGAATAGGAAGTTAAAGGAATTTTTCAATGTTTGAGAAGTTTTTCTGTAAAGTAATAAAAAAGGAGGTTTTTTTTCAAAGCCAATTTTTTATTGAAGCTTTGTGCATTTCATATAAAATTTCCAATCAAATCTAGATCTATGCCTCCTTCCTTGCCCCCCTACCCTACCAGAGCTCATGCATTCTGCCAAACATGTTTTTCATCTTTTTCTCATGTTTCTCTTAAAATTTTCAATGCAGAAGTTTACTGTTTCAAGCAGAAGTTCACTGTTTCAGTCAGTTCTTTGACCCAATCTTTTTGTTGTTGTAATCCTTCCAATTTGCATCACTCCAAAATATGCCCATATGCATGCCACATATAGGTTTTAGCATCTTCACCTTATGATTTTTTTTTATTTCTGTATTTGTACGAATGTACTGTCTGCATGCAAGTCTGTGCACCCTTGTCGTGCAATGCCGCGGAGGTCAGAAGAGGGTGTCAGATTCTCCTGGAACTGGAGTTCTCCTGAAATTGGAGTTTCAGATGGTTCTCGGCCGCCATGTGGGTGCTGGGGGATTGAACCCGGGTCCTCTGCAAGAGCAGTCGGTGCTCTTAACCGCTAGGCCATCTCTCCGGCCCCTGTTTTGTTTTTTGTTTTGTTTTTTTTTTAGGCTGAAAGATGCCATGTTTGAAGGCTCCTCCTTGGCAAGCCCAAACCACCATCAGTCCTGCCCTTGTTCTCCACACTGGGGTTTTCCCTTCCCATGGTCACCAAATGAGGTCCAGTAAGCACCATGTCCTGTCTTGATCTTCCTGTACTGGTCTCCGTGATACAGCCTGGGTAGTCCAACATTGGCAGTCTATACTCTGAAGAGGCTGAAACCCCAGTAATATCTCAGTCCACAAGCTGGATGTCTCAGCAGCCCCCATCTGGCACTGAAGGTTTGGAGGATTCTTGGAGAGACATGAGTCTTCAGTCCATATTGGAAAGTTGAAAAGCTGTATAGTTTTTTTGTTGTTTTGTTGTTGTTTCCCCCACTCGGAGTAGCACTAGAATTCTGAAGAACAAAGAGATGTTAAATTTTAAAGCATAAAACGATTTATAAAGTGGAGGTTTTGAGATTTGAACCATGGGCCTTGTGGAATCAAGTCTGCTTATTTAAGCGCTAAGCAATTCTTGTGTGTGTGTGTGTGTGTGTGTGTGTGTGTGTGTGTGTGTGTGTCTGTGATTTTTATTGGGGTTAATCATGGAGTTGGGAAGGTATCTGTTGTGGGCATTCCAAAAGTCTATTCTAATCTTCCTGAGGTGTTTTCTGGAACTTTCTCTTTTTCTTTGTGACAATCTTGTTTCCAGCAACAGCTTCAGGCCTGGGGTTAGACGGTTAGCTGGCTCCCTGGAAGAAAAATTCCTTTTTTTTCTTAGGGACACTCATGTTTTCAGTCTCTTCTGGTTCACTGGGGGTGGGGGGATGGGGGTGATAATTGCAGCTGTATGCACATTTGCCTTTCTGGCTTTTGTGTCTTTGGCTGAACCAAGTTTACTGGCAAACTTAAGAAGTCTCTGAGCAGGCGGGACGTTGGAGGAAGGGGGTTGGAGGCAGAGAAGTGGGTTTGGTCGTCCCGTTTTGTGTAGTACCAGCACTCTCTGTGTAACAGGCAGTTGTTTTGCCCAGGTTTATGAATCTCCTCCCTGTTTAGTGAGAAGGGGACAAGCCAAAGCACTGTCTGTGCCTGATATCCAATATGAGGAGTGGGAGCGGCTCCCATCTGCCGGCCATCTAGGTTCTTGGGGTAAAGAGCCAGCCTCTTATACTCAGCCATAATGGATTTATCTGGATCCACAATAAATGATAGTGAGAATTATGTCACTCCAATAAAAATGGCTCTTCTCAGAGTCTGAACATAACAAATTCTGGTAAGAAAGTGACAAAAGGGAAACCTTGCACATTGTTAGTAGGAGTATGAATTGGTATAGCCACTATAGGAAACAGAAAAATGTTTCCTCCAAAACTCAAAAAAGATTTCTATCTTAGGTTGCTGAAGTTCCACTCCTGAATAAAATCCAAAGGAAATAAAACCAGGATTTGGAAGAAACATCTTCACTTTGTGTTCAGTAACTGGGATGGAATCAACCAGTGTCCATTACTAGATTAGTAAATAAAGAAAATTTGAAGTATATACAAAATAGAATATAATTCAGCCATAAAAATGCAGTCCTTTCATTTGTGACAACATAAATGAACCTGGATGTCATTATACTAAGCAGGATAAAACATGCAAAGGAGTCAAGTACTACATGAAATCACTTATATACAGAATATAGAAAAGCTGAACTCTTAGAGAGTTGAATAGTGGCTACCAGTGGCTGGGAAGGGTATGGAAGAATAGAGAGATATTGGATATCAGGTACAAAATTCCTGATAGGAGGAATGCATTCTAGTGTTCTGTAGCACAGTAAGGTGATTATCATTAATAACTGAGAGAATATTTCTTTTTAAATGTTTGTATTAATTCTTTAAAATGCCATATATATATATATATATATATATATATAATCATATAAAATCTTTTTGAGACAGAGTTTCCCTGTATTCCCAGCTGTCCTGGAACTTACTATGTAGACCAGGCTGACCCTGAACTCACAGAGATCCGCCTGCTTCTGCCTCCAAGTGCTGGGATTAAAGGTGTGCACCAGCACGCCCGGCTACAATATGTTTCTATAGTATTCACCCTATCTCCTCCCTCTAACTCCTCCCACATCCATCTCCACCTCTCTATTCCCAACTTTGTGTCCCTTTTTTTGTTTGTTTATTTAATAACCTGTGGACTTCAATTTGTTCTGTCCATATTCTTCTGGCTGTGGGGCCATCCACTGGAGTGTGGTCGACTCACCAGGAGCCACAACCTTAAAGAAAACTGACTCTCCGTCCCTCAGAAGCCATCAGTTGTCCATACTGCCTCCATTAGGGCTGGGGCTCATAAACCCCTTCCCAATGAGTGCATATCTCAAAGTAACTAGAAGAAAGAATTTTGAGTATCCACAACACAAAGAAAAATAATGGATACTCTAATTCCTCTCATTTGAGCATTAAATATTGTACATATGTATTGAATTATTACACTGTTCCTTGTAAATACATATAATTACTACGTGTGAAATAAAATAATAAAATAAAATGGTCCCAGCATTAACAGTACACAAACGAAAAAGAAAGAAATAGAAGCCCATCCATTCATGAACTGAAACTTGCTCCTTAATAAGGATGTTTTACTCTGTGTTTACCCCCATCCATTTCACTGAGCATTTTGAGAATGTTCTTTTTCCTAAATATCACTCTGGCTTTGATTCAGGAAAGCAATCAGTTAAACAGAAAGGTTCATTGTGCTGCTAGGCCAGGAGAGATGATACCCCCTGGTGGCTGGATGTAGAAATGACAAAAGCCCTTCCAGATGAAGGAACAAAAGAGGTGGAACTACAGAGCTACAAAGGTGGGATGGATAGACATTCCCTTCTGTCCAGATTGTTCTTTTAACCAGTGGCTAATGTTAACATTCCTGTGTTTCAGATGAGAGGGGTGAGACACGTCCTGAAACTGGTGCTGGAGCTCCGATCTATATCTTCAGCTTTGTGCTCAAATGCCCGTATAATGTGCATGCTACGTACATGCAGCCTGCTCCCTAGAGAAAACCCATTTACCCAGTAGAACACCCTCCATACTCATGCACATCACTTTAAGGGAATTAGATACCGTTAGAAGATGTTCAAGATGAAACTAAAGGGCAAGGAGTGGAGAAGTATATTTAAAGGTTTAAGGGCTGGGATAAGTAGCTTCAACTTCCATAAATGATCAAGGCCCTGGAAAAATAAAGAGGAAATGTGTACACTGAGAATCAGAAATCAAGAACACTCTTGTGACATTTGGTCAAAATTGTTGATTACCTACCACTTGATACAAATAAAGGTAAGTTTGTGTCTTCAATATGAGACAACATTTTCATTATCTTGGGGTTGACTTGCCTGCTCGTCTGATACCACTCAAATCAAAACAATACTGGAAGGATTTTGAGATAAACACAGCAATTACAGATGCAACTTCCCACATGGAATAGAATTCTCCCATCTATGCCACCCCTGACAAGAAGACTTCATTCAGTCTTTCCCTAAGCAATTCTAGAGAAGAGAAAAGGCTTAAATTCTCCCCAAAGTCAACCTATTACCTGCTTAGCTATGTTTACTTCTAATATTCACTCCTCCACGTGGGAATTTCATCCCAGTGCAGGATTAGATAGCCCAGTGAATGAGTGGAGATATGCAGCTAAGGCCAAACGCAGAACAAGACGCTCCAAGGACCACAGAGCTGTTAGTATTATAGCCTTCTTCTTAAACACACAGCTCCCATTGAGAGGTGATAATGAGAGTAAATTTTCAATCCAAAGGGGACCAAAAGGAGAGACAGAAGAGGAAAATGGGAGACAGCAGAGTATGGTGGGGTGCAGGTAAGCACGGTTATGAAACTCTGTACTGAGCGTACACCAATAAAAAGGAAAAATCATTTTGTTTTATTTTAATTGTCAAGTTTTATTTTAAAACAATTTATTTTATGCTTTCTCTTAAATAAAAAAAAACCCTACAGATCATATTTGTCTGGTCTGAGAGATCAAGTCTAAGTAATGTATCACATCCAGAGAGAATAGTCACCTCTTTTATGACCAATGAAAAGACAGAAGCAAATATGAGAGTTGGAAATGGCTGCAAGGTGTTAGGCTGCTTTAACACGTACCTTCTTTTTGAAATATCTTATTATTATTATTTTGTGTGTATGAGTGTATTGCCTGCATGTGTGCAAGTGTACCTGTGTCATGCAATGACTGTAGACGTCAGAAGAGGGAGTTGGGTTCCCTGGAGCTGGAGTTATTGAGCGTTGTCACCCACCATGTTGGTGCTGGAATTCAAACCTGGGTCCTCTGCTAGAGCAGCCAGTGCTCCTAACCACCGACCCATCTCTCCAGCCCAGCAAGTACCTTCTTTAATGCATATATTTAATCAATTAGTAATGAAATTGATGGGATCAGAAATGATCATTTGTGAAAATTTTGAGTAAAATCATTCTAAAGAAGCATTACCTCTATGAAAAGCAGAAGTGGGTCTTTTGGGATTGAAGGTGGAAGTTAATCATGGGCATCAACATTTTGGCAATATTCATAGTCACAAGGATAGCTAAGAGCAAAATTTCAATCTGAAAACTTGTTTTCCCTAACAAATCAAAGCCCAGACCAATTAATTATTTGCCTGTGGAATTTCACTCCTCAGTGCTGGCACTATCTCACATTCAAACAAATCTACCCCCACCTGCTGGCAGCTGTTTGAAGTTTCAGTCAGAGCACTGTACCCCCCAGGTTCTGGAACCAGACAAACCTGCAAACGGGGTTTCTAGTTGAGGTCTCTGATACTCTGGAACTTGAAGTCAATCTCTTTTCCTTCTCTGGGATTCAGTTTCCCCATATTTCAATCCAGGTGGTTATACAAAATGACATGGAATAGCCCCAGCATTTGAGGGGAAGCAGGGATTATCTTTACAAGGACGTCTACGTGGGCAGGGCTGATGGAGCAGGACTCGGGAGTAGAGTGCGTGTTATAAGACCCATTGTTCTTGTATGTGATAATCAATGACGTGTGGCTCCCATCATCCCTTTCTCTTGTGTCCATGTGAGAAAGAGAACATTCTCTGCTGTACCTGGGGAAGAAGGGAGGGGAAAAGGGAAATGTGAGGGTGCTCTCCTCATGCCTTTAGGAAAAGGCATGGAATTATGAAACATGTAATTTCCTGTTTGATTTTAAAGCGACTCTTTAAAAGGAGAGTAAGGAGTTTTACCTTCAACTGTGTAAGATATTCAGAAATCCAGGCCAGTGAAGGTTTGCTTTCACCAGGTACTGAGGGGAAGTAGAAAGGGGCATGTCTGTGTTGAAGTGACTAGTTCAGGAAGACTGGACTTGAGATCCATTTTTTGAATATTTTATTTTATTACTCTTATATTATGTGTATGAATGCACTGCTGCATGTATGTAAGTACACCCATATCTTGCAATGCCTACAGAGATCAGAAGACAGTGTCACATCCACTGGAACTGAAGTTACCAATGGTTGTTAGGTTCCATGTGGGTGCTGGATACCAACCCTGGGTCTTCCTCAAGAATAGATAGTGTTTTTTAACCACTGAGCCATCTCTCCAGCTCCACAAAATTCATCTTTATTGTGACCTTTTTCTATGGTGTGATTAGGAGGTGCAGCATGCTTTTGAACTTGCTTTGTTATGGACGCAAGGTGGGGCACAGGATACTGGGTGAAGACATTCTGAGATCTTTTTGTTCTGTAACAGAAAGTTTCCAAGTGGTGGAAAAAATAAATGCCATCTAATAAAAATCTGTCTTTTCTATATGATGGGACCAGAACCAAGGAGCATTAGCAGTGTCTGGTCTACAACCAAAACACTACCTCTGCCTGCTTTTCTTCTTCGGTAGTGTCAGCCTGGGTTCACTTCAAGTCTGCATCCTCCAGACATGGCAAAGAATTACATCTTAGGGAGACCCCATGTGGTCAACTGTTCCCTGAATTTTTACTGAGAACCCAAACTTGAGAAGAAACTTCCTGGAAATTTAGTTCTTTAAGTAGGTAGTCCTGGGGTCCAGGAAGCCAATTTCCATCCTGTAGTGGCCAAAGTCCTCTTATAAGACTCATTGGTGACACTTCACCAACCCACCCAGAGAGGAGACATGTTGGTGTATACACAGTGAGGTTATTGGAGGTTCGGTGGTCTGGGAACAACCTTCTGATCCCCAAAGGTGTGCAGGTGTTCCCAAGTGTACGTTCAGCCATGACAGTAAACAGCCACACTACCTTCAATTCAAAATCCAAACTCTTGGGCACAAAGTCTTCCAAGAGAAAAACACCATTTGCCTTTTGGTAACGCCCAGAGCCGACCTCCCCTGGCCTTGGCCCCAGCAGTGAGCCCCTCCCCCTCACTCAGCTTGTCCCCACCCCTGTGTTGGAGCTGGTCTGGGGGACCACTGCAGAGGCCTGAAGGGGCGGGGGCCAGGCGGCGCGCGGGCTCGGGAGGAGGCAGGAGCGCGCGCCTTTTTGTGCGGCTCCTGGCACCTGCGGGATTGGCCCAGCCAGTGCTGCCGTCGGAGTGGGCGGAGCCATCCTCAGGCGCCGCTCTGCACCCAGTCGCAGCCCTGAGCGGTTGCAGACGGAGCGCACCTCGCAGCAGCAGCAGCCAGGATCCCCTGGGGACCGCTGTGCCTGGAAAAGCAACTGGGTGGCTGCTCTTTCTAGCTCCGACCTCCCGGGTGCGGACTGAATCCGTGCTCCCTCCAGCCCTCCCCTTAAGGTCCCGACTCTTAGAGCTAGGTCTAGCAATCCTGACCCACTTCGCCCCTCAGTGACCCTCTCTCACCCCAACCTTGTCCCTTTTGCCAGCTGTCTGCTGCTGCGGTGTTCCCCGCCCTCCGGTCTCCTGAACGCCGCAGCCATGGGCATCCGTGGTATGCTGCGGGCCGCCGTGCTCCTCCTGCTCATCAGGACTTGGCTGGCTGAGAGCAACGGCCCCAGTCCAACCCCGAAATTCAACTTCGAGTTCTCTAATATGCCCAAAGTCGTCGTGGATCTCTTCAACTGGTAAGCGGCGCAGCCTGCCTGGGTATGGCAGAGACAGGGACTGGCAGATAGCTCCAGGCCTCTTAGACGGAGTGGGCGGGGAGGGGGGACTAGGACCCGTGGTTCTCAAGGCCCTGCTTGATCCCCTGAAGGGGAGGAAGAGTGTGGGGACAAACAGTTGAGATGAAATTCATAGCTTTAACCCACCTGTTACTGCTGTGTCTGACTGGGCTTCCCCTTACAGTGTACCTAACCTCAGCTGGAAGTCGGGAGTACCCTCGCCCCAGGATCTACCTACACATCCCTAAGGACTAAGGCCCCAAAAGGCCTTCCTCAGTCATATTATTTGATGCCTCTGGGACTGGGAGTACATGGAGATGAGCAATTCAAAAAGAACAGAGAGGAGAAACACCTGTTTGAATAGACATTTTTACTGGGGATAGGGGGTGGGGGTGGGGTGTGAAGTCCTCTTCCCAATACAGCAGATGGAAATTATTAACTTGGTGAACCGATGACCATAGCTTACCTGGGTTCAATTGGGTGGGCTTTTGTGCTTACTCCTATGAAGGCATTGAAAGATTTCAGTTTTTCTGTGTTTGATTTGAAGTTTGTTTAGGTCTGCGACAATCTGAAGACATGAAAAACAGTTGCTTGTCCTTGATATGTAAATCAGAAAAAAAAATGTGTATTTGTGATGGCCACAACAGATCTGGAATGCCTGCACATGGAAAATGTGTGCATGGAAACAGGCGGGAATACATAGGTTTAATTTGGGAATAATTCATGTGCACAGTTTGGAATTTTGCAAAATTAAATTGTAGGATTGAAAAAGATGAAAAATAATTTTAAATGGCAAACTAGAAATCAACATGTATTCAGAAACAGGGAGGGGGTAAGGTGGGCAAGGTTCCAGCAGGCAGCCCTGAAGTGCTCAGAAGCCAACATACTAGACTGCGTCAATGAACACACACACACACAGACACACACACACACACACACACACACAGAGGCGGGGGAGGGGGAGGGGGAGGAATTGCCTGTGCAGAGGCAATGCGTCAACCATCAGCCATCCAAAGAGTCACAGTGATGTCTATGGCCTATCCTCATTTACCTATGGCCTATCCTCATTTACAAGCCCTTTGGAGGCCTTGAAGGCCTAGGTGAATTCAGTGAGCATCTCAGAGACCTCTGGAAAGGCCAGTCCTATGCAGCTGAGCTGGCTCCACTTGCATGTGCTCACCCAAGTCACCTCTAAGGTGAAAGCACATGCGTACCGAAAGAGATGCCTGCTCCCAAGGATGGATCTTTTCGAGGACATTTCTAAACCCCGCAAATCTGCAAAGGTTTTGGTTCAATGAGGGTTATAAATCTCTGTGTCATATACCATATGCCAACTCTTAAAAACAAGGTTGACATAAACGTGAGAAAAACTGGCCAGGCCCAAGCAAGGGAAATGCGTCACACTGAGCTAGAAAACCTGGGCTCAGTTCAGGAGGGCACTGCAAGTGGGAGGTGGCTTCCTGGGGTAAGGAGGGACCCCTCAGAAGGAGGCTTGTCAGCAGTCTGGAAAGCAGCATCCAGATGCACCCAAGTGCAGCTCCTCAGAGTGCTACAACGATGCAGTTTTCTGAGGGTCCTTCACTACCACTTTCCCTCCTCTCCTTGGAATCCTCTCTTCCCCCGCCCACCATTTCTGCCTGGTAACAGGGATCCAGTCCTTGGGCCCCACCCTCTGGATTAAAGCTGTGAAGGGGGGAGGGGAAGGGGGAAAGAATCTGCGTCACAGCTGTGCTTCTGGCTGACTCACTGTGGGCAGGGAGGGGAGGAAGGGAGAGAGTGCACGCACATATGATTGGACATGTCTGCGTATGTACAGGAGAGGTGATAGCTCTGGCATGTCAGCCACTGACAAGTGGGCCACAAGTCAACCAGCATTTATTCATGACTTTTCTTTTTCAGCAAAAACTGTGCAAATGAAGCTGTGGTTCAGAAGATTTTGGACAGGGTGCTGTCTAAATATGATGTCCGACTGAGACCAAATTTTGGAGGTAAGCCATATTCAGGCACCAGAGGCTTTTGTGTCAGATGGAATAGAGCTAGCCCCACCCTGTAAGCTACTGAGGCTCTCTCTCCACTTCTCTCCTCAAATCCCACCTCCTTGAGCCATGGAAGAGAGCACCCCCAGACTCCTAACCTCGGGCCTTCTGCTCTTTCCCTGAATGTCTCACTTCCCTCTCTTTCTATGTAAGAGACCCTCATCCCCCTCCCTCAGTCCCTTACAAAGGCTTCCAGCCTTAAGCAGTTCAGAACTCAAAACTGAGGCTGTGGCCTTCTCTACCGCTGCTAGCTAATCCACTGAGGCCTTGGGCCCTTCCATCGCGTACCCACTTCCTTAAGCCTTCACATCCCACCAAATTTCGACCACCCAACACGCTGTACTCCTTGTGAGCTTCATAAAATCCAGCCTGATGATCACTGCCAAATAAAGTCCAGATGCCTCTCAGCCTTTGGTTCAAATCTCAAACCTGAAAGTGACAAATGACATCGAGATGATTGACACACAAACCCGAAAGAAGCTCTGTTTATCCCAGACCATGCAGCTTGAAGTGATAGGCAGTCTACCCAGACCACACACAACAGGACTATGATTCCTTGGCCTAGGGGATACCCAAGAACCCCAAACCAAGGACAGACAAAAGAAAGAGTGCTTTAAGTAGGGAACTTTTTAAAATTTTTTAATTGATTACCATTTATGATCAACTAGTGACAAAATACATCTTTTGTAATCTTTTTTATATTTTTTAATTGTTATTAAACTTTTTCATACATCATACATCATTTCTCAATCCAATTTAGACTCCTTTAAGTAGGGAACTTTGAACTTTTCAGCTCAAAGATATCAGGACAACCCTGTATACTGGAACACACTTTAATCCTAGCCCTCAGGAGGCAGAAGGAGGTGGAGCTCTCTGAGTTCAAGGCCATCCTGGCCTATATAAAGAGTTCCAGGCCATCCAGGGCTGCACAGTGAGACCTTGTCTCTCAATCAGTCAATCAATCAATCAATTATAGAAGGAGGAGCTCCAAAGCAGGAAAGTTTCCGACAGGAAAGGACAGTCTATGGGTCCACAGTCTGCTGAGGTGCTCATAAGGTGATGTCTTCTGAGAACACTGACCCAGCACACTGCTAGGAACATTTGGCTGCAATGGTAGACCCTTGAGACTCTGTGTGGCCTGGAAAGCCACCTTCATACCTGACTGCTGCTTCCCTTTTCCTCCACTGCCAATAGCTTTACAGTACCAAGGCCAGGGTGGCAGCACCTTTTCTGTGTGGATCGCCAAAAGAAGATGGACAGAATGGAAATTCAAGTGGTAAAGCATAGCTAGCACCCCTTCCCTGGCACTGGTCTTTTGACTCACTCGTGCAATGCCCTAGAGGATGGCAGGAAAAGATATTTCTTTCCTGCTTGTCTCCTCATTTTCCTGTTCACCATCAAAGGCATAAACAAGCGCTGTTTGCTCCCACTTAACACACTTTTCCCACCATTTCAGACTCAGGCTTCCCTCTCTGCAGAGATCCAACACTAAGGGAAGGGAACAGAGGGAAGAATGCATCTCGGGCGACTGGTCATCACACTTCACAGGAGGTTTAAGGCCCCTTACTACCATATTTCAAGGAAAAGTTTTGCCAGGTTTTCTGAGCAAGCCAAGCTAGAGCATCTGATAAAATATGGATCCCTATACTGATTTGGCCAAACAACAGATGAAGATGAGAGGGCAAAAAGAACTTAGGACCACTTATCCTTTAGACAGAAGGACACTCCAGTGTATATGGCTGGGACACTTTTATAGGAGTAAGCAGGGAGACCAGTTGATGGACAGCTGGGTATTCAGGGTTCGGGTAGCCCAGGGCTTCTTATACAACCTCCCAGTACACATGGTTTTCTGTGTTTTTAAGATGGAATCCAATTTTAGGGCTTAATATCCACACAGAAGAATGCCCCCCCCCCTCTCTGAGAGAGAGAGAAGGGGGAATCTCAGGGTATCAGGACTTGGCAATCTACATTTCAGCCAGGAGCCCTTGGACAGGTTTCTGTGCTGGCCCTTCACTTCCACAGCATTCCTCATAAGCAAAAGCAATGACTGAATGTTGTGGAATGGTCTAGCGAAGCCTGTCCTTAGAGGAAGGAGCTGGCAGCCAGGTCTCTCTGGGGCTTGTTCCCTGCCTAATGCAGCTGCCATCTTCGAAAGGCAGCAATCAAACAGTATTTCTTGAGACCCCTGTCACTATATAGCACTTTCCTGGGGCTTGTTCTCAGTAGCCCTGACTGCTAGAGCCTGGGCTCTGCCCTAACGGAATCCCATTTATTTCTCAGCTGCCATTCATCCGTTTTATTCCCCAGAGCACTTTGCTCTTTGAAGCACTGGGCTTGGAATAACACATTTCCTTCTCTTCAGTTCAGCTTCTAGACAGTCTGCAGTGAAACCAGCAGGCTGAATTACAGGCATCATGTATGTTTCCCTGGCAGCTGAATTACAGGCATCATGTGTGTTTCCCTGGCAGCAGTGTGATGTAATACACTTTGCTCTAAGCTGATGAGAGCATAATAAAGATGTATTTCTCCATACACCTTACAGATTTACCAATGTCACATCCATGACATATTTGAATGCTACTACTGGACACTACTAATACTCCCCAGGCCCGGAAGCAAAAATCATTGGAAGTCAGAAGAACACTGACAACAGACAGTCGCACACTCAGGCACGCTTGCACATTGACGCAATCACAATCACAAAGGTACTCAGTCACATACATACACTCACAATCATGGCCATGTATTCACTTAAATTCACACATTTACATGCACAAACATGACCTAAATTCACACAATAACACATAAAAAATAACCACACACACACACACACACACACACACACACACACATATATATATATATATATATATATATATATATATGTCTGTAACTGTCTGTAACTCCAATTCCAGGAGAACTCCAATTCCAGGGGAATCTGACGCCCTCTTCTGACCTCCGCGGCATTGCACGACACGGGTGCACAAACCTACATGCAGATAGTACGCTCATACAAATAAATAAATAAATAAATAAATAAATAAATAAATATATAGATAAATAAATAGATAAATAAATAATCATACAAATTCATTTATGCACAAGACTGTACACATTAAGTCACAAAACATGCTCATGCATGCAATCAGGCATTTACATATGAACACATTCATACATATCAACATGCTCACATGATCACTCCCATAAAAGCACTAAGATTCACACATACAGGCAAATACATTAGCACACACAACCAAGTTCACAAACACCATTACATATGGACACACTTGATCACACAAATATCCTCACACTCATTTGTTCACTTCCATTCACAAACACACAGATCTAATATATATGAGCAAACACATTAACATGCTCACACATGCATGTAAATATCTGACACCTTGATAGACCATTAGCACTTATATGTATTCACATGTGTATATAAGCATGACTGTTCATGTATCTATACTCACAAATCCACTCACATTTTAATACACAGTAACACATTTAACATACAAATGTGCTCATATATATAAACATACCCATAAATTCTGTCACACATTATACATTAACACACCCACATATAATCGCACATGTAAATGTGCTCATATTCACTCACACTTATATTTGCTTACAAGAACGCATAGATTCACATACACATAGAAATGAACATACTACCTATTTTCTCACACATAGATATGCCCACATATACAAAACACTAGTAAATTAGCATACATTAATACCCTTACACACAAACATGCTCTCACACACTGACATTCACATTCATTCAGAAATATGCCCACATAAGGGGCATCCTCAAATTTACTAATGCACAAACACATCCACGTACAGTGATTATTAGAAGTACCTTAAACATCACCAGGGTTTTAGTCATGGTAATTCTTTTAATTTCCTTTCAACCTTGAAAGGGATTCATCACATTTAATAGCCTCAGTTTCTCTACCTATAAGGAAAGAACATGCTCATACCTTCACATGTGAATACAAATACACACATTCATTACAAATATGCCTACAAACACTTATAAATTAGCTCAAAAGCATGGAGATGCACATTATCATCCTCACAAGCACATGCTTACAGCTTAACACATGACCCATGGTCACATAAAAGAAAACACATATTCACACACATGAACAGGCTCACACTCACATTCACTGACAAGATGGAAATGCATATTTAGATGCTTATACGCAAACAGGCTTTTGCATTCATTCACACATGAGCAGGCTAACATGTTCTCATACACATAAACATGAAGACATCACGCAATGTACAAACATGCTCATTTACATGCATGTCAAATAGATCACAGATTAACATACTCATTTATTCACATATTAGCATGCTCACAGATCACTAACATGAATAAACTCCAGGAAATACACACACTCAAGTAGATGCACACATGTGGACATTTGCTCATAGATTCCATGACTCACAAACCTCATACATTCATTAGCCTGCAAACATTCTCATACTGTTACATTCACTCACACTTCCACATAAATACACTCATACTTAGCAACATGTTCACAGAGTCACTGCTATAAAAACACACATTTACACATGCAGAAAAATTCATTCATACACAGCCAAGTTCACAAATACCACATAGGAGCACTCATGATCACACATTCACTTCCAAATACTGTATGTACATGCTTGTGTATGCTTCCACATTTACTCCTGCATATTATACCAAAACAGACATGCTCACACATTCCTTCACATAAGAGTATACACAAACTCACTCACATGCAGAAATGCTCATAAACATGTTCATTCACATTGGTATTGCAGAGGCAAGCTCACAAGCACACGTGCTCATGCATCCATGCATAGTCACACATTTGCTGCCTCATAATGAATGTCACAGATATATATATAGATATCTATATCTATATCTATATAGATATAGATATAGATATAGATTCAATTGCGCTTAACATCACATACATTTTTCTCCCACACAACACACTGGATCAAATAAACATGCCTATTCACTCACAACAGACATGCTTACACACACTCAGAAATTGAATAGAAAGCATGGACATGCTCACGTTCACTGAATCTCAGTTCTTGTTTGTGGGCTTACTGAGTTTCAGTTCTTTATCTGAAAACATTTACCAAAAGAGTGCTTTATTTTGTATTTTCTTTCTCTGCTGTCTTTTCCCCTTCCTTTCAGCATATCTTGAACCAGGCCTTGCTCTAAGTGCTTTCCGTGATTCATTATGGGATCAGTATTGTAATTATCCCCATTTTACCCATGGGAAATATTAAGTGACTTACTCAGGACCACACAACAAGCCAACATGCAAGCAAGTTTCAACCTGGGTAACTAGCTCCTGAAGACAGACTCTTAAGTTTTATCCAAACTTTCCTGTAATCATGTCTTCCTGTATTCCAGGTGCCCCTGTGCCTGTGTTGGTATCTATCTATGTGTCTAGTATTGAACAGATCTCAGAAATAAATATGGTAAGTGTGTTGTTCCTAACCATGGTACTGGAAACCCGGGGCAAGGGACAAGAAGTCTAGTCATAAGACAACTCTAATTGTTCTGACCTCTGACACAATCCACATGAAACACCACAGGTAGGCTTTGGAAATGACAGCCCCCAGGCAATAAAATAACCAATTGAATGTCCACATCACATCATATCGAAAAATTATGTTACAGGTAGATTATCTATTACTCAATAATGGAAGATCTATGAAGGGTTTACAAAAACTGAGTATGACACTATCCTTGCATCATAGAATGGGTAAAGATTTAGTTTATAAGACACATAGATTAAGCTGGGCATGGTGGCCCATGCCTTTCATACCAGCACTCAGGAGGCAGAGGCAGGAGGATCTCTGTGAGTTCAAGGCCAGCCTGGTATACATAGCAAATTCCAAGGTAGCTGGATCTCCAGGAAGATGCTGTCTCAAAAAAGACCCCCCCAAAAGGCACATAAATTAGAAACCATACAAACAAAAACTGGTAATTTCAATTATATTAAAATTCTGCATAGCCAAAACTTCTGTAACTTCAGTTTCACAAAACAAAACCATTGTGGTATGTGGAAGGATGATTCCAAGTAGACCAACATATTTACAACACAAAGACTCAACATTCGAAATATACAGAATTTGCACAGAGTGATAAGAATATTTTAAACCATTGAAAAATGACCAGCAAATGTGAACAAGAATTTCGCTTTTTTGAAAGAAAAAAACAAGTATCAGATTATCAAATGAACACATAAAAAGATTCTGGACCTTGTTAGTGATCAGCCAAATGCAAACAACTCACAGGGAGAGCCCACAATATACTTAGCAGATTGCCCAAATCAGGAGTCACACGTTGCCAATGTGGGTGAGGTAGAAGCAGTGATAACTCTCACCTGCTCTTGACTCATAGCAAGCACAGAAACTGCCACTTTCACTTTGTAGTTATTATGTCTTCGTGATTTGGGGTTATACATGGTGTTTTTACATACTTGCTATACATTGTGTTCATATATAGAAATATTCTCAAAGAATGCAAAAGAACAAATGGATGTCACAAATATAATGTTGGGTGAAAGACACAAGGTACAAGCACATGCATTTTGACTCCAATTGGACAAAATGCAAAACAGTGAAACCAAGAATTACATTTGCTAGAAATATATATGTAGACAGTAAAACTCTCTAACCCAAAGCATGGGAATTACTATCAAAGTCTTGAACAATGTCTGTTCATGGGGGCATGGGAAATATGTTCCAAACGGGACACATTATACTTTGAAAGTTATTGTTCGTACATGTTCTGTTTCTTAACCTAGGTATTAATTATCGAAGGTTCATTTTACCAGTCTTTCTTAAGCATGTTTATGTTTTATGCACACATCTATATATGTTTCTTACTCTTGTATACATGTATATGTGCACATGAAACATATGTATACAGAGGTCAGAGAACTGGACAAAACTAATTCATAATTGGGATTTACCTGTCTCTCCCCAGGACTACACAATCACAATGTTTCTGCATCAGACCTGGAAAGATACACGCTTAGCATACAATGAGACCAACCTGAACCTGACCCTGGACTATCAGATGCAAAAGAAGTTATGGGTCCCTGACTGCTACTTTGTGAATAGCAAAGATGCTTTTGTGCATGATGTAACTGTAGAGAATCGTGTGTTTCAGCTTCACCCAGACGGGACAGTGCGATACGGCATCCGGTGAGGCCTCCTAAGGGGTGGGGATGTTCTAGAAGTCTTCTTTCTTCCTATTGAGTATACCACAGACATATTTTCAGGGATGCATGGGTGTTGCTTTCCAAATGTTCCTTGCATGCACACCTTCAGAGTTTGTCACATCTCAGCCTGTCCTGTCTCCACACCTTCACTTGTCCTGCCCCTGTGTGGGCAGTAGTGGTCCTTTCTCCTTCCCTATGAGTTGAAACCTTGCTCATTTTCCAGTCCCTGATGCAAATGCTTTCTTGTTCAAGACATCCTGATTCCCTGGATCAAGAGACCTCCTCCTCAAATTTAGTTTCTGTGCTTTCTGTTGTTTACATCCCATTCCATGAGGCAGGGGGCCTGAAGAATGCTGGATCTCCTGCAGTGAAGGAGGGGTGCCATCTCTCCCTTTCCTTCTGTTTGCATCAAGCAGGAGGTCAGAGGACAGAAGCTGGTACAGTGGGAAGGGGTGGATGGGGCCTGTGGTCCAAAACCCTTTATACACACAGAACACGTGCACACTGGCACTCTTCCCCGGCCCAGTTGCACTAAAGCAGGCAGTAGTCAAGGCTATCTTCACAGTGTCAGCTTGAACAAATGATTTCTAAAGACAAGTTGAGAGGTCAACGTAGCTAGGAGATGTGTTGAGAGGCTGTTACATGTCTACTCATTGGGTTTCTCTTACTCTGGGGTGCTGTCACCCTGTTCCTTCCTTCTTTCTCCATCCTCGTTCCCATGGAGTCAAGAGAACCCCAGTGGGCTGAACAGTAATCAATCACAGTTATTTCAACCAAAGGGGTATTGGCTGCTGAGCAACACTGGAGAAATGCATTCAGAGGCAGTAAGCACACATGCGGGTATACACTAGCTGCTATGCAGTGCCCCAAATGAAGTTACGGGAAGGATTGGCAGCATCTGAGGTAGCAGATAGAAGGAAAAAAAAAGAGGGGGAGCAGAAATAAGGCAGAGGAGGGCTTTGGCCGTTTTGTCCTTTTCAAACACAGATCACCTCCATGGTTTCTCTAAATTCATGACCCACTTCATGCTCCTGTCTGCTTGAGCCACTGGAAACACTGTCCCTGTCCTCCATGGATATGCATTTGTGTGTCCACTGGCATATTTCTAGCTCCCACTTCCAGTCACATAGGGCTTCACCACTAACATGGGTGTGGATATGGCCAGAGCTGGGCCTGGCCCAGATCACTGACAGCATCTCTACTTGCACATCACACACCTGCCCTCCTCAGGGGCTGTGGAGTCTCAGCAGCTTCCATATAGCACATGGTTTTCTCTCAAGAGCCTTGCTGTGAGTTCACCAAGCACAAGTGTCTTTTCTGTATCTGTATTCAGTTTCCTCAAGGGCCTGTCCCATTCCGATGTTGTCTGGTTTTCTGACAAGACAGACATCTGTTCTTTATTTCAGCCCTGCCAGATCTTATGGATTCTTTGTCAAATTCCAATTCTCTCTGTCTTCTTTACACATAGGTCAGTCCTCCACCTAACTCTTGCCTCTCCACCCTGTAGAGTCCTAAAGAATGGTTGCTTGTGTCAGTTTGAATCACTTTCTCCTTCTTGTTTTCCTTGGCAGACTTACCACAACAGCAGCCTGTTCCCTGAATCTGCAAAAATTCCCTATGGACAAGCAGGTCTGCAAGCTGGAGGTGGAGAGCTGTACGTATTTCTCCTGTGGACCCTTCATCCCTGACTGGGGCTGTGGTAGTCAGGAAAGCACAGGCAGCACTGGCTGACACAGAGAGCAACAGCATAGTTCCTCTGCTCTGTATTCCCACCTGTCTCACAGATACATACACAGTCTATAGATCGGTGATAGATACATAACAGATGGCTATTGATGAGTGACAGGTAGATGTTTATATATGGCATCTGGGAGTAGGTGGCCTTGAGGGTGTAGATAATCCACTTGGGAAATGGCACTCTGTTTGGAAACTGCCCATTCTTACTGGTAGAAGTCCATAGCATCCCTGTTACCCATTCCTTCCTGCCTAAGACACTTCAAAGTGACAGTCCTCTTTCCAAGTGCTCAGACTCACTCCTCAAATTCTCACACTCAGCAAGATACATAGAAGCCCCAAAATTGCAAGTTCTAAGCATGCTTTGGTTTTCACAGACCGCTGTGGACTGAAAACTGCCTAGACTCACTCTTGGTTTCTTGTCCCAGATGGCTACACAGTTGAAGACGTTGTGTTATCCTGGGAAGGTGATGAGAATGCCATCCACATGACAGACGAGCTGCAGATCCCTGAGTATACTTTCCTGGGGAGGACAATTACTAGCAAGGAGGTGTTTTTCTACACAGGTGAGCCTGACTCCTCATTGTTTCCTGTTTCTTGTTCCATTCACAGTACTACAAACTCCGGGGGCAGGGGGGCGCATCAGCCTTTGGCTTTTGTGCTTGGCTGCGTCTTTTCCCATTCCTTTTATCCCTACAGATGGGGAATAAGTATGGGAGCACTTGGCAGGTTGACAACACTCTACAGCTGGAAAACATTTCTCCTCCTAACCCTCCATCTGCTTGCAGCTTGCAAACAGCCAACATGGAATGAGTGAAGGAGCGGGGAGAGAGCCAGCCGGCTTGCTGTGCCGCTTGGGCCTCACAGCAATGAGTTTCCTTGCAGGTTCCTACATGCGCCTGATAGTGAAGTTCCAGGTCCAGAGGGAAGTCCGCAGTTACCTAGTGCGGGTCTACTGGCCCACAGTCCTCACCACCATTCTCTCCTGGATCTCATTTTGGATGAACTATGGTTCCTCTGCAGCCAGGGTGACAATTGGTAGGTCCTGTCTCCATCTCAGGAAGAAATTTGAGTCAATTTGCTCAGAACAAATGTTGAATTGAGAGTAAGACCATAATTGGGAAGGCCTTGAACATCGGGTCTAAGCACAAAGGGCCAATATGCATTTTGGATATTGGTGCCCTGGTTTGCTTTAACCTTCTCTACCTCTTCCTTCAGGAACACTGCTAAAGGTGTGTGCGTGTGCGTGTGCGTGTGCACGTGTGTGTGTGTGTGTGTGTCTGTAATATGTTCCAGAAACTTCCCCACATACTAAAGGAAGGCCTAGGTACTGGAGGCAAGTAGAAAGTGCAGATGTAAAGGTCTGAAGCCATCGTAGAGCCTTGAGCTTTAACCTCAGAGCAAAGGTTTGAAGTCATCAGACTAGTGAAGCATAGGGAGAAGGAACAAGGAGAGGACTGGGGCAAAGTTGCCACCCCAAAGGAAACCGTTGCTCCCTTCCTTTTTGGTATAAACCCAGTGGCTTCAGCCACCAGAGGATATTAACCCTATTCTGTGTTGTCCCTAGGCCTGACTTCAATCCTTGTTCTGACCACCATCGACTCACATATGCGGGATACACTCCCCCATATTTCCTGTATCAAGGCCATTGACATCTACATCCTCGTGTGCTTGTTCTTCGTGTTCCTGTCCCTGCTGGAGTATGTCTACATCAACTACCTTTTCTTCAGTCAAAGATCTCGGCGCAATCGCCGGAGACTCAGGCGACCCAGAAGAGTCATTGCCCGCTACCGCTATGAAGAAGTGGTGGTGGAAAATGTGCAGGTTTGACATTTTGACTGACAGCCAGCTTCCCCTGAGCACCTCCTGAGCCTAGGCTTATCACTTGACCCATTCACTTTTCATAGTTGCTTTGACCTTCATGCATTACTTGCGTGGAACATATGCATCCAGAGTGTACCTACATCACACAACAAGGTGGTAGTAGTCTTTGTCCATGCTCCTTTTTAGAAGATCACTGTCTGATACCATGAAGCAAGAAGGGGTATGGAGAGATCTCTCCAAATCTTGGAGCCAATTTTGCTCCATTTTACTTGCTTCCAGAGAAGGTGCTGAAGCCCAAAGGAAAGGTTAGGCACAGGAAGGATGAAAGGGACACATAGCAACTGCCACTGAGAGATAGCTGCTTGGCTATAGCTGTGACCTCTGCATTCTAAAACAGCCTCTTGGTCCTGTTCCTCAACCCCTTGAGCACCCCAGAGATCCCAAGAGGACATGGCTTTGTCTGTCAAAGAGGCCAACAGTTGCATCGAAGCAATGATGAGGAAAGCCTCTTCCCCATTCCCTCCTCCGCCCATGTCCAGTAGGTGATATGAGACTGATGAGTTTATCCTTTATTTCCCTCCAAGGATGGCCTGATTAATGTGGAAGAGAGAGTGGAAAACAGAGCTGGCCCTGTTCCCGACAGCCCCGTGCAAGCCCGTCTGGCAAGCCTGGAAACCCTCGACTCCTTGGCGTCCTCCTCAGAGCAGGCCCAGCTGGCTACCTCTGAAAGCCTGAGCCCACTCTCTTCCCACTCTGGCCAGGCCCAGCTGGCCACTGGAGAAAGCCTGAGTGATCTCCCCTCCACCTCTCAGCAGAGCCTGCATGACTGTACCATTCACTTTCATGGCTTCCGCACTAATGACAGTATTATCCCTATCAAAATTCGCAACTGTGCTGACGCCCATGATGATGAAGACTCTGAAGACAGCCTGAGCTCAGATGAGAGCCATGGTCATGGCTATGGCCCCAGTGGAAGACGCATGCTGCCCCGTGGCCAGAGGTGTGTGCAAGAAGCAAGCTGGGACTTTCATAAAATTGAGATCTTACAGGATGACATCAGTGTCGAGAGCAGCTGGCTTGGCCTTGATGAACAATGCAAGGGGGATGCTGACAGTATCTGGAGCCTTACTGATGAGGAGATCATGGCCTGTGACCAAGAAAAGGACAGTAGCTCAGAGTCTGAGGAGAGTTGCCCCCCAAGCCCTGGGTGGTCCTTCAATGAAGGGTTCTCTTTCACGCTCTTTAAACCTCACCGGGTCCCTAAGGTTGACAGGTGGTCCCGCTTCCTCTTCCCTCTTTCCTTTGGGCTGTTCAACGTGGTTTACTGGCTTTACCACATCTATTAGTTCCCCATGTGCCACACCAGCAGAGATACCAGGCTGTGTTCCTGTTCCTTTGGTTTTGTTTTGCCCTCTTCCCTTTATTCATTTTATTTGGCAGTTATTTGGGCAATCTAGTCGGTTGGACACCTTTTTATGAAGTGGGAAGGAGCTGGAAAGACCATGTTGTGGCCAGAGGGGAAAGAATTGGGGAGGACTGGGACGTAAATTGCACAATGATTTCCTTCCTCCTAAGTGAACCTCAGCTTTCAAACACTTTGAGCAGTTCAGAAGCCTAGAAATGTCTAAAGGACAGAGAAAAGCCAGGTTGGGGAACAAAGATCTGTGCCTGGTTCACAAATATTCTTGGGGGCTTTTTAGTCCCCTTGAAGTGTTGACATTTCTTTGCCATGACTCTTTTGCTTCCTTCTTTTTCTTCCTTCTTGTCTACCTGGTGAAAAGGGCTGTAAGGGAAAAAGTCAACCTGAGTTGCCTGGGGTGTGCAGAAAAATGGTTAGGCCTGACTTGCACAATCTGGGACCTAAGTGATGGTTGGGGAGCATTTGTGAGTGCCTCGTGCTCACTATCTAGGGTTAGGCTTTGACTGTGGAGTTGTGGTAAAGGGCAGAAGGGGCTGCAGAGGGAGACAGCAGGGTAAGTGAGGAAGCATGCTTCCTTCCATCAGAAGTCTAGGACAGGTTGATGGTGTGTTGGTCTGGAGCTTATAGAGAGGTTCATCCATTGGTCTGGAGCTTATAGAGGTTCATCCATTTCCTTTGAAGAGATTAGATTTCTCTTACCTGTATTTCTGCTTCACAGTGCTTGGCAATAGGGGCTCAATACTTCTGTCCAGTCAGGAGTTAGCTGTCTATCAATTGATGAGTTGATCACTAGTTACAGTATAAGCCCTTGGTAAGTAAGCACTAGTTAAGAAAGTTCAGACTTTCTATTTCACCATTTGGTGTAGAATAGCATATGGACAACTACTGTGAATCTATATACTAATCCTTTCTATTTGTCTAGCGCATAGTAAGTGTCAACGATTTCACTGACCCATCACATCGTTGGATCCTCACAGGAGCCCTGTGAGCCAGGGAAGACAAAGCACCTTGTCCCCAGTGTTCCAAGGAAAAAGGTGGAGCTTGTGTGCCATGCTTAAGGACGCTTGTTCCTTCTTCTCCTCTTAAGTCTCACGTGACGCACTCCCCCTTTTCCCCTTCCCTTTGCTCAAGGGGGTGCTCTGACAGAATCTACCTGTCAGGTTGCCAAGCTCATCGGACAGCAGCTGGAATAAACATCTTCAGAGAAATGCCACTGACAAGCCACTGAACATGAATGGAACAGGTGGAAAACATGACCCTGCCCAGCCAGCAGGGCTCCTAAAAGGGAGTAAGTGCCTGCACTGCAATCTGCCATCAAGCACCAGCTCACTGATGGAGGTCATGAGGGAGCCTTTCCAAGCACTCAACCCACATTCCCCTTCCTCCATAGGCAGCCTCTCCAGCAGCCCCTCACCCCTCTAAGTGTGCCCAGCTTCTTAACTGTGCTTCTGTGTTTCCCTTGCACTGTGTATTCATCCATGTAGGTCTGTGTCCTAAACTACTTGAGAAGCTGAATAGCACTACGTCAGTGTAAATCTATGTTGCTATGTATGAGTGCATGTTTCCATTGTGTGGATGGCTGTGTGAATGTATGTATGCATCTTTGTGAAAGTGTCACTTATGGACATGTGTACTTACATGAACACACCAAATATATTTTGTATATATGTGTACAGTAAGAGTGTATCTGTGTTCCTGTGATTATTGAACTTAGTGAATGTGAAAGTACATACATCAGAAACTATATGTATAGTGGTTTTTCTATAAACACCAGGATTCCAATGGCCTGTTCTGACATGGGGGAAGTCTTATTTAGCTGGACTGATCAACTGTTTCTTTCCAGTTCCAGGGAGCAGGGTCTCTTGGTTTCCATCGATCCTTCCTCTCCCTCCACCCATCTCTCTGTCTCCTGGATGGAAGACCCAGAAGAAATAAGTGCAGTCCTAGGAAGTGGTAACGTAGTGCCTTGGGAGTAGGAAGTACTTGATGCATGGGGTGAGCTGCGAGTGCTGAGCATTGTGCTTGCTGCTGTCCCCAGAGACTAATTAGGAAGAAAAATATGGTATATACAGTGTGGGAGGGGGCAGAGAACTGGACAGGAGAGGGTATTATACTTTGCAGAATTCATTCCTTTCTCCTAATCAGTTTGTGAGCCTGACCTATGTGAGGCTTGCTGGCAAGCATGGACAAGCAGACAGTGAAAGGCTGTGCCCTAAAAATTGGCTTCCAGCAGCTGCATGCTGAAAACAAAGGTTCCTGGGATGGCTGTGTGTGAGGAATGTAGTGGCAGGCCTACTTGGGAAGTTGTTGTGTAGCCATCCTAGGACAGTCGTTGTGTAGCCATCCTACGACAGTCGTTGTGTAGCCATCCTAGGACAGTTGTTGTGTAGCCATCCTAGGACAGTTGTGTAGCCTATCTGAGAGCAGTTGTTGGCTGTTGGATTCTTCCATCAGTAGGCCCCGCCTTGAATTTGGAGCTTGAGAACTGTTTTACTTCAACCACCTCCAGGGAGAGAGTCAAGAGGTGAAAATGAAAAGGGACCAAGGTGCTGACTGACTAGATGGGCCCACTGTGTTGTATCTTCTCATCTATACACATAGAAATAGCTACAACATCTTAGACATACACATCCACCCATACATCTCCACATCATCACACATGCCTAGGTACACATGGGAGCACCTATGCTCATCTGTATATGCCCAGATATACAAACTCACACACACAAACACACAAACACAAACACACACACACACACACACACACACACACACACACACACACACTTTCAAAACAACCCAAACCAAGAGAGTTACTGCCAAAATGTTTAAGATTGCCTCTTTGGTTTTGGTACCCTGCACAGACAGGTTACGATGAAAGGGAGCACCGTATATCCTCATCTAAAGCCACTTTCCTGAATCCTGAACATTGGTTCCTTGTTTGAATTTGGATCTCTATGATCCTAGAGGGCCTTGGTGAACCCTGCGGTGTCAAGCAGGTCTTTAGAGTAAAGGTATGAAGGGAACTTGGAGCAGTGGGAACAAAGAGGCAGCAATGCTCAGGAAGGCTTCCCAGCGAGCAAGGGCAGAGAGGCCAGTTGTAAATATTTACATAACTACATATAGTATATTCTAAAAAAGACTTTTGCCCTAATGTGCTGCAACAAGAGCAGTTGAACTCTACTGCAACTCATCTCTGTGAAGTTAAGTGTCAAAGTGCTGTGGAGATTTGGCAATGCTGTTTCAGGATCTTGAATCTTCTAAGTGTGCCATGGCTTTGGTATTCTTACGTGAAAGTTGCCAGATCTCCCACTGTCCTGTTCTGTGTGTGCTCTGTCATCAGCATCCTTGTCGAGCCCTGTCTTCTGTTGTCCCCAGCCCTCTCCAGCCATGCAGGCAAACCCTCTCTATCTGGCTGCCTATGTCTCCTTCCAAACCTACCACACACCAAGTAGCTGTGGAAGTACAGAGCATCTGACTAGTGCTCATGAGGTTCAGCCAGTCAAAGAGCTTGGGCAGAATGAACAGCCTTGCTAACTCTGAGATGGAGCATCCCCAGTTTATTACTCTGTATTTTCCTCCTCTTTTCTTTTCCCCTAGAATCCCTATGCCATGAAGGACACCAACTGTCTGTCTTTCCAAAATGTTGCTATGTTGTGGGAATGTGCAATGCATTTTCTTCTAAGTTCTCTCACGTTTGATCTGCTACTGTGGGTGCCTTTATAGAGGTAACAGACAATCTATTGGATCTTAATGGAGTCTGTCCAATATATTCTTACCATTTGTGCTATCATATTAATAGCAAGGCTGCAAAGTCTTTGCATACTTGGAACTGACTTTTGCTGAGACTGACTATTCATAATGAGGTTTCCTTCTGCTGTATATACAGCAGCTATCCCTTCAAGTTATTAACAACCAAATGAATTCACTGAGCACTCCAGCTGCATGATACCCTGTGATACTAAGTGCGTAGTTTCTAGCTACTCCACAAGCCATCATCCAAGGAAGTTGTGACTTGTCCTACTGAGAGTGCATTGTGTTTGTATTTGTTGTTTAACATCCCGTGATCAATATGAAATATATATTATCAGTGTTGGGTTGTAAGGGGGAGGGAAGAGTATTAAAGTATCTCTCTGTTACACTAAATTATGAAATATTATCACTGGTCAGGGTCTCCTTGTGTGCACCTTTGGTGTGAAACACTGTACCCACCATCATGTCAGACTGCATCCCCTGAATCAGTATGCACCAGCAAAGCTAGAGCAGAATTTGCCACAGTGTGTGACTTTGTGCAATACCAGGGGATTCTTCAAATGGAGGCCAAGTAGGTAACATTCTGCATAGACTACAGTACAAGCTAGTCAGGCCTTCAGCAGTGGTGTTGGGTGCCTGTGGCAGTTGGGCCCAGACAGTGAAGAGCAGGAAAAGGACCAATAACTGGATGGCCTGACCTGCAAAGGTCACAGAGCAGCAGAGCCCCTTTGACCTCTAATTAACTTACATTCTTGCATGAAAAAGACCCTGACCAGGAAAGAAAGTGAAACATGAAGAAGCATAAAATTATGCTTCTGAAAAAATGTACTGAAATAAAAACTTGTAAATAGCAAAAGCAAATAAAGATCCACAATAGCAAATATTCTCAGGGGTCATTGTGTTTCCTTGAAATATCCTACCGATGCTGCAGAGGGCTCTTCTTTATAACCCACTTCATCAGCACATCTCCAAGCATCTTTTGATGAAAATGCCAGAATTTGAACCCTAAGCCAATGGCTCTTTGTCCATGGACAATTTTCTGGCTAAAGAAGTCTAGGAGGGCACAGCAGTGATTGCTATGCTGGTCTGCCCACAGCTCTAACGTCAGATCTAAAGGATAGAAAAGTTTCCGCTGTCAGGATCTAACTTCCTTTTCTGGGGGGGGGGGGTTGGGTGTGTTCACATGTTGTGCACGCACATGTGCATGAGTGTGTAAAAGCCAGATGGGCACTAGACGCCTTCTTCAATTGCTCATCTGCCATATTTTTTTTAGTCTTTTTGAGACACAGTCTCCCTGTAGCCCCAGCTGTCCTGGAACTCACTATGTAGACCAGGCTGAACTTGAACTCACAGAGATCCACCTGTCTCTGCCTCCCAAGCGCTGGGATTAAAGGCGTGCGCCACCACACCTAGCTTCTGCCATATTTTTTAACATAAGATCTCTCCGTGAACATGGAGCTCACTGACTCACCTAAGCTGGCTATCCAGTGAGCTCCAGGGACCCATCTGTCTGTCTCCACCTCCCCAGCACTGCGATTATAGGCATGTGGCACTGTACCCAGCTTTTATATGGGTGCTGTGGATCCCAACTGCAGTCCTCATGCTTGCACAGCAAGCACTTTACTGATTTAACCATTTCCCTGGTGCCGGGATTCTTACGTTTTCAGAAATCCATGATCATGTACATGGTAATTCTGGCTCTCCCTGGTCACCCTCATTGGATCCAGGCTCCCAGCATGACTTGGCCAGTAACACTTAACCCAAAGCTTCCTTAGCTGTATGGAATTCCATTAAGAAGCCATACTCCTTACCTCTCACCACAAATTGGTACTGGCAGCCCTTGCCAGTAGTATGGTCAGCTATACTTGACCTTTCCACAGACTCCATTATGGCTATCCAACAGGCAGGAGTCTCCCTTTCAATTCTTGGCATCTTCCTGCTTCTAAAAGTTTCTCATAGTATGATGGATCACAAGTACCTTAGAGGGCATTTTGTATGGCACAGCTACGCCTTGCCAAGTCAGCTCTTAAAGGAGGTCCTGGACAATGGATAGTGCCTATAGCTCTGGGATGGGCCTGATGCAGCCAAGTACACTGTCAAGTGTTGCCTCCACAACTACCCTAAGGGATAGGGTGAGGAAAAAGGTGTGATGTCCCTCTACTCCTATGTTCCTTCTTTTTTTGATGCTGTGATAAACACCATGGCCAAAGCAACTTATAGAAGAATTTCTTGGGTTTATGTTTCCAGAGGGATAAGAGTCCATGATGGTGGTGAAGTATGGCAGGAGGCAGCCCAGAGCAGAAATCTGAACACTCATGTCTTGAAGCAGACATAGAAAAGAGAGGAAAGCAGGGCTGGAGAGATGGCCTAGCGGTTAAGAGTGCCGACCACTCTTGCAGAGGACCTGGGTTCGATCCCCAGCACCCACATGGCGGCTGAGAACCGTCTGTAACTCCAATTCCAGGAGAACTCCAGTTCCAGGGGATTCCGAGATACTCTTCTGACCTCCGCGGCATTGCACGACACGGGTGCACAGACCTACACGCAAAACAGTACATTCATACACATAAATAAATAAAATTTAAAAAAAGAGAGAGGAAAGCAAACTCAAAGTGGAACAATGTTATGAACTCTCAATTCCCACCTCCACTAAAATGTTTCTTTCAGCTAGGCCACACCTGAAAGTATCCATGACCTTTCCCAAACAGTGCTGCAACTGACCAAGCATTCAAATACTTAGAACTTAGGAGAGACATTTTCATTCAAACCTCCACACCTCCCAGCGTCCTTGACTCTTAGAGTAAAGGAAACTTTGCCACTGACTCCTCACTTTTAAACAAGGCCACCCTTGCAAGTCTCTCATCTTAGACAAGCTTCTTTCAAATCCTCTCACGCTGTACCAAGGATTGTTTAGTGCTGCCTTGGTGATGTTTACCCACTTCAGGTCTCCTCCAAGCTCTCTCTGGACCAGAATTTCAAAGTTCAGACAATATAAATGTTAGGGAAGCAACTGAGGCACTGTGAGGTAAATTTGCCTATTTCTTTATATATGTTTATAATTGTGTATGTGTGTATGTGTGTCTGTGTAGAGCAGAGGAAGAGGTCAGGTATTTCCCTCTGTCACTCTTCACCTTATTTTTTGACACAGTCTCTCATTGAACCTAGAACTCAACATTGGCTATACTGGTTATTCAAAGAACTCCTGTCTCCACCCCTAACACTGCAGTTACAGGCACATTCCACCATGCCTGGTTTTTACATGCTGTATTGGTTACCTTTTTGTTGCTGTGATAAAACACCATGGCTAAGGCAGCTTATAGAAGGAACTGTGTATTTGAGCTTATGGTTCAGAGGGTTAGAGAATACAATGGCAGGGATACCCAGCAGCAGGGTGACCAGAGCACAAAGCTGGGTGATCATTATCTTCAAGCAGGAAGCAAAGAAAAACTGGAAATATGGCAAGGCCTAAGACCTCTCAAAGGCCCCCGCACTCCCAGTGACATGCTTCCTCCAGCATGCCCACACCTCCTAAAACCTGGCCAAACAGCTCTGTCAAATGGGGACAAAATATCCAAGTATTTGGAGCCTACAGGGGACATTCTCCTCCAAACCACATGGGTGGTTTGAATTCAAGTCGGTTGTGTGACAGTATTTCTGGGGAGGCATGAACAGAAATCTACTCACTTCAGATCAGGAACTGACAACAGTTCAAAGTGAGGATACCTTTACAGGAGCATGGATGACTCAAAGGGAGCTATGATACCAAAGCCCACCCCAGCACAGGGGAAAGATGGAAATCGGGTGCTCACAGCACACCGTGCAGGCAGCTTGCCAGACTGAAGAGTGTGTCTTCCAGACAGCTCAGTTTCTCTGAGCCCATAGAAGCACCTTGGCTTGTCTCTGCCTGGTCAGCAGTCCTACTGTTTAAATAACCTTGGAGAGGGAGGAGCCTAGAACATGTGATCAGTTTCAGGGACTTCCTGAGGCTTCTGAGTTATTTATATTCTGGGTGTTAAGTAGCTTTACCTCAGAATTTCTTGACTATATAGAATTGGCTCCTCATGAGCTTAGGAGGAAATCATTACACAATAAGGTTTTCTTGCATTCACAGCAAGTATTCTTACCCACAGAGAAATTTGCCTAGCCCCTTGTTTTCTTAATAATGTTAATTGTATATTAATATGTTTGGAAAATAGTAGGAGATAAGAGATCTCCATGCCATGAGACTCCAACATTGTCTTATGGTTTCACAGAAGCCCAGCAGCTCTATAGGGAGTCCATTTTCAAATTAGAACATGAACTCTTGTGACAGGTTAATATTTCCTCCAACAGAATCAAGTTCTATATTCTTAACTCAATAATTCCCCAATTCCATTTATTTCTCTGTTTATTCTCATGCCCTTTGTCTCTTTTTTGTCTTGATCCAATGGTTAATTGTAGCTAAAAAAAATCAGAGGCCTTGAGACTGTCAATTAGAGAACGTGCTTCAGTCCTCTGCTCTCTCACCACTCAGCAGCTAGGCAGTCCATTGTGATCCCAGGTCAAGTATACTATTCAAGATACTACTCAATAGACATTTTCCTTTACTTCTTTCTTTCAAGATCATCCCCTGAGTATGCTTGGGATGCATGCACTGCCATCTATTCTCAATTTGTGCCACAGACGAAACAACCCCAGGTCATAGCCTATTCCCTCCTTCAGCCATTATAAAAGAACATCCCTATATAGCCATAGGTAATAGGTAGGGAAGAGACATTGGACCAACTACCATGGCTGGTATGAGCAATCTACAGGTGTAATCACTGTGTCCTCTGGTCCTGCTCAGGCTGCCAATACTATACCTGCTAGACAGTCCCTGGTTGGGTGCCAATAAAGCTGGGACTACTAATCAGCTAGGCCCCCTGTGGAAGCTTCTGGTACTGTTGATATGAGAGGCCTAGCTCCATGACACAGTTTTCCATAGCCAATGTTGGACCTACCACAAACCACGCAATATTTTCCCTAATCAAAGGCTTTCCCCTAATAGTTAAGCTAAGTACGGTCCAGGGAACTAAGACATTTTCCATTCTTACACATTCTCTATAGGGGAACATCCCGACCTTCTAGTAAAGAAAAGGGGTGTCCTACTTTCCTCTCCTATGAATGAAAATGACAGTTCCATCACCCCCCCCCAAAATACAATGACCAACCACATGGAAATGTCCCATTTTGTATTTGATAAGCAGTCAGATGAGCTTAGGTGTTATTGTGGTAACAATTCCAAAATACCCAAATGACAACACCTTAACAAAAAAAAAATGTCTGTTTTCCTCTTACATTGTGTGTCAAATGTGGGTCATCAGAGGTATTTTTATGAACATTGCAACCACTCATGGGAAAGGTAACAGAGACTTTGAGAACTGTAGGCAGCTTCCTAGGATCCCTGAAAAAATGTTGCCTGTTCCTCTTCTTATTTAGGAAGAACACATCCTCTTCTTTGGCCAGAATCTTCTCATCTTTGACCTTCACACAAAAGCTAGCAACATATGCTAAAGTTCCAAAACTTTCCCATTTCTCAGCAACAATGGCTTCAGTGCGGAAAAGAGGTTGTTGTGGGCTGTGGCTCCCTCCCCATTGCAGGACTCTAGTTTGTCCTTCCAATCACTCTGGACTAAATCAGCATCCCCATAGGGGACAGCCTCCACTAGCTGAAGGTCACATGTTCGTGGCACATGGATGCAAGTACTGTGTCTGGAAACAATTTCAGAGTCACTTCCGGGCCCCAGCAGTGGCCACAGCCCCCTCATACATGAGCATATGTTTGGTGAGGCTGGACACTTGGCCGAAGGCCTTGCCACAGATATGACAATGGTAGGGCCGCTCCCCAGAATGCATATGCAGGTGCTGCAGCAGGGCAGAGCTCTGCCCAAAGGCCTTGGAGCAGTACAGGCAGGCATAGGGCTGCTCTCAGGTGTGGATTCCAAGGTGGTGCTACAGGTTGGAGCTCTACCCAAAGGCCTTGTCACAGTGCGGACAGGGGTAGGAGCGTGTGGCCATGTGGGTGCACTGCTGCTGCAGAAGCACCAAGCCCTGGCTGAAGCCCTTGGCACACACCAAGCACTTGTGTGGCCACGGGCCGCCATGTATTCATGGGCCACCGTCCATCCACACCTGATAGGTGTGGTGTGGATGCAACAGTGGCTGAATGCCTGGCTGCAATCCAGGCAGCCAGGCAGCCGTAGGGGTTCTCGCCACCGCTGTGCATGCTGTATGGGTGCTGGACACTGAGGCTTGAGGGGTGAACCAAGGGGCCGCTGGCCAGGACCTCCAGGGAGGTGGGGAGGCAGGGAGATTGGAGGGGAGCACCAAGTCCACATCTGCAGCTGCTGGGCTTGTCACTGTTCAGGTCCAGAACCAGGGGCACAGGCTGATGACGTCTGGATCCAGGTCCAAGCTTAAAGACATGGCATCCAGGTCCTAGCGTGCCTAAGTATACTACGCTAAGAAAAAAGGCCAAATTTGTCTGGATTAAAAGGTAAACCAAGACAGACTTTTATTATTACTTTTTTTTTTTTTTTTGTCTTTTCGAGACAGGGTCTCCCTATAGCCCCAGATGTCCTGTATTATTATATTATTATTATTATTATTATTATTATTATTTATGTGTATGAATGTACTGTCTGCATGCAGGTCTGTGCACCCGTGTTGTGCAATGCCACGGAGGTCAGAAGAGGGTCTCAGATTCCCCTGGAACTGGATTTCTCCTGGAATTGGAGTTACAGACGGTTCTTAGCCACCATGTGGGTGCTGAGGATTGAACCCGAGTCCTCTGCAAGAGCGGTCGGCGCTCTTAACCACTAGGCCATCTCTTCAGCCCAGGCAGGCTTTTAATCCAGGTAAATTGATCTCCGAGGCAGATTGCTCTCTGGGCAGATCCGATAGCCCTTTTGGAGTGAAGGACCATTGGAAAAGCATGCATCAGTGAGGCAGGGAGGGCTTTTTAAAGGTCAGGGGAGGGGAGATGGTGACGTTCTGGAATCTTCCGATCAGATCCGGTGGTATGGGGGAATTTGGAATTCCATCCAGTGACTTTCTCAGGCAAACGCAAGCTCCAGAGTGGAAAAGAAGGAAGGGTCCTTCTGGTCTATGCCATTTTGGCTTTTTGTCCCCGGCCCAACTGAACATCCCAGACTCTTTTTTTTTTTTAGGTTTTGTTTTTATTTATTTTTTATTTTTTATGTGTATGAATGTACTGTCTGCATGTACGTTGGTGCACCTGTGTTGTGCAATGCTGCAGAGGTCAGAAGAGGGTGTCGGTTCTTAGCCGCCATGAGGTTGATAACTCTGCTCTGTCTTCTTCCTGCTGAGCTGGGACCTTGAAGGGAGGGAGAGTCTGGAGTAGGCGGGCCCTGGACACAGGGGTGTAGGGATGTAACAACTATTCTGGAGACCTCCTGGATGCATTCCTGGTTGGGTGAAAATTGAGACAATAACAAGAAAAAGGGACCTGGCCAGGGTGTCACAGGGTCTGGCACCTGTGGCAGTAGGGGCAGCAGAGGAGAACCATGGCCCATAGAAAAATTAAGTTTGCCCCCCAAGTTAATCATATATAGTCACCCAAAACAACATGGGTAAATTTGATGAAATCTGAGCCTAGATTCCACCCTATAGTTATGTATAATACAACTGTCTTCTGGAGACTCATGGGTTAAAAAAAAAGGGGGGGTACAGATAGACATGAAACCTTCTCGTCAAAAACCTTGCAATTCAAATCTTAAAACTAACTATGGGAAAAGATTTGTGTGTTCCAACAGGACAAAATGTCACCAACTTAACGGCTAAGAAAGAAAAGATACAGCTTTGCATTGAGTAGGATGTACCAGAAAGTGCCAACTGAAAGGTTGACCCATCTGAACATTGAAAGGAAGAAAAGCCTCAGATTGCCATAAACATCTAACCCCTCTGTGGCCCATACATGTAACAACTATTTATAATGAGTCCTAATGAAACTTACCTTCTAGGTGCTGCAAAGGTTTTGATATGAGAGACTTTCTTGCCTCCCCCCCAGAACAAGGAGAAATATGACGATGATGAGGTTGCTCTCCAACTGTAAATTGGAGACAACTATTATAGAGGTAATCTCTTATAAAACTGGTAAAACTGCCTTCTTTAATTGACTAATAGACATAGAACTGTGAAAAGAATTACTCTCTGTTCAGAACCAAATATAACACTAAAGTCCTTAAACTATGCGCTTAAGCAAAATATATCAATACAGGAGCTCTGACATCAGTAATGGATTATTCCACCAGGGAGATGTTGGCCAGGGGATCTAAGGCCCCACAAAAGGTAAAGGCTCCTTGCCTCTAAACTGGGATACCTGCAAGAAGAGAGGCGATAAGGCCCTGCTGCTGAAGACCTGACGTTAACATGGGAAAGATGCATTGAGACCACACATGCAAGTGTACAGATGGCCTCTGGAATACCAGAGAGTGTTACCAAGGGCCACTAAACCAATAAAGAAAATATGGGTCTCCTTGAGTCAAGCAAGACTCCACCATCAACACCAGCTACACCTCACCTGCCTGGAAATACTGTGCAGCAGAGGCAGCCATATGCCTGTATATCCCAAATCTAATTGGCTATTGGCTCTCTCCTTGGAGGAATGACCCATGGCTGATGCCACAAGCTTACATCCTCTACAGGTTAGGAGATGTTATAAGCCATAGTAAGACCCTGTCATATTTAACAGGAAAAAATATAGTTCGTGGATCAACATTTCATCTAAACATATGTGTCTATACCAAAGTAACCTACCATAACTATTAATGCTGCTTAAGTACCTATATATCTAATTGCTTGTGCTTCATTAGTAGGATCGAAAGGTTATTCCTGGACAGACTGTCAGCCCATGAAAGGAAACAGCCAGAATTGACCAGAATCCAAGACAACAGCTCCAGAGAGAGTGGACTGTTCTGCTTCTCATCCACCTGTGCCCCTTTTCTAAGCCCAGGGAATAATCTGCGGAAGAGGGGGTGTGGTAGAATGTAAGGGCTGCGATTGGGGTGAAGGGTGAAACTACAGCAATGTAGTCTGGACCCTCATTTGATTAACCTGATTGAACATACAACCCCTCACTCCCCACTGGAAGGTGGGGCTGTGGGTGTTTGGGCACAACAGCCTGCAAATTGGTTTTACATGAAGGATGCTTGTACTCATGGACTATCACTTATAGCTAAAAAATGGGAAAAAAAACAGAGAGATATGCAGGACGGTCATGGCAGAATGCATGATCTCAGTTGGGGTGGGGGTGGGGGGGAAGGGAAGGGGAGATATGCCTGAACTGAATTGGAAAATGATGTATGAAATGCACAAAGCATCAATAAAAAAAATGTTAAAAAGAAAAAGAAGGATGTGGGAATGAGGGTGCAGAGGGTGAAGGCTGCCATGCCCGGCCATTCATGCCTGTCCTTGGATGTCTCTGGAAAACCTGAGAGTGGTGGGTCCCAGCTGTTTGACAGACCATCCATTCTGGGTTGGGGCTCTCTTGAGTGTGGACAAATGGTACCAGTGTGGCTGGCCTAGTAGTTTGGCCACTGATGGCGTAGTAAGGATGACGATGTCAGTCCGCCTGGGCTCAAGAGACTTAAGAGATAAAGTTTTAAGAGGACACTGTCCCCTGGTGTGAGAGAGGGCAGGTCAGTGGTTGTGGACTCTACTGAGGTAGGAGCAGGGAAGCAGTTGTCTGCATGGGAGTGGAAGAGTGTATGTAAGAGAGTGTAGAGTAAGTCTGCCAATGGGGGTGGGAGGGGCCGAAGCTGGTAGGTTATGATTAATAAGAAAAGGCTGTCCGTAAAGTAATTTGAAAGGGCTGAGGCCAGTGGAAGATGGGAGTGGCACAGAGCCAGGTTAGAGAAATGGGTAGGAGGGAAGGCCAGGACAACTAGAGTTTGACAGAGAGTTTAGTGAGTTGCTGTTTCCTAAAGACTGTGGCCAGTATGGGATGTGTAATTTCCAGGAGATGTTCATGGCTTCTGACACTAGCTCAATGACTCTGGAGATGAAGGTCGGGCTGTTGTCTATCTGGATGGTGCATGGAATGATGTGCTCCAGGAGTGTTTATGCCACCAGATCCACAGTTTGCCTGGAAGTAGGAAATGCCTTGATCCACCCTGTGAATGTATCAACTAGAATTAGGAGGTAACAGAGTTTTTTGTGGGATGGCATGTGGGTAAAGCCGATCTGTCAGTCCTTTCTTGGTTGGTGTCCATGGAGCCGATGCAGGGGATGGCGTATCTGGAGTGCGCCTAGTGGGTTGGCCTTGGTATAGGTGTGGCATGAGGTATGAACCTGTAAGATAGGAGCTTGAAGATTGGCAGGGTCAAAGAGTGGCTCCAGGAATTGGAACAAAGCCCTGGGGCCAATTTGTAAGCTTTGAAGGATATCAGAGCCGATGGAAGATACTTGATTCTGATGGAGAACAAGGCGGTTATTTAAATGAAGCCATCCATCCTCTGCCTGTGTGGTTCCCTTCCTTAGGAGCGCATCCCTATCTTTAGGCTGGTAGTCAGGTTTGTAAGAGAGGGTGAGGAAAAGAATATTCCCTGTGGGTCTGATGGAACCCAAGGCCCCTGGATCCGTGGAGGTCTGGTGTCCCCGCAGTGGATTATGGCGACCTCTGCTGGGAGCTGGAGTGCCTCCAGGAGTTTGGCAATGAGAGGCCCATTAACCATGGGGTACCTTTAGTGCTGAGATAACCTCTTTCTCTCCAGAGAACTGAGTGGGTGTGGGCTATAAGGAAAGCATATTTAGAATCAGAATCAGTATATAGGCTAACCCTCTTTCCTTTAGATAGGTGGAGGACTCGGGTGAGGGCAATTAGCTCTGCCTTCTGTGAGGTGGTCCCCATCAGTAGATGGGCTGCCTCAACAGTGCTGGTGGAGGTGACAACCAACCTGATGAGTTCCCAAGTGAGCTCCCATCCACAAAAAAAGTGTGAGGTAGGGGTTGGTCACAGGTTGGTTCCTAAGGCCAGGCCAAGGCTGCCAGAGTGCCTCCACCATTTCTGGACAGAAGTGAGAAGGAGTCTCAGAGTGGGCAGAGGTGGGAAGGAGTGTTGCCGGGTTTAGGGCCAGGCTGAGGGCTAGGCTAATCTGAGGGTTGTCCAAGAAAAGCAGGAGGAAAACGTGAATACATGACAGTGCAAGGAGGGAGAGAGAGAAGTGACCAAGGAGGTCTGAAAGCCTATGTGCGGAGTACACCTTAATGGGCTGGAGAAGAGGAAGTTTGAGAGATTCCTGGGTGAGTTCAGCCGCTGCTACCAGTGCTCTCAAACATGGCTGCCATCTGCAGATGGTGGGGTCAAACTGTTTGGAGAGAAATGCCACTGCCTGGTATGAGGGCTCAACAGGTTGAGCCAGGACCCCTGTGGCCACTCCCAACTTTTCATCTGTAAAGAGTTGGAAAGGGCATGAAGAGTCCAGGAGAGCCAAAGTAGGGGCAGCCAGGAGGGCATCTAAGGTAGGAGAAAGGCCCCATGGGAGTCTCTTTAGCTGCCTGGCACAGGGGTTTCGCTATAACAGCAAAATTAGGGATCCAATGGTGAAAAAGGCCCACCAATCCTAGAAAAGAGAGGATGTGGTCCACTGTCTCTGCAGGCTGAAGGTCACATACGGCCTTGACGTGAAAGTCTTGGAGCCTAGACTCAGCTGGACACCCAAGATGACAGTGGAGGAATACACCTGAGCTTTAGACAGAAAGACATGATACCCCAAAGGGCCAAGGAAGTTTAGAAGTCGGGCGGTAGACTGCTGAGATTGAATGAGAGAAGGGTTACAGAGTAGAAGGTCATCTCCATACTGGAGGAGTACAGTAGGATCAGAGTCAAAGGAGGAGAGATCCCAGGCCAAGGCTTGGCCAAAGAAGTGTGGGCTATCCCAGAAGCCCTGAGGAAGGACTGTCCATGTAAGCTCTTCTGTAGACCTGGTATCTGGGTCCTCCCATGTAAAGGCAAAAAGGAAGTATGAGTCAGGATGTAAGGGCACAGTAAATGAGGCATCATTTAGATTCAGGATGGTGAAATGGGAGGCTGTGGGTGGAACGATAGAGAGTAAGGTGTGGGGGTTAGGTACCACAGGGTGTACTGGGATGACAGCTTCATTGTTGAGGCGAAGGTCCTGGACCAGACTGTAGGCACCGGAAGGCTTACAAACTGGAACAATGGGGGTGTTGCAGGGTGAGTTAGTTGAGATAGGGAGTCCCTGGGAAAGGAGGTGGGTGATGATAGGCTTGAGCCATGGAGGTGGGTTTCAGAGATAGGAAACTGGGGTCTGGAAGGAAAAGAGGCAGGGTTCTTGAGATATATCAGGACCAGTGGATGGTGAGAGGCGATTACCAGAGTGGAAATGTCCCAGTCCTAAGAGATGACAGGATCAGAAAGGGCAGGGGCTGGAAAATCCAGGGTGGGGACCTGGGAGGCTATTAGGGATAAAAGAAGCTGGGACTCCGGAGAGGGGTGAGGAACAGAGACACGGTTGCTTGGAAGCGGCTAAGGATGTCATGGCCCAGGAGGGGCACTGGGAAGATGTACATGACTGAAAAGGAATGGGTAAAAAAAAATGACCTGTGAGGACACAGGGGAGAGGTAGACTCCTTTGAGGGAAAGAGGGGAGTCTCATCCACTCCTGTGACAGAAATAGATTGAGGGAACTTTAGGTCCTGAGTGTGAGGTCAGTTCAGAAAAGGTAGCCTGTCTGTCCAACAGGAAGGAGATGGACTTACCTGCTACCTGGAGCATTTGCCTAGGCTTTTTGAAGGTCAATGGGGTCTCTGAGTCTAGCCGCCATCAGTCCTCCACCAGGCAAAGAAATTTAGAGACTGAAAGGGATTGGGGTGCCTGGAGTAGTGGAGCTGGACCTCCATGGTGAGGCACAGAGGACCAGCCCATACCCAGGCACTTAGACTTCCAGTAGGCAGGTTGTAGGCAGAAAAGGCATGGGTTGGTGGGTGGCCTGGGGCTTGGGCAGTTTTGTGGTAGTGCATGCCTTTAGTTCTAGCACTCAAGAGGTGGATCTCTGTGAGTTCAGGCCAGCCTGGTCTACAGAGTGAGTTCCAGGCCACCTAGGGCTATAGAGAGACCCTGTCTCAAAAATAATGGACTTCAGCTGGGCCCCTGTAGGATAGGATGGGACTTGATAGGGCTCTGAGTTGCTCTGTGCGGGAACACCATTGGCCTCATGGCACCTAGTAGGGCTTGGGCATGGAGCATGGCTTTTTGCTATAGTCAAGCCTTGGCTGCCTCCTTTCAGCCGTTAAATACTTTAAAAGCTATTTTCACCAAATCTTACACAAGAGTCTGGGGACCATCCTCAGCCTTTTTAGTTAGTTAGTTAGTTAGTTAGTTAGTTAGTTAGTTAGTTACTTAGTTAGTTACTTAGTTAGTTAGTTTGTTTTTCTGATATCTGGAAAAGACTGAGAAATAAAGTGAGAAGCCAAGACCGTGGCTGCTGCTGGGGAGCCAGGGTCAAGGCGAGTGTACTGGGTCATAGCCTCCTGGAGCCAGTTCAAAATAACAGCTGGATTTTGATCAGGCTTGTTGGGTAACCTCATGTAGCTTATCATAATAACCATTTTGTTGGAAATGGCTTCCATGCCTCCTAGGAGGCAGATAACCATGTAGTCCTGCATCTGGTGGCTGGCTTGGCCAGGCTGATAATCTCAGGCAGGTTCCTGGGCAGGTACTGCTTGAGCTCCCATAGGGAGTGCATGATCTGTCACGTGGTTGTCATCTGCATGCTGTCTGGCTGCTCCCTGTATTCACATATGTTCCTCAGGGGGTCAGAGTGGTATATTGGATTACATAGAGATCATGCCATGTCAGGTCATATGTCTGAGTAAGGTAGCAGAACTCTTTAGTGTAAGCAGAAGGATTAGCAGAGAAAGAGCCAAACTGCTTCTGCACCTGGGTGAGGTCCTGCAAACTAAATGGAACATGAAACCTAATAATGCCCTCAGCCCCAGCCACCTCCTGAAGGGGGCAGAGTAGGTAGGTGATGTGGTGTGAGTATGTGTATGTGAGGCCACAGGAGAAGAATTAGCAGGAGCGGGCTAGTGGGTGTGTGGAGACCAGGGTGGAGGTTGGGGGAGTGGAGGCACAGATGGAGTAGGAGGGGGAGGGTGCAAGGAGGCTTTGGCTGGAGCCTGGGGAAAGTATTGGGGAGCTACAGCACCAGGGGCAAGAGGAGCATGGGAAGGGGGAGGGGCAATAGGGATGGGAGGACCTTGGGGAGGAGGAGGGTCAGCAGGGGTGGGAGGAGCATGGGGAGGAGGAGAACCAACAGCAGTCAGAAGATGGCATCAGATCCTTTGGAACTGAAGTTACAGAAGGTTCTTAGCCACCAGGTAGGTGCTAGGAATCAAACCCAGGTCCTCTGGAAAAACAGCAAGTACTCATAATGGCAGAGCAACCTCTACGGCCTCTAAATAAAATATTTAAAAATAAATAAATATGACAAAAAAAAAAAAAACTAATGCCGGGGGTGGTGGCGCGCACCTTTAATCCTAGCACTTGGGAGGCAGAGGCAGGCGGATCTTTGTGAGTTCAAGGCCAGCCTGGTCTACAGAGTGAGTTCCAGGACAGCTGGGACTACAGGGAGACCCCGTCTCGAAAAGACAAAAAATAAATAAATAAATAAATAAATCCCACCCCTCCTCCTCCTCTTTCTTCTGTGTCCTGAGCTGGTCTGATCAGGATGGGAAGACCCATCTTTGTTTCTTCTTTCTCTCTCTCTCTTTCTTTGTTTCTTTCTTTCTTCCTTTCTTTCAGTTATTTATATTATTTATTTACAGGGTCTCCCTAGTCCCAGCAGTCAGTAAGCAGAAGCAGGCAGATCTCCATAAGATGGATGACAGCCTGGTCTACATAGTGAGTTCCAAGCTACCTGAGGATATAGGGAGAACCTGTCTCAAAACAGACCAAAAATAAAGGAGGGAGAGAGAGAGGGAAGGAAGGAGGGAGGGAGGGAGGGAGGGAGGGAGGGAAGGGAGGGAGGGAGGGAGGGAGGGAGGGAGGAAGGAAGGAAGGAAGGAAGGAAGGAAGGAAGGAAGGAAAAGAAAGAGAGAAAGAAAGAAAGAAAGAGAGAGAGAGAGAGAGAGAGAGAGAGAGAGAGAGAGAGAGCAGCAATAATTATCCAGATGAGGGGAAGAGACTCTGATCCATTCACAGTTGAAAAAACTGGCACTGTCTCTAAGTCTGTAAAGTCCTCCAGGACCTGTTGAGAGTATATCCCCAAAATCTCTTGCCATGAATGTCTAGAACAGTACTACCAGATCAAACTAGAGCATCAGGGTTCCACAGGTAGTTATGTGGTATTGTCGGGAGATGGAAAAAAACATATTGTTAGTCCACATAGCTGTCTACCAAGCAAATGGTATGTGCCAGATACTGCTCTTTGAGAATGAAGGTTCAAGGGGCTAGAGACATGGTTCAGTAGTTAAGAGGATTGGCTGGTCTTCCAAAGGGCCCAGGTTTGGTTTCCAGCGCCCATATGGTGGCTAACAACCATCCATAACTCCAGTTCTAGGGGATCCAAAACCCTGTGGGCTTTGCACAACAGAGGTGCACCTATATGCATGCAGCTAATACATTCATGCACATAAAATAAAAATAATAAATAAAAAAAATTAAAGAAGAAAATGAAGGCTGGATAGATGGCTCAATGGTTAAAAACACTGGTTGTTCTTGCAGAGGACCTGGGTTCAATTCCCAGCACCTACATGGTGGCTAAGAACCATCCATAACTCTAGTTCCAGGAGATCCAACACCCTCTTTTAACCTCTATAGGCACTGCATGATGTGGGTGCACTTATACAGTCAATCCACTCAAGCATATAAAATAAAAAGTAATTAATTAAAAAGAAAATGAAGGCTCAAGTAACCAGGCTATCCATGTATGTTGAGGTAAGGGAAAGCAGAAGCTTCAACTGATTCTCTTCACTCCCTATTCAGAACATCTGTTGTATTTGCTAATACATATCAATGTCCCAGCCTCTTTCCATTCTTTCCTGTCTAATACCTATGCCCTACTTGTCCCACATTTCTCTATCTATAGGTTATACATGAAGAGAGAAATATATAAATAAAAAATAAAAAAAGAAATATAGAAATAATAGGCTAGGCACGATGGTACACACCTTTAATCCAACAGGTGTATATATCTGTGAGTTCAAGTGAAGCCTAGCCTGATCTATGTAGCAAATTCCAGGCCTATATAGAGAGACACAGTTGCAAAAACACACACACACACAAAAAGAAATATAGAAATACATGAATTTTTGCTTTACCATTCTGTATAATCTCAAGTATGGTTGAAATTTTAGAACAATTTTATAAGTGGGCGTTCAATCCCTCTGCAGTTGACATTTGCACAACAGCACATCTTGCTGAATGCATGGAGAACCAGTTGTTTCACTGTTATTATTAAAAGTGCTTAAAAAAATTAAATAAATAAAAGTCCTTTTCAGCCTGGTGTGGTGGCGCACGCCTTCAATCCTAGTACTTGGGAGGCAGAGGCAAGCAGATCTCTGTGAGTTCAAGGCCAGCCTGGTCTACAGAGTGAGTTCCAGGCCAAGCTGGGGCTTAAAGGGAGACCCTGTCTCGAAAAGACCAAAAAAAAGTGCTTTCCTTTTCTGCATTGTTCTACAGCTGCACCTCTTCCACATAAAGCAAGAGTCCATGTACACACACGTCCCTTGCAGTACTGCATTCAGTTCCTACCGATCTACTTGTCAATATCTGCACCCATACTACAAAATGAATCACTACAACACTTTAGTAATTCTTAGTTATCTTTTTTCTTATTCCATCACTCAAGAATGTGTCTTCTTACATGTCAATTTAAATTTTATCACTAAATCATATTTCACACACATGCATATAAATACATTCACTCACATAGCTTTGGAACTTCTAATCAATTTCAGTCAAGCTGTAGATTAATTTAGGGAAATAAATGTTTACATTACTAACTCTTCATATGTGTGGTCATAACATTTTATATTTTTGTAGGTGTTCATTAATTAAAATTATATTTTTTCCAAGCCAATTTTTATTGAAGTTTTGTACATTTCATACAATATTTCTTAATCAAATTTAGTCCCATTCCCCCTTCCTTACCCCCCTACCTTGCCCCCCTACCCCATCAGAGCTCATGCATTCTGCCATACATACCTGGGTCTTCTACAAGAACAGCCAGTGCTCTTCACCGCTGAGCCATCTCTCCAGCCCAGATTTCCTTAATTTATCTAATGTCCTTTGTTCCTGAGTCAACGTTTAGCCATCATGCATCCTTCAGTTCTTTTTGGCTGTGAGAGTCTCTTAAGTGTTTTTGGTTTTTTGATGACAGAGAATTTTGAATACTAGTCAAGTACATTTGTAGGAAGCCCCTCCAGGAATTTTCTAATTTTTTTTTCATGAGTAGATTGAAATCATGGGTCTGGGGTAGGGAAGGGCCTCAAAGGGAAATTGCAAATTTCATGAAATATCAAAGGCAAATACTACCAAAAATGACTTCTTACTGTTAGTATTAATCTCAGTCATTTTGTTGATTCTATATTTTTCTAGGCTTCCATGATTTGGAGTTACTTATTCCTTCCTTTTTATGCCACTTTCTTTTTTTATTTTTAATTTCTTATTATTTTAAAATTGTATGTATATGGTATATTGTCCGCATGCATGTAGGTGCACCCATGTTGTGCAGTGCCTGAGGAAGTCAGAAAAGGGCAATGGAGTTATGGACAGTTTTTAGTCAACACCTGAAAATTGAACCCAGGTCTTCTGAAAGAACAGCTAGTGCTCTTAACCACTGAGCCATCTCTCCAGCCCCACATAGCACTTTTTTTTAATATTTTATTTATTATTTTAGTGTGTATTGCTGCATGTGTGTAAGTGCACCCATGTTGTGCAATGCTCACAGAGTCAGAAGATGTTGGATTCCCCTGGAACGGGAGTTATGGTTAGTTGTTAGGCGCAATGTAGGTGCTGGGGATTGAACCCAGGTCCTGTGCAAGAGCATTCGGTACTCTTAACCACTAAGCTATCTCTCCAGCTCCACTTAGCACTTTCTTTAACAGTAGTCACTGCTCATGGCCAACACCTAATGAATGGGAAGTAGCTATATAAATTATATGTAATGCTGGGCTAACAATCATCTGTAACTCCAGTTCTCAGGATCTAATGCCCTCTTCTGACTTCTATGGGCACTGTATGACATGGATGCACTTATATCCATGCAGGCAATATACTCACACACATAAAATGAAAATAATAAAATATTTTAAAAATTATATGTAATTCTTCTGCACAGGAGTCTTGCCTATTCTCCCCCAATTTCATTCATTCATTTGTATCAACAGAGACTCATGGATATTGTATTTTATATTTTGAAAGTGATATTTCTTTTTATTATGAGTCTGTTGACTTGTATTAAATAAATTTATACATTGCCTGTCTCAGTCTGTTAATGTTTTTAGCTGGTCCTGATCCCATTTGCTCCCACACCCAGCATTGATTCCTGCAGGCTATAATTCCGAGGTTCACTAACATTTGACACTATCATTTTAGTCTGGGCAGATGGGGGCTTCAGTAGGAGATGAACTCCCAAAGGATAAAACAGCCAGGGATTTTCTTCTCTCTGTGTACTAGATGGCTTCTCCTGCAAAGGTAGCATATTTTCCATGGCTCCAGACAACTGCAGGTTTGACTACCATGATTACAGATTCTCTTGGCCCAGTAACTATGCTTCAGCAGCACCATTTTCTCTCTTTTATCCTTTCAATCTAGAAGTAGGACTGACTTCCTCATGTTACTAATTATCTGGGCACTAAAGTGTCCGCAGTAGTTGTAAGGAAACCCCCCTCCCGTCTTCTGCACACTCTCAATAATTGGGTCTTCTTCTTGAGATTCTCTGAGAAGAAACTTCCAAGGTCTGTGAGAGGGCGTGTTGAGATCCTGAGGGTAAGTTGAGGAAGCCCAGAAAGTCGCCAAGTAATCCAGTTCCACACCCTCTATCAGCATATACAGTCACCAGCCTGAAGGAAGTAGGGGCTCTGTTGCTGCCTTTTTTTGTCCCGAGGGATTCTGGGAAGCCCACGCTCTATTATAAAGTCACTCATCTCAGCGGAAGTGAAGCCAAACGGCGGTGAGAGCTTGAGGGGGACCGTCGATACCGGACCACAAAAACTCCGCTACAGCAATGTCGTCTTTCGGCTAAGAAATTCCAACTGGTAAGAACCAGCTTCTCTCACCTCTGGTCTTTCCTACTGTGACTCAGCCATCTTCCTAATTATTTTTTTAATACTTTTATTGGTGTTTTGTGTATATTCCCCTTTCCCTTCCCTCCACCCCACACCAGTACATGCATTCTGCCATACATGTCCTCCTCCTTTCTCTCTGGTTTTTTTTTTTTAATGTTTAGGAATTCGGGAGGCCGCGTCTCGGCAGTGGTCGTCAGCCTCCTGAACGAGGCCTGAGGAGGTAAGATGCAGCACACAGCCTTAGGAGCCAATTTCCGAGGGTGACTGACTGGACCCATGTGACCCCAGATAGTCGCCATTATGCCACTGGATCCCTCGTCCGCCCACTTCCACCTCCATGCTCTCAGGGTTTCAGACCATGCTTTGAGTCCACTGAGTGGACACCAGGTCTGGGGTGGGGCACCTTGAAACCTTCAGGTTGGACTGAGGAATCCCAGGCCTGATTGACTGATGCCTACAGATTTCAATCGCAATGGCTATCACCCGCCCAACAGCGCCCCCCCGCGTCCCCCGCCCCTTCCTCCTTAGATACTCAGAATCAGACCGCTCTTTTTGTCTTTCTTTTTACGTGGAAAGGGATTATATTTCTTTATTTTTATTTATGTATATGGGTGTGCCCCCCCCCAGAGACCAGAAGAGGGCGTCTCATCCTTGGGAGGCTGACTTACAGTTGGGACCAACCCCTGCCCCGCCACCCCCCTAGGCCTTCTTACGCCCCACCCTCGCCTCCGCCCCCGCCCCCGCCCCTGCCCTGTCCAAAAGAGTTCTAGGAACTGAACTTAATTTCTGTGGAAAAGCAGAAAGCTCTGTTAACTGTTGAGCCATCTCTTCAGCCCCTTTTTTCATGTTTTCTTTGGGTTTTCTTTTAAATAAATATNCCCCACACCAGTACATGCATTCTGCCATACATGTCCTCCTCCTTTCTCTCTGGTTTTTTTTTTTTAATGTTTAGGAATTCGGGAGGCCGCGTCTCGGCAGTGGTCGTCAGCCTCCTGAACGAGGCCTGAGGAGGTAAGATGCAGCACACAGCCTTAGGAGCCAATTTCCGAGGGTGACTGACTGGACCCATGTGACCCCAGATAGTCGCCATTATGCCACTGGATCCCTCGTCCGCCCACTTCCACCTCCATGCTCTCAGGGTTTCAGACCATGCTTTGAGTCCACTGAGTGGACACCAGGTCTGGGGTGGGGCACCTTGAAACCTTCAGGTTGGACTGAGGAATCCCAGGCCTGATTGACTGATGCCTACAGATTTCAATCGCAATGGCTATCACCCGCCCAACAGCGCCCCCCCGCGTCCCCCGCCCCTTCCTCCTTAGATACTCAGAATCAGACCGCTCTTTTTGTCTTTCTTTTTACGTGGAAAGGGATTATATTTCTTTATTTTTATTTATGTATATGGGTGTGCCCCCCCCCAGAGACCAGAAGAGGGCGTCTCATCCTTGGGAGGCTGACTTACAGTTGGGACCAACCCCTGCCCCGCCACCCCCCTAGGCCTTCTTACGCCCCACCCTCGCCTCCGCCCCCGCCCCCGCCCCTGCCCTGTCCAAAAGAGTTCTAGGAACTGAACTTAATTTCTGTGGAAAAGCAGAAAGCTCTGTTAACTGTTGAGCCATCTCTTCAGCCCCTTTTTTCATGTTTTCTTTGGGTTTTCTTTTAAATAAATATTTTATTTAATAATTCAATTATTAATCTTTTAATAATTTTATACAATATATTATGATCATATGCACCCACAACTCCCCCCCTTAACTCCTCCCAAATCCACCCCCACCTTCCTATACCTCCAACTATTTTTTTTAATTTAATAACACATTAATTGCAATTTGTACTTTCCATCTACTTCTTGGTATGGGAACATCCACTGGACCATGATTGACCTACCAAGGGGAGAGTCAGTTTTACTTGGTTGTTTTTAAATATTGTCTTTTTGTTTTCATTTTTTATATTTTGTTTTTATTTTACTTATTTTTATTTTGGGTTTCTTTGGTTTGGTTTGATTTTCTTTTTGAGACAGGGTCTTCCTGTAGCTCCAGCTGGCCTGGAACTCACTATATAGACCAGCCTAGTCTTAAACTCAAAGAGATCCACCTGCCTCTGATCTGCTGGGATTAAAGCTGTGCACCACCATGCCCATCACTTGTTTTGTTTTTGTAAGACAAGAACCCACTATGACCCCAGACTGTCCTAGAACTTGTTCTGTAGACCAGATTGGCTTTTAATTGTCACAGTCTCCCCTGGCCTCCTGAATACTGACATTACAGGTATGTGCCACCACACCCAGTTTAAGAAACAGATTTTGGAGGAGCAGGCTGTGTGGTGGGACATGCTGAGACCTTGAGGGTGAAAAGAGGAAGCCTCAGCCCTGATAATATCCCCAAATAATCCAGGTCAAGTCCTTCTCTGTCTAGCAGCACCATGATGAGATAAAATTTGTTCAGATGAGCCTCAATAGACCCTCCCCATGCGCCTCAATAGATTCTGAGGCTAAAAGCCATTTTCTAAAGTCCACACAGCAAGGAGGATCCAGGGTCAGTGTTCTAGTTTGTCTTCCATTGCTGTGACAAAACATTCTGACCAACACCAAGTTGGGGAGGAAAGGGTTTATTTAGCTTACATCTCCTGGATCACAGTTCATCACTTAAGGAGCCCAAGGCAGGAACTCAGGGCAGGAACCTGGAGGCAGTAGCTGAAGCACAGGCCATGGAGGAATGCTGTTCACTGGCTTGCTCCCCTGACCCATGCCCAGCCTGCCTTCTTATATGGAACACAACAACCTGCCCAGGGTGGCACCACTCATTGTGGGCTGGGCCCTCCCACACTGCTCGACCATCAAGCAGTACTCCACAGATGTGGCCACAGGCCAATCCATTGGAGCCAATTCCCCAATTGAGGCTCCCTCAACCCAGTTGTGTCAAGTTGACACTAAAGCTATCCAGCACAGTCAGTGAGGGGATACTTTGAGACACTGGAAGCAAGGCCTCAAGTAATTTCACTGCACCACTTTTGTCCGCCCTATATCAAATGGTGGTCACTTGTTGGAATAAGTCCATCTACTCCTCCCTTTTGCCTCACTGGACTCTGGAAGTTGAAGCTATATTCTAAGGTCTGCTGAGATAAGGGGATCTGGGCTCTGTTAGAGAACATGGTGAGACCCTGAAGATACATTGATATAGCCCTCCTGGAGGCTGTGAGCAAACGTAGGAACTTTGGTTGCCTCCCTTCACCAAGTCTTTCTTCTATCTGACAGAAAAAGGCTTTGCATTAAGGAAGGTGTTTTCAGCTCACCAGAGGAATGAGCTCAGTTGTTACATTTTGTCTAGGTAAGTGTCGGGCAGGTCCTCTATGCTAGTACACATGGACTCTAGTGAACTGGGCTATTTCTTGCAGTCATCCTGAACAGGTTTAGCCAAATCTAAGGCATCCTTTTTTCCACATCAGAGTTGTGGACTTTTGTTGCAAGAAGTTGGTTTCAGGCCAGCAGAGGGGTGAGGGCCAGATCCTGAAAGTGCAAAGTTGAGAACCCAGAATGATTACAGAGGGTACAATACACGTGACAGCAGACGCACTCCACAGAGCTGAAGCTCACCCTCCTATTGGTAAAGGCTGTGCAGTGTTCTCACTGTCTATAGCTGTGGTATGCTGCAGTGTCTCTTACAGGAACTCCAGAAGGGGAAAGTCTGAGGCAGTGTCCTCAGGTCAGACACACGGGAAGCCCAAGCAGAGTCGGGTCAAGGTGAGGCACATACACACATGCTGTGTACAGTGACCACCCCATCCATCCAGAACATAGGAGACTCCACATTTACCTGCTCCATATGTTCTACTGGCAGTGCTGGAGCCTCAACCTCTGGCCCAGCTTTGCTCTGAGGAGACTGCTCACTGCTTCTCTCAGTTTCATAAGGGATGAACCCGACAGAACGGCAGGTTCCTCCCTGGCTTTAGAGTATCACCCAAGAGAAAACCTGTAACAGGCTGCTCTGAGAGTTTCCAGGGAAATGACTCAGAAAGGATACTCACAGTGCCTTCTTCTTTGTCCTCCAGGTCTCTGAGTCCACTGCTCTGTGTTCCTGTCTACCCCAATACCTGTGACCTACAAAGAGAGTCATCACACCTCACAGTGAGAAGAGCCAGTGCTGCAAGCTTCGGGGAGATAGATCCTCGGGCCCAAAGAGAGGCACAGAGCCTAATGAGTTCCCGGGTTCCCATAGTTTTAGAGGAGGAGGCTGCTGACAATGCTTCCTCCTCCTCAACCATCTCCAACACTGAGAGGTATGCACCTAGTGGTGGAATACCAAGTCTTTCTCAGAGTCCTCCAAGAGCCTCTTCTCCCACAACTGACCTGGCTTCTATGCCAGTGGGTACATCTGATGTCAATGAAGGAAGGAGGCTTAATGATTTCCTTCTCATGCTCCAACGGGCACTGAGAGCCAAGGTTTGCGACTTGGTACAGTTCCTGCTGTTCAAGTATAAAATGAGGGAGCTGACTAGCAAGGCAGAAATGCTGGCGATGGTCCTCAGAGATTATAGGGGTTACTATACTGTGCTTTTAAAAGAAGCTACTGATGCCTTGAAGCTGATCTATGGCATTGACCTGGTGGAGGTGGACCTCGCTGACCAGTCCTATATCCTTGTCACAGCTTTGGGGATCACCTATGATGGGATGCTGGATAATGTCCAAGGCATGCCCAAGACAGGCCTTGTGATCATCACACATTTGCTTGAATGGTGACTGTGTGCACGAGGATGTGATGTGGGAATTACTAAGCATGTTACGAATCCATCCCACACGAAATCATTACCTGACAGGGGTGCCCAGGACCCTGATCACTGAAATTTTTGTGAAGGAAGGGTACCTTGAGTATAGAAAGATCGGTGGCAGTAAGCCTGCTCAGCACTGGTTCCTGTGGGGCCCAAGGGCCTTTGCTGAAACCAGCAAAGTAACTGTTTTAGAGTTTTTGACCAAGGTCTGTGGGATCCTCTAAGGGATTCCAAATCCTTCCCATCCCTCCACTTAGAGGCTTTGAGAGATGAGGAAGAGGGAATGGGATGGGAATTAGGCCTACAAATGTCACTAGCACCATTGTTTATTCAAGTTGTGCCAGATTCCAGGGCAGTCTGAATGTCTCAGGGAGATTCCTTACTGTCTTTGAAGGTAGCAGTCACTGTTTAAAAGTAGTAGATGGTGTGGGTCTAGAGAAAGTAAGTTCATATCTTTGTTTTCCTGTTTCGTAAGGATAAATTTGAACTTTCCCCTTTCAATATTTTTCCATTTTTGTGCCTTTGAATTTAAGACTTCAGCTTGAGAATCTACATTTTTGTATGGTATTGATTGCTGTTTCTGCAGTAGAAGGCTACTACAGCATTTGATGTTTTGTATAACAAAATTTCCTATTTTATTCTGTTGTCTGAAATAGGAATTAAATTTGAAATGTGAAAAAAATTTAGTAATGTATCCAATATCAAGTGTCCTAGTTTGTCTTCCATTGCTGTGACAAAACACTCTGACCGACACCAACTTGGAGAGGAAAGGGTTTATTCACCTTACATCTCCTAGGTCACAGTTCATCATTTAGGGAGCCCAAGGCAGGAACTCGGCAGGAACCTGGAGGCAGGAGCTGAAGCACAGGCCATGGAAGAATGCTGTTCACTGGCTTGCTCCCCTGGCCCATGCCCAGCCTGCCCTCTTATACAGTACACAACAACCTGCCCAGGGTGCACCACCCATAATGGGCTGGGCCCTCCCTCATTGTTCCGCAATCAAGACAATACTCCACAGACGTGGCCACAGGCCAATCCAATGGAGCCAATTCTGCAATTGAGGCTCCCTCAACTCAGGTGTGTCAAGTTGACACTAAAGCTATCCAGCACATCAAGCAATAGAAGAAACTGTTATTTGTTTCCTTTCCCCTATAAAAGTGAAATATATGCCTGTATACCCAAGTGTGCTTGGCTATTTGACAACGTATAATAAATTACATACTAATAAATTAGTCACCAAAACTTGCTCACTGGTTGCCTCTCCAAATATTTACTGAGCACCTGCTCTTTTCAAGGACCTGTGGGATGCTAGGAAAAAGCCCATAGAAAGGTCAACTCTGTAAGATGAAGCTGTATCAGGATGAAATGAGATGTCCTCTTAGACCATGGAACAAGTGAAGGAGGGATGAACAGTGATGTCTTCAAGGAAGGACAGTCCACTTTCAGTGCCTTGCGCTAAAGCAGTTTGGGGTTCAGGGAAAGTGCAATTCCTTCTGTGGCAGCTTATTGTAATGAAGCTAGCCCCCAGATCTTTTCATGGTATACCTGAGGCCTGAGATGTGAGTTTCTCTTTTGAGTAGCTTTATTTCTATTTTCTTAGCAGTTCCTTTCAGATAGCAGGAGGATAAAGGAGGGAAGAATATCTACCTGGGATAGGAATGTTGGCCCGGTGCTCTTTCCTCAGTATGCTTGAACACTAGAAAAACTGGACGATTTATTTTCACCTCAGTAAAGAGTTCCTGAGAAAGCAGGACAAACCTGTCATGAGGGTATGGCAAAACTTAGTGGCTAGATAATCTTTGCCTTGTAATGGCAGTGCCAGAGCACAGAGTATTCAAATGATACTACAATGAGGACAAATGAACACATTTGGACGAGTTTGTGAATAGGGGAAGACTTTGGGGATGAGGTGTGAGTGAAAATACCATGCTATGATTTGTGTTCCTTGAGGGCTCACACATAGGAAGTGTGGTCCTCAGTATGACGCAGAGAGGTGATGAGACTTTGAAGAGGTTGAGTCAAATGGGAAATTGCTGGGAGCATCACTCTCTGAAGAATTTATATGATTCCAATAGAACCCTGGATATTTCTTCTCAGAGTTTGTTATAAAAGAGTTAGACTGCCTGACCTCTGAGTCACTCTCTAGCTTCCTGCCTTGCCATGTGCTTTGTCCTTCTTGCACAGACACTCACTGTCATGCCATCAAGAGGCTTTATCTGAGCTGATTCTATGTTGCTTAGACTTTCAGCCTCAAAAACCATGAGCTAAATAAAGTCCCCTTTAAGAGTTACCCACCCTGAGTCAGGCATGGTGGCACACGTCTTTAATCCTAGCACTTGGGAAGCAGAGGCAGGCGGATCTTTATGAGTTCAAGGCCAGCCTGGTCTACAGAGCAAGTTCCAGGACAGGTGGGGCTACTGGGAGACCCCGTCTCGAAAAGACAAAAAAAAATTACCCACGCTGGACTATTTTGTTACAGTAATGGAAAACTGAGTAAGACAAAATTATCTGAATGAAAGAGCATATGGAAGAGAAGGAAGAAATTGATATACTTATCTTACTTTTCCAATGGCTGTGATAAAATATCCTGACAAAAGCCATTTAAGGGAGAAAGGATTTATTTTCCTTCATAATTTATGAGTAAACTCCATCTCGTGAGGAAGTCCTGACAGCAGGAGCTTGAGGCAGCTCTTCAAGTAGCATCTGCAGCCAGGAAGCAGAGAATGATAAATGCTTCTGTTCAGCTAGCTTTCTCCTTTTCATTCTGTCCAGAACCTCAGCCCAGGTAAAGGTGCTGCCCATGTTTATGGTGCGTATGCCCACCTCAATTTACCTAATCAAGAAAATACCTCACAGGCAAGCCAGAGACTTACTTAATTTGCATAACCCCCACAATTGTGACCGAAGACAGGCCTCCTAGCTGATTCTAGATCCCGACCAGCTGACAATAGTAACATCTCGGTATTTATTATTTTTTAATTTTTTTCTTTATTATTTTTATGTTCATGAGTGTACTGTCTGCATGCAGGTTGGTGCACCCGTGTCGTGCAGTGCCGAGGAGGTCAGAAGAGGGCATCGGATTCCCCTGGAACTGGAGTTAAAGGCAGCTCTTAGCTGCCATGTGGGTACTGGGAATCGAACCCGGGTCCTCTGCAAGAGCAGTTGGTGCTCTTAACCACTAAGCCATCTCTCCAGTCCCACATCTCGGTATTTAATTCAAGTTCTAGAGGCTGGAGTTGGATCCAGCAAGAGAATGCACTACACAGAGCAAATGATAGATCATCTGGAAGAAAGATTGCACTGAATTTTATTAGCAAAGCAACATTTTTAGCTAAATTGGCATTCTCTGTCCTACTATGACACAGTCTGGGATCTGCTAGATAATAACAGAAGCAAATTTTCCAGAAGAGATGGTGGTAGCATAGAAATGCCTGGCAGACATTAATGATCATGATAGCACACAACGTGCTTTGCTCCTACTTTATGTGCATCACAAACATTCCAATAGCACTGTACGACAGATGCTGCCAAACCCATTTCACAGAACTGGAAGTTCATAGGGCTTGATCATGTTCCCACAACTGTATGGCTCATAAGTGACATGACTGGAGTGAGGTCCCTGTTGTTATAGGTAGAACTGTGTCAGACATATAATTGATATGCAAAAGTCTGCAGCCCCAGTACCTGTGAATGTGGGTGTATATTAATACTAGGTCTTGAGGAAAGAAGCTAACATAAAGTCATGTGGGATAAGATATATCTTCTGGGGCTGGAGAGATGGCTCAGCAGTTAAGAGCACCTACTGCTCATGCAGAGCACCCGGGTTCAATTCCCAGCACCCACATGGCAGCTAAGAACTGTCTTTAACCCGTGCTTGGTGGCGCATGCCTTTAATCCTAGTACTCGGGAGGCAGAGGCAGGTGGATCTCTGTGAGTTCAAGGCCAGCCTGGCTATAGGGAGACCCTGTCTCAAAAGACAAAAAAAAAATCTTCTTGAAAATGGATTGATCATCAGACCAGCTGCAAACTACAAAGAGTCTGGTTTACTTAGAGGGAGGGGTTAAGGGCAAAGCCAAGCTTGCAGCTAGGTTCCCACAATGCTTGTGTTCCTGAGATGCTCCAGAGAATGTGCATGGAACTCTGGGACACTGCTGGCACAATGTTGGAACCAGGGGCATAGTCAAAGCCTGCCATGCAGGGCTGAGGGGTCTCTCACCATTTCATCATCATGGGTGTAGGGCACAGAATTCATGCCAGGACTCTGGATGGCCATGTTGGGAAAGGAGAACCACTGTTTGGTAGAGAGTGTATGCTTCCCTCCATCACTTTGTAGGCAAGCCTCTAGTCTTCTCAAAATTAAGATTGGAGAGTCTCCTAATAACCTGGGAACCTGAGGCAGAGGTGGGGTGGGACGCTATGTGTGTGGGTACCCCCTGGAGGAAAATTCTCTGCTACAAGTCATTAATCCAATATTACCAGCATTGAGAGAGAGAGAGAGAGAGAGAGAGAGAGAGAGAGAGAGAGAGAGAGAGAAATAGTTGAAGACATAGGGGAGAAGAAGGTTTCTGCAAGCCAATAAGAAAGGCTTCAAAACTTCAATAAAAATTGTCTAAAAAAGAAAAAGAACGGCTTCAAAAAAATCAACCCTTGATCATAGATATCCAGCCTTCAGACCAGAGGTATATTTCTGTTGTTTAAGCTCAAGCAGGAGCATTATTAATGCAGTTCACCTGGTTTACATAGCAACATCCTGTCTGAAAAATGGAAAAAGAAAATCAATGCAGGGATTAACAACTCCAGGATCCACCTCTTGCACAAAACATTGCTTTTCTTTCTTTCTTCCATACAGTTGGTCTGCTATTTTCAACCATCATAAACATCCTAGAGCCTATGGTTCCCTGCTCACTCTCTTCCCACTATTTTTCTCTCTACTATTTCACCTAGAGGCTGAGCAGACTGGATTCTGTGGCTGCAATGGACCTAATAGAAAACAAGCAGAATATTCAGAGATCTTCCCTTAGTCAAGAGCCAGGCATGACTGCCTCTTCCCATTCATGTCTATATGTCATTGTATGCTTCAATAGCTTGCATTTTTTATTTTATGTCCACTTGTGTTTTGCCTATATGTATGTGAGTGCACCACATATGTGCAGAAGCCAGAAGGTGGCATTGGATCCCCTAGAACTGGAGTTACAAACAGGCCCCATGTGAAGGCTGGGCACCAAACTCAGGTCCTCTGCAAGAGCACTCAGTACTCGTAACCACTAAGCCATCTCTCTACCTCCTAGTTTACCCATTTTTACTGCTAAGTAATACTCCATTGTAATGATATGGAACAGGTTGTTTATTCATTTACTGAAAACATTTGGCTGATTGTTTCTAATTTCTTATTGTCACAAATGTGCAAGAAAAAATTTTCTTTCAATTTAGATGTATCATAGTTGAAATTGGTTCCTTATAGACAGTATGTAATTGAGTTGTGCTTTAAATCCTCTCTTCTACTCTTTTCAAAATTTGTATATTCATACCATTTTCTGTATTTACAAGGACTGCTGCCACTTTTATAGCCTCCATGATTTCTTATAAGAAATATCCTAATGGCAAGGCTGCCCCCTGTCACCACTTCTCTTCAATATAGTGCTTGAAACACTTGCTAGAGCAATAAGGCAAGAAAAGGAAATTAAAGGAGTACTAATTGGAAAAGAGGAAGTCAAGCTATCCCTCTTCGCTGATGATATGATTGTTTACTTAAGGGATGCTAAAAACTCCACCAGAAAACTCCTAGAAACGATTAACAGCTTCAGCAAAGTGGCAGGATACAAAATTAACCTTAGAAAAAAATCAATGGCCTTTCTTTACACCAAGAACAAGCAACTGGAGAAAGAATTCAAAGAGACCTTCCCACTCACAATAGCCTCAAAAACAATAAGATACCTAGGAACAAACCTAACCAAAGACACCAAAGACCTCTACAACAAAAATTTTAAACCCTTAAAGAAAGAAATTGAAGAAGACCTCAGAAGATGGAAAAACCTCCCATGCTCATGGATTGGGAAAATTAACATTGTAAAAATGTCCATTTTACCAAAACTCTTGTATAGATTTAATGCAATCCCAATCAAAATCCCCAAGAGTTTCTTCACAGGCTTGGAAACAAAAGTTCTTAAATTCATTTGGAAAAACAAAAGACCCCGAATAGCCAAATCAACCCTGAGTGAAAAGAGCTACACAGGAGGGATCTCTATACCAGATTTTAAACTATACTACAGGGCTATAGTCATAAAAACAGCCTGGTACTGGCACAAAAACAGACCTGTTGACCAATGGAACAAAAC